>CM074719.1:251740849-252170849 GCA_037306005.1 Rhinophrynus dorsalis
TTCCAAATAGATGCATGTTGGACTTAACTAACCTTTTGATCTTACAGACTTCTCCCAGTACAGATTCTGAAACAGTGATGATTCCTGATTCGCACAACATTGCAACCATAAAACTTAATGTAACGGATCTTATCCGTTACTTGGGCCCTTGTCTGGACCTCGAATGTTTTACCTAAAGACTATGGCCCCTTGGCCTCCTTTGACCTCAGATGGGCGGTTTACTATCTTTATGTTAAAAGATTTATGTTTTATGTATTGTCAAATATTGTATGTGTTTAATTGTACTTGTCCCTAGGATGTGTATTGTAGCCACTCCAGCCATTTGACTCAAGACCTCCTGCTGGGTGTTAATCAAGTAATTGTATTGAGAACTGTCCTGAGACCCCCTGCTGTGTGTGTTAATCCATTCACGCCCCTCAAGTCTTTGTTCAATCAAACCCTTTTGTATCTGAAATGTAATCATGTCTGAGTTATTGTATCTGTTAAGACCATCTGCTGCTGGCCTTTTGTCTGATGTGTTATGATTTAATCATGTTCCCTATTGTATCAGGTTTCCCCATGTGATCCAGTGTACTGTACTGTATATAAATATCTGTGGTTTGTGACAATAAAGAGAGTTATGTTTTGGAGTGAACAAGGAGTCCTGGAGTCTTGTATTGCTTATGGTCTAAAGTGTCCACTCTGATACCCATCTGCGCCAAATATCCTGAATCGTCGACCGCCTGCTGCCAGCTTCCTGTGTCCCAACTTCATATGCTGTCAGGCGGCAACGTGGACTCTTCCCTGCTTCCAGCGATCCTGCGACTGTTTCCAGTGACTGTCCATACTTCAACTGGTGCATCCAACGGCGCTTATCTGACGTTGAGAAGGAGAGACCCGGGAACGACGGCGGAAGGCGACGTGGTCCCTTCTCAGCTTCCGTTACACTTAATAATATTAAGTATGATTTGTTTCAGGTTATTGACGACCACCCAGACAAACAGCTTCTACAGCCACTTTTAGAAAAACACTCTGATGCTTTTGCAAAACACAAACATGACTGTGGCAGGGTTGACACACTGATTGAAATCACCCCCCACCACAAAAACAATGCAACTTTCCTCAGGAAGTTGTTAGTTTTATACAGGGGGTCATCAGGCCATGTGTTTCCACAAATAATTCACCTATATGGCCAGTAAGGAAGAGTGACCTCACTTGGAGATTGACTAGCGATTATAGGAAATTGAATAGCGTCACCAACAGCTGCGCACCCATGGTAGCGTCAGTACCAGACATTCTAAGCATGCTTAATCCAGAACACAAATACTTTACGGCACTTGACATTTTAAATGGATTTTGGTCTCTTCCTCTTTCACAGAAATGCCAGTATAAATTTGCATTCACATTTTTGGGGAAACAATACACATTCACATGCTTACCACAGTGGTTCCATAATTCGCCTTCTTTGTTCCATTCAAAAATGCGAGAAGTTTTAAAAAAAATTTCTTCTCTCAAGAATCTTTTACAGTATGTGGATGATCTCCTACTAGCCACCACAGACAAACAGCACCATCTGGAACTGCTGGACGAGCTCCTAGGAATACTTAAAGAGGCAGGCCTCAAGTATAATCCGACTAAGGCACAGTTTCTCAGCGTGTCCGTCTCCTTCATAGGAATAACAGTTACCTCGTCAGGTCATACGGTAGCAGCAGAAAAGGTAAAAACCATCCTTAATTTACCCTTACCAGTCAGCTCATCTACACTATGATCGTTTTGGGGGTTGGTAAACTACTCCAGGGGATTTATTCCAGACTTTGCACAAAAAGCAGCACCTTTGTATGATTTACTAAAAAAGATGCCCCATGGGAATGGACTAATGAACATACAATAGCAGTAGAAACATTAAAACAAGACTTAGCACATGCACCGGCCCTAGCCAATCCTGACCAATATTTGCCATTCCACATACAGACAGCATCCACAGAAACAGCTATGGCTGCAGTTTTGTCACAAGAAATACATGGACAACAGCGACCCATATCATATGCTTCCAAACTCTTAAGCCCCGTGGAAATTAAATACTCTCCATGTGAGAAACATCTTCTTGCCACGTTTTGGGCAATAAAACAATTTACGTACATCACAGGACTCAACCCCATCATCCTTCATTCATCCCATACACCAACAAAATTCCTCCTCACAGACAGGATAAACAATGGTAATGTTTCTAATACAAGATTAGCACATTGGGCTCTATTGCTTCAAGACAGGGACATTAATGTAAAATCCACTTCTAGTCCATCAGCTCCAGCACACGGACTTATTTACAAAGGGATTTCACATGAATCTCACCAAACCACAGAGTAAGCCAGTTTTTCAAAGCACTACCACAGGAGGCTATTGCCCCTGAATATGTCATACAGATATTTACTGATGGTTTGTGCTTCTACATTGACGGGTTTGGATTGTACATATTGGATCCTAAACATAATTCCCCAATATCAATTTCTAGGTCATGCTCAATCAAGTCAGCTCAATATGCAGAGATGGCAGCAATTGTGCATGTTCTTGAAATGATGAAGGGTGATGAAGAGATCATTTTGTGCTCAGATTCAGCATGGGTGTGTAATGCACTAACAGAATTCCTTCCTTTCTGGCACACCCATCAATATACATCAACTGATGGCAAACCACTTAAACACAAATCTCTAATACAATACATTGTTACATTGGTCCAGAGTTTACCAGACAAACCAGGGGTGTGCAAAGTTAAGAGCCATTCCATGAAATCACCCCATTATGAACAAAACAGCATGGCTGACATACTGGCCAAACAAGGTGCACAAGGGGGGGAGATCTGGGAGTTTACACATAGGGAAGACACAGTAGAAAACTCAAATTTGTGCCCCATTATTTGTGCCTTAACAAAAAACTCCTCCATTAACAACCCAGATATTTCTTACCTGCAAATGCAAGACCCAGACATTAAAGATGTCATAAGGAAAATCACACAGGAACAATTGGACTTTATAGAGGGTAACCCCCTGAGCAGACACATTAAATCATTAAAACTATCCGATGATAGCAAAATTCTTCTTCGCATTGGGGAAGAAGTTACATGGGTTGTCCCAACGAATTACAGGAAATAAATGATTTATTTAGTCCATGACCTTCCTACAGGAGGTCACCAGGGACCAGAAAAAACTTACCTAAGACTGAGAGAGATCGGATGGTGGCCTGACATGAGCACGGACGTAAAGCATTATTATGATAATTGCATTGTGTGTGCTCAAGTCAACCCAGCACCTAGGAAAATAAATGCCCCATTAAGAATAAGATTAAGCGAAGGTCCCTGGAACTGCCTACAAATGGACTATATGGGTCCCCTTCCTGCTACAGCCAAAAACAATAAATATGTACTGGTTATCACAGACCTCTTCTCAAAATGGGTAGAAATTTTTCCCACTAAAAGTAACACAGCTCTTAGCACAGCCAAGATACTAGTAGAGCAGGTGTTTACTAGATGGGGCCTACCAGCAACCATAGAATCTGACCAAGGCACACATTTTACGGGTAAAGTGAAGCAGACTTGCATGGAGATGTTAGGAATCAAACAGCAGTTTCACATACCATACCATCCCGAATCTTCTAGCCAGGTTGAGACAGCAAATAGACAAATTAAAACCATGTTAAAGAAATTTGTGAATATCAATGGGAAAAACTGGGATAATCTCCTGCCCCTCCTAGCAATGGCAATACGGGCAACTCCCTCCTCTGCAACTCAAATAACACACTTTGAAATCATGACAGGGAGGAAGTATCACCGTGCCCCGTGATCCTGTTGCGTAGCGGTGACATTATTATCCTATACCACTTTCTGATTGGCTGGCCTTAATTGCTACTCCTGGCTTGCCTTTATATACCCTGGGATGTCCTCTCTTAGGCGCCCTTTCGTGGTGTACGTTTCATGTGTTACTCCTGTGATTTCTACTCTGTGTATGACCTGGCCTGCCTGAGTACGGGTTGTTCCTGTTTTACGCTCCGTTGCTGACTCTTATCCTGGCTGAGAACCCCCTCCTTTGCTGACTAGTATTCTGGCTGAGAACCCGCTCCGTTGCTGACTCGTATTCTGTCTGAGAACCTGCTCCGTCGCTGAACGTCCCTGGATGAGAACCCGCTCCGTTGCTGAGTATATCCTGGCTGTAGATCCCGCTTCATCACTGATCGTTCCTGGAGGAGACCCCGCTCCGTTGCTGATTGTATTCTGGATGATAACCACTCCTGTGCTGGCTGTATCCTGGCTGAAGACCCACTCCGTTGCTGACTGTATTCTGGCATAGAACCGCTCCATTGCCGACCAGTAGGGGTGCTGTTCCGTTCCGTTGCGGTATCCCTATTCCGCTTAGTGGGCTCCGGTGCCTACCGGACCCGCCTGTCTCAGAGCGACCCCTGGTGGCTATTATTTATTCTGGGCATTCGTTACATGCAGTGTTGAGCCGCGTGGTGCTATTCCTTGTCGACCAAAGGCCTAAGCTTGGGCTTAAGCTGCTCCTTAACTGCTGCTAGCGGTGTGCACATTTCGTTCCATACAGTCTGGGTCAGAGTTGCCTAGTTCCACAGGGTTTTGGTACCCTGGGTAGTGCCAGTTCTGTTTCCCGTACTCCTCCTGTGTACGTTCACCTGGTCAGCTTCCCTACGGGTTGCCAGTACCTATACACGAACTATACATTCATTTGTGCCAGTCTAATATTCTAATATTTCATTCCTGCAAGCTACCGTGTATTATTTGTTTCTGTGTGCTCTGCCTTGTGGTCCCTTGGGCCTTGTTCAGTATATGCTCTTTCTGTCTGTCTGTCTGAGTGTTCATCTAAAACCGTAACAGGAAGATGATGATTTGGCCCAATGATACTGCCCTCAAGGTACTAAAGGTAACAGCTGTCACTCGCTACCATTATCTACTGTTTGTAATTTGGGTATAGTGACACCACATCCAAATAGAGGCCCTTATTGATGCAGAAAGGAATCATCCTGTTCATCCAACAACAACCTGTACGTATCTTTTACAATCTCTTTACCAGTATTTGGTCAAGAAAACTCAGTCTTTGGTAGACTGGCATCAACACATTCTGTCGGATACTTGGAAGAAACAATCTACAAAGAGAGAATTGACTTACCAGGACTTTTAGTGCAAGTCAAGGGCATTTGGAGAGTACCCCGCACAACCTGTTGCACCATGAAAGAAAATCGGTACTTGTGTCGGTGTGATGTTTTTGAAATTGACACTCCAGTGTGCGGCATAGAGCAAAAGAGACTCACAGAAAGCCAGGAAAAGTCTACAACGGACGAAAACGCAGCTATACTGGAGGGATATGGAATCAAGGACAGTGAACCCCAGAAGACCCAGAAGAAGGACAAACTGGTGACGGCACACATGGAAGGTACAAGCCAAAGCTCGTCCCCTACAGAAATCAGATGTCCTATACAGCTCACAAAATGGAGAACACCTATGGCGAAGGCGGCATACCATATGGATGGACTGTATTGCATGGTGACTAACCATAAGGAATACCTCTATGGAGATCTGGTGTGTCCTATACCTTACCCAAATTTTTGTTTTACTCCATATGAGTACACTACCATTGGGAATATAGTAATCACTCCTATCCCTGTCTTTAAGGGGGACTTCCTTTTGGACACAGAACCTGATGTCCCAGGACCTGAAGCTTATATCCCTGTGTTTGACATTCATATAGACCCATTATCGTTAAATCTACACAAACTTTTGGAAAGGAAAGACACCCACATCATGCAAATTAGTAATAACATGGATATGGCAGATGATGTTTTAAATGAGTTATTGCATGATGGGGATGTCAGTCTTGTCCTGACTAATACATGGGTAGAAGTAGGGATCAAGGGTTTGCTAGTGGGACAAGGGCTATTGGTGGTGATTCTTATAATAATAACCATACGACTGAGCAGATTATTTAAGGCACATCATAAAAGAATGAAGGCTTTAATGGAGGTAAGACACAAGCAATTATTATCATAAGTGTGGCCCCACAAGTTAGTTAAATGGCCACAAGGGGGCAACTGTTACAGAGGGAATTGCTTGTCTGTGCAGGTATGTGTATGTATGTCTGTATGTATATATATATATATATATATATATATATATAAAAAAAAAAAATATGTTTGTGTAGATAAGTGTGGTCAAACAGAATAGGAATACAGGATGTGGAAAACACATGGTAAATAACATCTGTTAAGCACACAATAGTCTTTCCCCTGTCTTTGGGTTTTTATCTCACCTCCTGGGGCATAACACTAGAATCCCAAAATCAATGTTAAGATCAAAAGGAGCATTAACAATACCCACTATAAACATCAAAAGAATTACTTAAGGACCTCCCATCAAAGCAGAAGAACAGGAATGTTTCCCCAATAGCAATGTGTTCACCCAATCAGATTGAGTCCATGTTGGAGATAGGGGGCATTCACTAAAAGACCAGAGAGAGGTAGTAGAGAAAAGAAGACAGGAGAGGAGGAGTACAAGAGAGAACGAGAGAGAGGGCCAGGAAAGGAATCTCTGCTAAGCTTGGGTAAGCCTCTCATTCATTACGTACCTTCAATATCATCCATGTTTAGGAAAATTGAGCAAATGTTATGCTTTGTGTTGTATTGAATGTTTTGTATTGCTATGTGTATTTAATATAGAACTAGTTCTTGTAAATGTGATGTACTGATATGATATTATATTGCATTAATTTTAATCTCAGCAATCTGTTGAAGAATCTTGCATTATTTTTCACATATAAATGTGTATAAAGGTTTATGCAATAGGAGATTAGTTGTAGAATGTAATAAGCCTGGGGCTCCTTATATTTTCAATACATCTGCTTCTTTATGCTATATTTTCCATCTTTGCCCCAGGATAAGTTTATATTTATATTGGCCACTGGTCATATGAACAATTGATAATTGTCCTAATGAGCCACGGACATATGTGAATGAGCTGTGGACATAGCCAAATTGTCATCCTAAATATTCATGGAGTGTGTGTGACTTTATGGCAAATATTCCATGAATATTAAATAAGCATAAAACCGCTACCCGTTACATTGACCATAGGCTTTGGCTGACGCTCCGCTCTGCTACTGACCCTAGACTTTGGCTGACTACCCACTCTGGCACTGATCCTAGGCATTGGCTGACTACCCGCTCTGGTACTGATCCTAGGCATTGATTGACTACCCGCTCTGGTACTGAACCTAGGCATTGGTTGACTACCCACTCTGGTACAGATTCTAGGCATTGGCTGACTACTGCTCTGGTCTATCCTGGGCATTAGCTGACTACTCGCTCTGGTACTGATGGTGGGGTTTCTCTGTCCGTAGGGGCACGACCCTACTCCCGTCCAGTCGCTTACCCAGGTTCCGTTCATGGTTCTGTTTGTTTGCATATCTTTATCTTACCTGTTGTATCTATTTAATAAAGGTGATGTTCATTTTACTGTACCTGTCTCTCTGTTGTCATTCTTGATACCATAACAATAGTGTGAAAGTAGAAGGGCTCTGGCAGTTATTTACCTCTGAGTGCAAGAGAGGTCTTCATATTTGCATAAATAAAGTTTCATGGGGCTAAATTAACAGAATTGTGGAGCAAACCAATGGCTGTATTTATTATTGAATTGTCTCCCTCTATGAGACCTTTAAGCCTGCAACATCAGAATGTCACTCTTTTGGTTACGGCGATATTCTGCTGTTGCCCTTTTCATGGTTGCGACATTTTTAATGCAATATTATGATGTTCACCAAATAGAGGGTGACATTTCAATAGGGTACCACCTGGGCATGTGCAGGTCGTAGCTGTTGCACTGAAGAGTTGCTCTTCACTCAGGTATGCGACTGAGAGTTGGAAACTGCCAAGAGTAGGCTCTACACTCTTCTGCGGCTTCAGGCTCATCCACAAGTTCAGAAGGCGTTGTGTAAAATCCACCACTTGGTGCATCACAGCTGGTAATTGCACCATAGGTTATTGTGCAGAATCACAAGACACACTAGCAGGCACAGCACTGACAGAAGGCACAGGTAGCTCACCTGTCCTGCTCATACTACTAACCGCTTCTTCTTCTGTCCGTGACACAAATTTCCCCAAGATCCCTAAGGGTGCTGTAGGGGGACTGGCCATCATTGTGTCTAGGGAATCAGGGCATCCACACACTTCAGTGCTGGTAGTGGTCACTTCCTCCTCTTCCACAAACTAACTGGAAGCATAATATTCCTTCCAGTTCCTCCTTTTACTTGTCACCCAGGTACTCATAGTGATAGCACACAATATGACCCTCTTCTGCCTCAATTTTGTTATATAAATCAGAGAACAGCAGCCTAGTACTCTCTCTCTCTCTCTCTCTAGCTGCTTGTATTGTGTTGCACTTTATGGAAATATTACATTTTCATAGCAAAAATGTGAAGAACATGTATGTAAAGGGGCAAAAAGTTTGTAGCCATTGAAAAAATAGTGAAACATTTTTGGCACTGGGCAAAATTGGTGAAGATTTTAATACCTTTATCTAAAGCAGATTTTCATGTGAAAAAGTGGGCAACCATGTTGTTTTCATAGATTTTTTTCATGTGAGCACGACTCCTACTACTTATACCATCACATTTTGGTTTGGGATCTAGAATATTTTCTCCTTGTTTGAACTGTGTCAGAGCTGGGTTGATCAAGATAGATAACTCAAGTCTGACTCTGTGTTTTGCCATACTAGCTAAGAGACTTTGGGGTAGATTTAAAGGCAGCCGTTAGCAAAAAAAATCACTAACGGGTGCGTTAAGTGACATGTTGCAATTCAAAGATCCGTCTAAAGACCAGCTAACGGCAGTTGTAGAATCCTTATGGCCGATACACTTACGTGCATTCAGACGCATGGAAAAACATACCCCAGAGCTATTCAAAGGCTTGCGGTACTGATAACGGCTGAAAAAAAGACACACCTAACGGCTAAAAGTTAAGACCCACTTTTTTTAGCCGTTAGACACTTAACGGCCAAAACAAAACACCCGTTACATAGGAAAACACACAAAATGCTTACCGCACAACCATGTAAATGGGAAAATTAACCCGTGCAATGCTAAAACAACACAAAAACATGCACACACAACACAAATCACTACACACACAACAACAACCAACACCACAGGGACAACAACACACTAAAAAACAACAACACACCATGGCACGGAACAATGGGGGTCATCACACAAAGCGGACACCTGCAAATACAAGCTCACCTGGGCAACATCAACACGCCACCTGCACCCCACAACTGCACGTCCGCAAATGGCACACACAGAACAAGCACAACACACCACATCTTATAACACACACACACCTGCAAACACTTACCTGGACAAAAACAACTCACCATTGGTCAGCACTCACCTCATCACCACACCCACACAACGCCCTAGCAAGTACTTAAAGGGACAACTCAACACACTCACTTGTGGCTTGTTTTCCACTCAGGGAGGGAGAGAGAGAGAGATAGAGAGAGAGAGAGACAGATAGAGACAGATAGAGAGAGCAAACAGTATGTTGGGTTACATATTGTTGTGAAGGCTGCGGAGAAGGCGTGCAAGGGAGAGAGCTGGGGAACATCAGCAACCTCCAAGCATGCCTGATCAACAGCCACCACCTGTTGCAAGTGAGGAGGCTCTGGCTCAGCAGCCACACAGGAGCCCATCCCCACCTGGAGGGCACAGGATGTATAGACGACCACCAAGGCCCAGGGTATACCGCCCAAGGGTCATCCTCTTTGGAATGACCGATGATGAGGTAATTGATCGCTACAGGTTGAGGCCTGACAGCATCATTGCCTTGTATGAGGTCATCAAGGAGCAGGTGGATCCCATCTACATCCACAACCATGCCCTAACTGGCCTGCAGAAACTACTCTGTGCCATGCACTTCATGGCAAGCGGGGCCTTCCAGTCCACAGAGGGTTACGCATCTGGCATGTCACAGGCCACATTCTCCAGGGTGCTGGCCCAGGTCCT
Source organism: Rhinophrynus dorsalis (assembly GCA_037306005.1). NCBI lineage: Eukaryota > Metazoa > Chordata > Amphibia > Anura > Rhinophrynidae > Rhinophrynus > Rhinophrynus dorsalis. Next base: position 251,750,887 of record CM074719.1, read on the forward strand.
GCCAGCCCTCAAAAGCAAGGCCAGTACCTATATACATTTCCCCACCACCGACATGGACTGGATACAAGTCAAGCAGGCCTTTTACGCCAGGGGAGGCATGCCCAGGGTCATGGGTGCTATAGATTGCACCCATGTCCGAATTAAGGCCCCAGCATGTGACGCACAGATATTCATCAACAGGAAGAACTTTCACTCCATCAACGTGCAGATGGTGTGTGACAGCCATATGAGGATAATGAATGTCTGTGCAAAGTATCCTGGCAGCTCACATGATTCATACATTCTCCAAAACTCCTCAGTCCACAGAGATTTCGAGAATGGAACTTTTACAGGGGGATGGCTTTTGGGTGAGGTCACAATACAAAATCACATCACATACACAGGCGTACACACAACGCTGCTTAGCATGCTCCTGACCCACAGCTACTACGTCTACCACACAAAACATCATTCACACAACATGTGCTCCCTGTCTCACCATGTCACTCACATTACACAGGTGATGCTGGCTATGGATGCAAGTCCTGGCTACTGACCCCTCTGGCCAATCCTCGAACACATGCCCAGGAAAGCTACAACCAGGCTCATGGCAGAACGAGGAATGACATTGAGCGGACCTTTGGCCTCCTCAAGTCAAGATTCCGATGTCTGGACCACTCGGGGGAGCACTGCAGTATGCACCTGGAAAGGTGTGCGACATCATTGTGGCGTGCGCAATACTGCACAACATCGCAGTGGACACCAGGCTGCTGGAGCACATCCAGGCCCCCCCCATACAGGAAGTGCCCATGGACATCGGACACGTTGAGGAGACCCTGAGAGGGACACAGATCAGAGACAGGCTCATCACGGAACACTTTACATGTGAGTATAACACAGGCATGCAAACAATCCATGCAAGTCCCCCATCAGTCCTGTGACACTAACCACACTGCACATTTTGATCTGTCTCACCCCACAGGAACAGTGACACAGCACTGCACTGGCAGCGGACGTGGCAAATTGTGTGTGTGGACTCAAAAACCATCCTCCATTCCACTCTCCACGTTGACATACAGACCCCAAGGATATCACGCACACCCTCAGGAGAAACAAGGTACAACACATAACCCATGTTCATCGCCTTACAGGGCTTGATTGACAGCAGCTAACTTGATTTGCCATGAGCATAGCCAGAGCAACCATGCTAGCCTTGTAGCGAAAGAGTGTTATCCAATGCTATGCATTGGATAATACTCCGTCACATCAGGGGTTAAAGGGCCGTTGGACTCAATATGGGACCTGTACTGTGCTACAGCTGAGAAGAGCAGCACAGGGGTGGATGTACAGTGGTATGGGCACACAATGTAGAGGTCATGAGACGTAGATCAGATTACCAGGGACACCATGCTGACCTGTGAGTGTGCAGACATATGTGCCCCCGACATGAATACACACATCAACAAATGTGTCCTAACAGTTCCATGGAACAAATGACATTGGGCTGCCACTGTCACATTAACAGTGGCAGCCCAAATTCATTACTTCCATGGAGCTCTCAGAACACTTGTTGATGTGTGTATCCATGTCAGGGGCACATATCCATAGGGCTGGGGCACATGTCCTTAGTTCTCCACATAATTGGTTACAGATGAGTACACAACACATTGTCAAGCAATGGTTTGTGTACTCACCTGTAACTGTGAAAATTGAGGGGATCAAAAAGACTAAATTGTTGTTGCTTGATGATCAGTTCAGGTCAACTGCTCCAAATCCTGTCCTCTTCTTCCACAGGCATCCGTAACATGATCCATCCTTGAACTGAAGTTCTTCTATGTGACTGGATTGATGTCTTGACATCACCTTCATGGAGATCACCCCTTGCTGTTTATGTTGATGTTGTTGGTGATGCAAAGTTTGACCTGAGGTTCACACAAACCTCTACTGGATCATTTTCATATAGACACAGAAAACACTAATTCCTGAGTTTTTTATAACCTGTACAGTTAGGATGCTCAGCTACAGAGTTGTCAAACCTTGTGGACAACACATGAGCTGGGCAGCAGTGTTACTAAAGTACTATTTTTTTGTTTCAAAGTACATTTAGTGTTCTCATACAGGTGTTCAATGCATATAGGCAATACACAAAAAACACATGTACATCCTAATGTACTTTGAGACACAATAAAGACGAACCATCACCATTCTATCTGTGTCTGTATGAGGATATATTTGAGAACACAGTTGTCAATGCGTTACCACACCCAGGGTAGAGTATCCCCATACATGGAAAGGCATCACCCATATCACAGGACTCCACCACTTGTTTGCAAGTGAGTGGACTCAGTGATGTATTCACGCTAACAGATGGTGGCAGTGATACACTAATGTGTTGTGGGAGTGATAAAGAGGTGATAAAGGGGACATACTTCCACAGTGAATTCCTGTCCACAGTTAAAGTGTTGCTCAGTATAATCAATGTTCAGTGATATTGCTCCACTGGGACATATCACAGTACATGACCAAGTGGACAAGTGTTTTCACTGGGGAAGTCTGTTACACCCTTAGAAAAAACAACAAGTCAACTTACTGGAGGCCCCAATGCTCACCCCAGGATATCAATGTGTGTGCTACACATTGAAATCCTAGGTTGAAAACATTGGCTTCCCCAGTCAGTCTGTTGCACAATGAGTGTGTGAATCCAAGACAATATGGATACATGTCCCATTTATCTGTCCTGCTTGTTATCTCACCGCTAAGCCGTTTGTTTGGTTATCCCCTTAACCCTCTGAGTGCCAGAGTGGTACCCAACGCATTTCTTTGCAATGCGTTGCCTACCACTCTGGCTATCAAAGGGTTAAACACAACATATGATGTAGATGAATGTTCAATGTTGTACCAAATGTTGGGCTAAGGGGAATGTTTTGTTATGCAAAATCAACACACAACATTGCCATATAACACAGTTGTGTAATATGGCAACAGGGATGTTTTGACAGTTGATTTTGTACAACGATGTGTGTGTGAACCCATGTTGTAACATCCCACAAACATCTTACCTAGGCAGGAGTTGTATTCACTGAATTGTTTGGCAATGCATTGGAGACAACTCTGCCACCCAAATCAATGACCAAATTCAAAGCAGATCAGACAGGATTCAAAAGCACAATGTTCCTTTATTCAGGGGAAATTTAACATGTTGGGCATTTTATTTTTTTTTCTTGGGGGGGGGGCTTAGACTGTGTGGCAGAAGTGGATAACCTGGATGATCTCCTGGTCACCCTTTGCCCCCTAGGTGTGGCTTCGGGGGTCACATTAGAGGGGGTGGTGGGGGCAGTGGATCCCTCTGTGGAGCGCAGGTTTTCCCTCTCCAAACGTAAGTCCTCCCTGCGGTTCAGCTCTCTCAACTCCACCAGTAGCTGTGCACGCAGGTCCATCACCCCCGTGTGTAGCTGATGGAGTTGAGTGTTGATCCTCATGACCTCCGACTCCAGGGCATGGATCCTTGCCTCTATCCTGTTAGTGTTTATACGGGATTCCCTACGGCTCCTGGTGATGTTGTCATTGGTGCGGAGGCTTGACCTGAGTAGTCTCCTTTGCAGAGCCATACACTCAGCTTCCATCCCCGTGGGCCGTTCACTGCTGGTGATGCTTGTGCCTGGTGAATCAGCTGCTGCTGTGTCCTCCTCTGCTGGTGCTGTGTCCTCCTCTGCTGGTGCTGTGTCCTCCTCTGCTGGTGCTGGTTGTGCTGCAGATGGGTATGTGCCCACCACATCAATTGACCCACTGCTGCCCACCGATGTCTGTGCTGGTGGAGGTGGTGGGGTAAACACGTCCCTTCGCATAGGCTGTTGGGGCTCCCCAAGCAGGCCCAGGTGTTGGTAGTCGAGTGGCCAAGGGTCAAACCTTGGCCACTGGTATGTGCTTGGCCCCCACCTAGGATCATACCTGGGGCCATGCTGGGGAGCCATCCAGGAGGGTAGGTCAATCTGTGGGTATGGCCCGTATTGGGTGGTGGCCACATCACCGGGCAGCCATTGCCTCCCTGGTGGTGGTGGTGCTGCTGCTGCTGCTGGGGGATAATAGCTCCTGGAGGTGGTGGGGGGCATCCAGTCACTGTAATAAGTCGGTGCAGGCAGAGTTGGTGCAGGCAGAGTTGATGCAGGCAGAGTTGGTGCAGGCAGAGTTGATGCAGGCAGGGTCGGTGCAGGCAGAGTCGGTGCAGGCAGAGTTGGTGCAGGCAGAGTTGATGCAGGCAGGGTTGGTGCAGGCAGAGTCGGTGCAGGCAGAGTCGGTGCAGGCAGGGTTGGTGCATCCAGCTGGCCAAGAGGTGTGGATGTCGTTGGGTACGGTGCCCACTGGCTGGTCCCCTCCTCCAAATACTCCTCACTGGGTGGTGAGGTGGCCTCCTCCATGGGCTCCTGATGTGCTGGAGACACATAACCTGTGTGGAGGATTGAGATTGTGTGATCAGTAAACTTAGCCATGATGGTGTCAAATTGATATTAATACTTGAAATGTGTAAAGGAACATATATGTTGTATGGTGTATCCCCCTGTGTGAAACAACGGTACTCCTACTGGTGATGGGTGTTGTATTCTACATGTATTGCAGCTCAGAGTTGAATTCCTTTGGTGCCACATCCCAGTGGCCTGAAATTGTACATTTGCGCTGTTGCCACATCATCCTTTGTGGATATCTGCTCCCTGGACCAAAGCTAGCCAGAGGATGGTCTGGCAACATTGGCATAGTACATTTTCAGGCCACACTAATATTGTCCATGGAATATTCAACTTTGAGCTGTTATACTCTTGTGATGAAACACCTTTCAGTAGTGAGGATACCCTTGCATTACCCGGTGGATCAATCCTATGACATGTATTTTTCCTTTCACATTTTAGGTATTACTATCTCTTTAACGGGATAGCAAAGGTTAATTTCACCTTGATATAACATTGCAGGCATCATAGAGAGATGTTTAGAAAGATGTTGCTGTATGTGACAGCTGGAGATGTCAGTCATTTGACCACACGGAGGCTCTTCAGCAGACTCCACATTGACCCATTTGGAGATAACTACATCTTTGCCATTGTCTACTAAGTGTTCCTGGTTTGTAAGCACGCTCTGTGGACCATGTCAATGATGGATCCATCTCCAATTGGTTCAATTTTGGGTCTGCTGAAGAGCCTCCGTGTGGTCATATGACTGACATCTCCAGCTGTCACATACAGTAACATCTTTCTAAACATCTCTTTATGATGCCTGCAAGGTTACATCAAGTGAAATTAACCATTGCCATGCCAAGGTACACAGTGAGGAATATGGTCTGATATGTGTGTATATGTACTTTTCATACGGGTATAAACATATCCTTGATAGATATGAACCCAGAGATCTGTTCAGAACATGTGATTGTCTAACTGCCTATATATGTACAGCCATCACAAATGAACTTTCATAGATACAAGTGATACCCATCCAAGTAGGTGTAATATACTGGGTATATGTACTCTGATGATGATATCAATATGAGTTATTTTGTTGAGGGTGCACATATATGGGCAGTTGGACAATCACAAGTACTGAACCGAACTCTGGGTTTACATCTTGTTGGGACCTATTTGTACCCATTTGAAAGGGACATATCCACATACAAATCTGGTTGTTTTTCTTTCTGTACATATCTTTTTTGAATAGATCTGCAGTGTGATTCAAGTAGTATTCATCCCTATGTTATCAGTTCATCCCGTACAGTGCTGGATTTTGTCAGATTAGACATGTCCCTCTCTGGTTGTCATGATGGTATCCTATGCATTGCATTGTGATGCATGGGATACCACCGTGGCAATCAGGGATTGATGTACATTACAGGATTCTGTCCATGAGGTCTGTTCAAGTTGAATCCTGAGGGGCAACAATCAAGCCAGTATTGAAGGATATCATTGATTGAGGCCTTTTTTTTCCTGGATCAGCCCATCCATCCTTCTGTGTGAGGCAGCCAGACCCGATCATGGATATCCATAATCCCTGGCCTGTTATTGACCAAACCTCAATGGTTCATATTTGGTTCCCATATGTATCCTGCAAATAGTGTCTGGTGTACCATCCATCCATGGCATCAGCACTCCTGAGGATCTATATGTGAATCAAATGTGAGCTATGTAAATTGAAGTTAGAGTAAATGATTGCATACACAACACCAAGGCCAACTTTTTCACCTTTACTTATGTGTGATTGTTTTTGGCCTGTGTGTTGCACATACAAGCATTTATTCTCTGTGGCACTGTGATTTGTGACCTGATCCATCCTGTTGGTGATTCAGTAAGCGGTTAAGTGGACCTGATGAACTGATTATGATGCTGACTTCTCCGCTGACCTCATTTCCCCATCTGCAATGTTTTCTATGGAGTCCACACAATGGGGCCTGTGCAGCTTGAATCCTGTTATTGGATGTTCTCCATAGACTAATATTGTAATTGGTAAAGTGAGGGTATGTAAGTGTCAAATTCTCTACATCAGCTCTTTTTCACCGCTTAGTGAATGTCCCCTATGTGTCATGTAATTGTTAACCTATCGACATGTGTTTGTTGTCTGGTTAACCCTTTGAGTACCAGAGGGGTTGCCAAAGCATTGTTGATCGATGCATTGATGATCCCTCTCGCACTCATGGGGTTATGTGCTGGATTCCCTGTGTGAACATGGGTAAGACTGTGTGACAACAATTGTGATGTTTGACATACAACACTTTACTGAGCATGGTTTGTGTGTATTGTGTGTGATGAGCACAGCAACATGAGGGTTAACCAGGGAGTTGGACAGGTTTTGGCCTTGTTGAACATTGACATTTGTCCTTGTCTTGATTCCTGTTTAAACCCTCAGGGTGCTGTGTTGGTGCAATTGTGTGGTTGAATGAAGGGCAGATGTTGGGATGTGAGTGCTTGTTTGTGATGGGTGTGTGGTTTGGGGTGGTGTGTGGTTTTGGGGTGATGCACTTACCGGTGGTGTGGAGGCTCCTCTCCTCCCCAGTGTCTGATCCTCCAGGGACCCCCTCAATGAGGGTAGACGACAGTGTCTGCCGCAGCCTCTCCTCCCATGCGCTGAAGGTGATGGGGACAGGTGGCCCACCTCCGGTGGCTCGGGCGTGCAGGGCGGCATCCCCCATCTTCCTCTTCACCTGCCTTTTGCAGTCGCCCCATCTCTTCTTTATTGAGTCAACATCCCGTCTGCAGGTGGCCACCGCATTAACTCTGCTGCAGATTTGACTCCAGGCAGCTCCCCTCCTCGCAGACAGGCCAGGGAGTCTGTCCCCCGGGAAGAGGACACTCTCCCTCTCCAGCACAGCCTGCACGAGGGCCGTGTTTTCTTCCTCGGTATATCGGGGATCCCTGACCCTGTCCCCCTCAGCTCCGGCATGCGAGGAGTCAGACCCGGAGTGTCCTGCCTGCTCTGCCCCTGCCTGTGTGTGGTGGTCCCTAGGTACTACCCCTCGTCCCACTGCAGGATCTGTCCCTCTTCTTCTTAGTGTGCCTGTTCTTGTGGGCCTGGTCCCCCTCCGCCCTGCGTATCTCCCTCTCCCACCCCTGCTCTGCTGAGGGATCCCCTCCTGACCTTCCTCCTCCTCCTCCTCCACTAGTCTCCCCATCCCTCTCTCCTGTCCTCCTCTCCTGGCCATCATTCACCCAGTCACACCCAGGCACTCTCACACGCCCTCACAGACACACTCGATCCCACTCACTCTCTGTCACACACTTTCACTCACGGATTCACACTGTGAAAATAAAGTTTAAAATGTGTAAGGTGTGATGAAAAAAAAAAGACTATGTGTATGTATGTGTATGTGTTTGTATGGATGTATGTGCTATGTGCAAAAGTGTGCTATGTGTCTATTTAAATGTAACTCTCTCCTCTCCAAAATCCTTCTACCTTACTCCTCTGTATGCTTCTCTCTCTATCTCTCTCTCTCTCTCTCTAAACGCTATCCTCCACTCCTGGGTCCTGTGCTCTAGCTTGCTGAAACTCGAAACACAGACAGGGTGTAACCGTTATTTTGAGGTATATATAGGTGTATTTGAACATTTTTGATACTTTGGGGCCTTGGGATTGGCTGTAGGTTTGAATTTTGTTTGTGCATCTATCAGGGTTGCTAGACAACGGCAGCCGTAATGTAACATTTTGAGTTAAGTTGTGTTTTAACGGGTGTTTGGGACGCACGGTGATGCAAAATCAGGTGCGACGCTGGTTTTTGTTTAACGTGTTTTTGTAGTGCCTACGCCCGATAGCTATTCTTGAACGCTTACCTTTGAATCTGCCGTAAACCATGTGTTCTTTGCGGCCGACGTGCCTTTTTTACTTAGCAGATGGTTTAACGGCTGCCTTTAAATCTACCCCTTTGTGTGTTATCACTTGTCAGTCTGCTCCTAACTGTTGCCTCCGGTTGCGTTACTCCAAGCCTGTGCTTCATTGCAGCCTCTGTTAAGGGCTATACAGCCTGTACCCTCCAGGTCACTAGCGGTACAACCTCCTGTCAGCCGTATATTTTGCTATCTCCGTTTGTGCTACTCCTAGGCTGCCTTACCCGGTTATAGGTAAGGCCGGTAGAGCCTCCTCTATTCCTTTGACACCAGTTACCAGGCTGCCTCACCCGGTTATAGGTAAGGCTGGTAGAGCCTCCACTTTTCCTTTATGACACAGTTACTAGGCTGCCTTACCCAGTTATAGGTAAGGTCGGTAGAGCCTATTCACCTCCCTACACTGAGGGGCTGCCCTGCAGTATAGTTCCCTCCTAGGGCCTTTCCGGTTCTGTACTGCTGAGGTCTCGTTCCTGTCTACGTTCCAGTCACATTTGCATATTGTGTCAACTGTATTGCCCTGACCTGTGTCAGACCATATATCTGTCCTCTGTGTATAGTCTGGACCCGTGTAGGGCCTTGTTGTGCTTTATACTGTTTTAATAAACCTTCATTGTTTTATCCTACCAAATTGTCTGAGTGTTCAATAAAACCGTGACAGTACGAAAGGGCCATGACCTCAGACAAAGCTGGGGAGAGTAGTTTCCAGAATCTCCTCTAGAGATTGGACGCTCAGGAACAACGGTTAGTCCAGTTGTCTATGGCTATACAGACCATTCTGGAGCGCACGGCCTGTCTCAAGAGACCTGTACAACCTTTGGTGGCCACTCCAGTTCCGGCACCATTGGCACAAGCAAGTACACCCTGTTCCTCCCCTAAAGGGCTTTCCGCTACTGCTCCACTTCCTCTGAGATACGATGGGAAGCCAACCCTCTGCCGAGGGTTTCTGAACCAACTAGAAATCTTTCTTCAACTAGTGCCGCAGGCATTTCCCAGTGATAGAAGCAAGGTGGGATTTATGATCTCACTACTCAAGGGCAAGGCCCTAGCCTGGGCAAATCTGATTTGGGAGACCGGTAAACCTATCACTAATAACTTTGCCGTATTTGTAAGGGCCTTCCATAGTGTTTTCGAGGTTCCAGGGTGTGCCACCTCTTCTGCCATGCGCCTTATGAGAATCCAACAGGGCACACGTACTGTTTCCGATTATGCCATTGAATATCGTACACTCGCAGCAGAGGTAGGTTGGAACAACGAGGCGCTTGTTGCTGCTTTCGCTCAAGGTCTCGAAGACAAAATTAAGGATGAAATTGTGGCCAGAGACTTACCGGAGGGCCTAGACAATTTCATTGATTATACAATCCTGATTGACTCTCGTATAAGGGAAAGGAGCCTTTACAAGGATCGTAAAGCAAGATCCGCTAGATAATTGGGTACTAGGGTTAATTTCCCACCCATATCTCCCTCTCCTCCCATACCTCCGGGTCCTGCTACAGGGAGCATAGAACCCATGCAAGTTTCACACGATTGTCCAAGGAGGAACGCTCCTTCCGCTGCAAACAGGGTCTATGTATGTACTGTGGCAAGGCAGGTCACCTGCTTAAAACTTGTCCCGTGCGGCCGGGAAACGCTCGTACCTAGGGTCAAGTGGGGGGTTACTTTTTGGACAGAGACTTTGCTATTTTGCATAATATTCCATTATTGAACAGTGACTCTCCGCTTGATATTGAGGCCATTGATGGGAGGCCTTTGGTACCACCTCAAGTCACGCAGGAGACATGCCTGCTATCTGTGGGCATTGGAGCACTTCATAAAGAGATCTTACAATTCCAGATAATCCAGTCTCCCCATTTTGAGGTCATTTTGGGCTTCCCATGGTTGTATAAGCATAATCCCAGACTAGACTGGAGGACATGTGAGATATTGTCTTGGTCTGAACACTGTAACACCCATTGTCTGAAACATCCTACTAAAATCTTGTGTACCTCTCCCTTCTTAACGCTTGAATACCAATCATTCAGCGATGTATTCAGTAAGGGAGAGGCTAGCACTTTGCCTGTGCATCGCTCTTACGATTGTGCTATTGGTATTGTGCCAGGGGCTATGCCTCCTAGGGGCAGGACTTATCCCTTGTCCTGTGACAAAAACCGGGCCATGGAGGAGTATATCAGTGACGCCCTGGCTCGGGGTATTATTCGTAAATCTTCCTCACCCTCGGGGGCTGGATTCTTTTTTGTTAAAAAGAAGGACGGGGAGCTCCGACCCTGTATTGATTATAGGGGTCTCAACAAAATAATGATAAAGAACGCTTATCCCATTCCACTCATCACCGAATTGTTCGATTGTTTAAAGGGCACTTCCATCTTTACCAAACTAGACCTGAGGGCGGCATATACTTTAGTCCGGATTAAGGATTAAGGATTTTCAACTTGGGTAAGTTTTAAATATTTGGTGAGCTGATTATATTATCCATCGATATTACATAGTATAATGCGAAGAGTGGTACTTTAATTTTGTTGAACTGCTCAACTTGGCTGATCAAGGTGAAAGGAATGTAAATGGTTAACTTCCTAATGGAATCTTGTGACAAAAGCTTAACCTGATTGGGTAATGATCATTTAAATCCATCAACGGACGAAACCTAATCTTAAGATCATGAGTAAGCGTGTTTGACGCGAAACATGTTGATCGTGGATAGGCAGCGATGCGTATACCTGACTGGCTTATGAGGGTTATCGTATAGTCTCTCCTCCATTTTTTACATCAACAAGAAGTTGTCAAGGTATTTGTCCTTTTACATATTTTTCTACAATAAAAGACTTTTCTGCTTTTAATAAGAGTGCAGTTTATTTTATAGCGACTGTTTGTCGTGTTTGGAGTTATATCACAAGCTAGTGGAGAAGCTTTTGTGTCGCTTGTTAACTGCACTGACATTGGATTCGGTTTGATATTTTGTAGCACTGTGAGAGTGGTGACTTTAAGGTTCTTTGATTTTAGAAGTAAGAGCTGTTCAGCTACTGTATATTTTGCATATGACCCACAAGGGTGCCAACGCCTCAAAATGGTCCCCAGAGGCGATTAGGGCATTCCAAACTCTGAAATTGGCTTTTTCCACTGCCCCAGTTCTGTCGCATCCGATTCCTGGACTGCCATTTACTTTGGAGGTGGATACTTCTGAGACCGGAGTAGGGGCAGTATTGGGCCAAAGACCAGGTCCTGATAAGACTTTGAGACCATGCAGATTTTTTTCTAAAAAGATGACCAATGCGCAGAGTCTGTATGACATCGGAGACCGGGAACTCCTGGCTATTATCTTGGCTTTACGTGAATGGTGCCATCTGTTGGAGGGCACTAGGGTGCCCATACTGATTCTGACTGGTCATAAAAACCTCATGTACCTCTCAGAGGTTAAAAGGCTTTCCCCTAGACAAGCGAGATGGGCACTGTTTTTGTCTCTTTTCAATTTCATTGTCTACTACTTGCCCGGTACTAAGAATGTACGGGCCGATGCCTTGTCCAGACAATTTGTTTCAGATCCTGCAACTGACTCGGTAGCAGTGCCCATTATACCTCCGCACTGTATACTTGCCACATTGCGGACCAGCATCACTTCACCTTTAGGAGAGGAGTTTTTGGCATCCCAGGCCAATGCTCCTCCAGAGAAGCCCGTGGGCAAGTGCTTTGTGGCAGAGCCTTTTCGTGCTAAATTAATGGAGACCTACCACACATCCCAGGCTGCCAGTCATGTAGGAAAGAATCAATTAATTTGGTCATTGTTTCGTATGTTTTGGTGGCCAAGCATGAGGGATGATTGTGCGGCATATACTGCAGCCTGTGCCACAGTTGCCCGCTCCAAAACCCCCCAGACATCTTCCAGTGGGACTGCTGTAGACTGTTCCTAATAGGGACCGGCCTTGGTCACACGTGTCTATTGACTGCCTCTAAAGGGTTTACAGTAATTCTCATGATAGTTGACAGATTCTCCAAAATGGCTCATTTCGTGCCACTCCCTGGTTTGCCATCTGCTAAAGAGCTGGCTATTGTGTTTCCCAGGGAGATATTCCTACTTCACGGAGTACCCAAGGTGCTGGTCTTGGACCGTGGGAGTCAATTCATCTCGAGATTCTGGAGGGCCTTTTGTGACCAGATGGGGATTCAGTTGTCCTTTTCCTCTGCCTATCATCCCCAGACTAATGGGGCCGCTGAGCGTGCTAACCAGGGTTTGAAGCAGTTTTTGCTTTGTTTCATTTCCAGTCATCATGACAATTGGGCTGACTTGTTGCCGTGGGTAGAGTTTGCCAGGAACTGTGTGGTGTGCAGCACGTCTGGGAGCTCACCCTTCCTGATTAATTATGGGTTTCAACCATGCTTGCTCCCAGACACCTTTCAGGCACAGCAGATTCCGGCTCTGGATGAGCACATTAGGCAGCTCCGCTCCACATGGGCACAGGTCCAGAATACCCTACATGATTCGTTTCTACGAGTTCAGCGGTATACCAACAACAGACATTTGCCGGCTCTTGTATTCCAGGTGGGGGACCGTGTCTGGTTATCCTCTAAGAATCTTAGGTTGCAAGTTCCTTGTTTCAAGTTTTCTCCTCGGTTTGTGGGCCCGTTCCGGGTACTCCGTCGAGTTAACCCTGTCTCCTATGCATTGGAATTACCTGCCTCCATGAAAATACATAATGTGTTCCATGTGTCACTTCTTAAACCACTGGTGTGCAACCGCTATACCACCACTCCTGCTGTCCCTGGTCCTGTGCGCATACAGGAACATGATGAATATGAAGTGCAGAGTGTTCTGGATTCACGTAGGTTCCGTGGCCAGGTCCAATACTTGGTGCATTGGAAGGGTTATGGTCCAGAAGAACGCTCATGGGTTAACCACTCTGACATTCATGCTCCACTTTTGTTACGCAGATTCCACGTTAAGTTTCCTGCCAAGCCTAGACCTCCTCGGGGCAGAATGGGGGGTCTTTGAGAGGGGGGTACTATCACGGTGCCCGTGATTCTGACTATGCGACATTCCTACTTCCAGGTTTGTCTTGGCTGCCTCTTATTGGTTTTGGCTGGCTAGCCCCTCCCAGGGCTTGCCTTAATATACGCCCTCCTGTCACTAGGACGGTGCCCTTTCGTGGTGTTCCTGACCTGACGTTTGTACCAATCCAGGCTTTGGCTGACTACCGCTCTCTGTGTACCGATTCTGGCTTTGGCTAGTGCTTCCGTTGTCCCTGTTGTGCCCTACGCCTTGCCTCTACGGGAGCTGCCAGTCGGTGTTTAACTGTTGCATCCGGTTGCGCTACTCTAAGCCTGTGCCTCATTGCAGCCTCCGTTACGTACTATACACCCTGTGCTCTCCGGTCACTAGCGGTGTTACCACTTGTCAGTCTGCTCCTAACTGTTGCCTCCGGTTGCGCTACTCTCAGCCTGTGCCCGCCGGTCACTAGCGGTGTTACCACTTGTCAGTCTGCTCCTAACTGTTGCCTCCGGTTGCGCTACTCTCAGCCTGTGTCCTCCGGTCACTAGCGGTGTTACCACTTGTCAGTCTGCTCCTAACTGTTGTCTCCGGTTGCACTACTCTCAGCCTGTGCCCTCCGGTCACTAGCGGTGTTATCACTTGTCAGTCTTCTCCTAACTTGCCTTCTTACCCAAAGCCTGGTGTGCACAAATGCTTCCAGAATGTGGCAATAATGAAAAATTTACTGAAATCTGTGAAAACCATGGAATTTCCAACTGTATTCATTAGCTTGTGCTCTTAGAAGAAAAATGACACCTCATTGGTATGAGTTGACCTACCTTAATGGGGTGCTAGAAGTGGAAAACTACACCTACTACAACCTCTAACATTTTCTCAAACCTGATTTGCCTTTACGAAAATGGTTATAACACTTACAGAAGTGAAGAAAAAGTAGATAAACCATACAGTTTTGAAAAGAAAATAACCTGTCACATCTAATGATGGGTCACTTGCCTTCTTACCCTATTCCTGGTGTGCATAAATGTTTCCAGAAATTGGTGATATAGGAAAAAACTGATTTTTTTTACATTTCTGTGCCTTCAGATATACTTAAATCTGTGAAAACTAAGGGATTTCCAACTGTATTTGTTAGCTAGTGCTCTTTGGAGAAGAATGGCACCCCATTGGTTTGAGTTGACATACTGTAGGGGGTGCTGTCAGTACAAAACTACACCTACTACAACCTCTGATTTCTCTAATATTTTCTCATTCCTTTTGTGTATGAAAATGGTTATAACAGCTACAGAAGGGAAGAAAAAGTAGAGAAACCATATCATTTTGGAAATAAGATGACCTGCCATATCTAATGAGGGGTCACTTGCCTTTCTACCCCTAAGTTAGTGTGCCCAACTATTTCCTGAATGCGGTGCTACAGAAAAAAAAAATGAATCAAACAACAAAAAGATCAGCACTATGTTACGCTTATAGAACAGAGGACACAGGGATTTAATAAAAATAATCCAAAGGATCTTTTAATAAAAAGAAAATTGTAAACATAAAATTTATATATCATGAACATCTCCAATATTGGATGTCCTGTATGACCAGCCCTAAGTAAATTATATGACACTGCCCTTTGACAGAAGTTAAGCACAAGGGACCAAGCCAAAGGGATATTCTGTTTTGGTTATAAGACACAGAAGTTTGTATGTTGTACAGCGTATTTGTGTGCATTATTGTTATACATATAGAAACACGAACATGTGTGTTTTTCTTCTCATGAGAGACATTCTTTTTCAAGTTCGTTTATTTTTTAAAATAAAAAACTTCTTTTTTATGAGAGATGATCATCATTATTTTTATTAGTGTTATTTTGTTTTATAATAGTGCTGGGGATAGTGTGAATTCCCACCTCCAGATTTCTTATATAATGTTTCTGTTGGAGGTAGTGAGTCACATATTAACAATTGGGCCATAATGAAGATCAATTTGCAGTATTATTGTAATGTTGACCTTCAATTATAGTGGTAAATTTCATTTGGTTTTAAGTGTGATAACTAGTATTGGAGAATTTAGGGTTCAGTTTATGTTGTGTATGTCTCCAATTGGGTGACCTGTCTACACAGCAGGAAGGCATGATATTTACCTCCTGACTGGGAGAGGTGCAGACATTTGTGGACTATTGTCCAGATATATCGCAGGGTAGGAAACAACCAACCGATTAACACAGAAGTGTGTTTCCGATTTAAGCATGAGTCTGGCTTGGTCCCTTGTGCTTCACTTCTGTCGACAGGGAGTGTCATATAATTTACCTAGGGCTGGACATCCAGGACATCCAATATTGAAGATTTTCATGATATAAGTTTTATGTTTACAATTTTCCTTTTATTAAAAGATCCTTTGGATTATTTTTATTAAAGGGATAGTAATACTTAAAATGTAAAAAAAAATATGTTGTAGGGGTTATCCCCCTGAGTAAAACAAGAGTACTCCCACTGCTGAAAGATGTTTCATTCAAAAGTTATTAATTTTCAAAGTTGAATTTTTTAGGTGCAATATCACAGTGGCCTGAAATTGTACAGTGGCGCTGTTGCTACACCATCCTATGGAGATTTATGGTCAACTGACCAGAGCTGTCCATAGGATCGTGTAGCAACAGCGCCACTGTACAATTTCAGGCCACTGTGATATTGCACCTAAAAAATTCAACTTTGAAAATTAATAACTTTTGAATGAAACACCTTTCAGCAGTGGGAGTACCCTTGTTTTACTCAGGGGGATAAACCCTACACCATATTTTTTTTATATTTTAAGTATTACTATCCCTTTAAGTCCCTGTGTACTCTGTTCTATAAGGGTAACATAGCGCTGATCTTTTTGTGTACACCTGATTGGGGGACATCAGAACTCCTCCTGATGCCCCACAATGTCATCTGAATAAAAAATGGGGGGAAAAAATAATCCTTTGTCTGCCACAGGGGTGACCAATTCTTTGCAAATGCATTGAAGACATCTTTGCCACTTAACCTATCGGTAACCATAAACCTGCTCAGACAGGATTAAAATGCAGAAGTGGTTTTTTTTTTTTATTTTGGGGGGAACATAACAAGTTGGGCTCTTTATTTTATTTTTTCTGGGACTTTTCTGATCTTTTTGCTGTATGTTGCATATTTTGCTTATAACCTTTGGGAGTAGAGTTATGTAGATTTGACTGCTGGTTTCCTGGGAGTATTGTCACCATTGTGCTACAAATCTAGCTTTTTATTGAAAAAAAAAGGTTTTTCTTACAAATCAGTCACTTCAAAAATACAAAAATGGTTCAACACCATGGGATTTCCTAGGAGGACCTCCAGCCAGCCTACGAAAAATGGTACCCCACTGCTGTGGGTAAACATACTGTATTGGATGCCAGAAGCTTGGCTACCATTGGAACAATGATGGGGAAGCAAACAGTGTATTTGTGATTCTATGACTATCAGTGGTCAGTCAATGTATGTGAGGACCTATGACTGCCAGTGAAACCAGGTGAGGAGAGGGACAAGGGTTCAGGTAGTGTATGTAGGTATATCTACCAGTAGGCAGTGAGCAAGTATGCGGGTGGTGGTGGGGGATCTGTGACTACCAGTGTGCATTGTAAGTTCCCCATATTCACTGATTCCCAGCCTGAATCCAGTGCATACTGGCACTTGGGTCTATCAGTAGGCAGTGGAACCAGGCCGGGGCATCAGACTGGGTGAATGGGACTGCCAGTGGGCTGTGGAATTAGGCTGGTGGGTAGGGTACGCTGGGGGGATTGGAGGCATTTTGTGTGCATGTCTCAGGGGTGTCCATTTAGCTATTATTTTTTATTAATACCTCATCAGGGACATCAGTACCACTTCTGATGCCCCCCAAAAATGTGTGAATAAAAAATAATGGGAAAAAAATTGTGTGTGTGCGCCACAGGGGGTCCAGCGCATTGCAAAGCACGAGTGTTGGACTGACCTGTGACACATGCAGTTTTTTTATTGTCCCCCCCAACATTTTTTTGTGTACACCTGATTGCAAATGCATTGAAGGCACCTTTGCCACTTAACCTATCGGTAACCATAAACCTGCTCAGACAGGATTAAAATGCAGAAGTGTTTTTTTTTTGTTTTTGTTTTTGTTTTTTGGGGGGGACATAACAAGTTGGGCTCTTTATTTCATTTTTTTGTGGGGGACTTTTGACTGGATGCCAGAAGTGGATGCCCTGGTTGACTGTCTGTTCACCCTTGTTACTCTTGCTGTTGGTGTAGTGCACACTGGAGGGGAAGGTGGCTGCAGTGGACCCCTCTGTAGACTGCTGATCCCTCTCTATTTACAGGTTTTCTCTGCTGTTGAGCTCCATGAGTTCCACCATCAGCTGCCACATCATATCCATCATGCTGGTTCTGTATTGGTGCGGCTCAGCGGTCAGCACAGTCTTTTGTGTCTCCAGGGCATGAATGGTGCCTGTGTTCCTCAGGGAATCCTGTTGCAACCTCCTGAGGTATCTGGTTGTTCTCTGGGATTCCCTGAGCTGCCTCCTCTGGATGATCAGGCACACCCTCTCCAACCCCATGCTGCGTACACTGGTGGAGGAGGATGTGCCTGGTGAAGCTGGCTCACCTACATCCTCCTCCTGTTGTTCTGGTGAGGCTGCTGGTGCTGGTGTAGAGTCTGCTGCTGGTGGTGGGGAGTCTGTGGTGCTAGTGGGGAGCCTGCTGCTGAGGATGGCTGCTCCTGTGTCTGTGTCCCAGCAGATGCCAATCTAGACAATGGCTGTGTCCCTACCACCACATACAGGGATTCTGAGCTAGCCAAAGACGTTTGGCCCTACTGTTGTGGATGTGGTGGAGGTGTGAAGTCCTCCTGTTGTTGGGAATGCTGGGGCTCCCCAATCAGACCCAGATGCTTGTAATCCAGTGGCCACGGGTCATACATGGGGCCATTATGAGGAGCCATCCAGGACTACAAAGGAAGGAGAGAGGGAAAAATGTTGTATGAAGTGCACACTTAAGTCATCCTGGACAGCAGCAGTTGTCTGGTAGAAGTACCATATATATCTTACTGAAGTGTGGGCACTGTGTCACGGTTTTATTGAACACTCAGACAATTTGGTAAGATAAAACAATGAAGCTTTATTAAAACAATATAAAGCACAACAAGGCCCTACACGTGTCCAGACTTTACACAGAGGACAGGTATATGGTCTGACACAGGTCAGGGCAATACAGTTGACACAATATGCAAATGTGACTGAAACGTAGACAGGAACGAAACCTCAGCAGTACAGAACCGGAAAGGCCCGAGGAGGGAACTATACTGCAGGGCAGGCACCTCAGTGTAGGGAGGTGAATAGGCTCTTCCGGCCTTAACTATAACCGGGTAAGGCAGCCTAGTAACTGGTGTCAATATGGAATAGAGGAGGCTCTACCGGCCTTACCTATAACCGGGTAAGGCAGCCTAGTAAGTGGTGCCAACAAGGAATAGAGGAGGCTCTACCGGCCTTACCTATAACCGGGTAAGGCAGCTTTGTAAGTGGTGCCAACAAGGAATAGAGGAGGCTCTACCAGCCTTACCTATAACCTGGTAAGGCAGCCCAGGAGTAGCACAAATGGAGATAGCGAAAAATACGGACTGACAGGAGGTAGCACCTCTAGTGACCGGAGGGCACAGGCTGTGTAGCACGTAACAGAGGCTGCAATGAGGCACAGGCTTAGAGTAGCGCAACCGGAGGCAACAGTAGGAGCAGACTGACAAGTGGTAACACCACTAGTGACTGGAGGGCACAGGCTGTATAGCACATAACGGAGGCTGTGATGAGGCACAGGCTGAGAGTAGCGCAACTGGAGGCAACAGTTAGGAGCAGACTGACAAGTGGTAACACCTCTAGTGACCGGAGGGCACAGGCCGTATATCATGTAACGGAGGCTGCAATTAAGCACAGGCTGAGAGTAAGCGCAACCGGATGCAACAGAGAAACACCGACTGGCAGCTACTGTAGAGGCAAGGCATAAGGCACAACAGGGACAACGGAAGCACTAGTGACAATCAGACACTAGGCTGAATAGCCAAAGCCTGGATCGGTACACAGAGAGCGGTAGTCAGCCAAAGCCTGGATCGGTACACAAGGAGTGGTAGTCATCCAAAGCCTGGATCGGTACACAGAGAGCGGTAGTCAGCCAAAGCCTGGATTGGTACACAGAGAGAGGTAGTCAGCTAAAGCCTGGATCAGTACACTGAGCGCGGAGACAGGAGCAAGGTCAGATGAAACCGGATCATACACGGAACTGGAACACAGATACAAATGTCAGGTCAGGAATACCACGAAAGGGCACCGGCCTAGTGACAGAAAGGCGTATATAAAGGCAAGCCCTGGGAGGGGCTAGCAAGCCAGAACCAATAAGAGGCAGCCAAGACAAACCCGGAAGTAGGAATGTAGCATAGTCAGGCACCGTGATACACTGTTCCTGGCATCCAGTGCCTTCCTGGTGGTGGTTCTGTGTAATAATGTCCAGAGTTAGACGGCTGCATTCACCTCTCCTTATGAATCCACTCGCTAAAGGGGTGCGTGGATGCCTGTATTCAGGTGCTGCTGGGGAAGCTGGTGCAGCCGGTGCAGCTGGTGGGGATTGTGGAGCTGGTGGGGATGGTGACCACCTGCTGTTCCCCTTGTCTTGCTCCACAAGTGGGAAGTCACTGGGTGAAGAGTCTGCCTCCTCCATGCCCTCCTGCTGTGCTGCAGGCCTATATGCTATGTTGGGAGATGACACGGTGTGATTAGTAATGTAGGCAATTACAGAATTAATGCAAGATGATGTCATTGACATGTGAATCTCTGAGTGTCATGATGGTATCCATGCATTGCATTGCGGTGCATAGGATACCACCCTGACAATCACAGATTGATGAACTTGACAGGATCCTGTACATGAGGTCTGTCCAAGTGGTTTACTTTTAAAAGGTTGCACACAAAAGAGCATGCAACCAAATGAAACAGTTACCATGTCGCCATAATAAAAATGGTGACATGAGAATCTCGCCCTGCATAACAGTGCAAGATTCTCATGTCGCCTACTGAAAGGTTTGCAAGTACCACAGTGTATTTGATGCTTTCTGTTGTTGGACTGCAGCTCCCATCATTCTGCCCCGGCTCTAACCCATCATAAATAAAGAACCACTAGCACTTTATGGTCATCTGCTCCCAGCATTTCTGTGTTTCTTACATTGCTGGGTATCTTTGCGCCTACTGTGAGGCATGACAGCTGGGGCTAAGTAGGAGAGCTGGAAACAGTGTGAGACAGGTCAGCAATGCCTGCAGTGTGTGGATGCAGCTCAGGATGCGGTAGGCGCAAGGATATTCATCAATGTAAGAAGCTTAGAAATGCCAGGAGCAGATGACCATAGAGTGCTAGTGACCTTTTAAAAGGATACGTCCAAGTTCAGTCCTCAAGGCCACCAAACAGGTCAGTAGTGAAGGATTTCTCTTATTTAGCCCTGTTGTTGTGTTGATTGGTAGCTTCATCTTTTTGAATGACCCAGCCATGCTTAATCAGAGATATCCCTAAATCATGGTCTGTTGGTGAGCAAACTACAGTAGTTAATGTTTGATTCCCATGTGTGTCCAGACAATAGTGGATGGTCTAACATCCATTCTTGCCATCACGACTCCTGAGTATCCATGTGACAACCAAATGTATGATATGACAGATCAAGTGAGAGCAAATGATTGCATACACAAAACAAAGGCCTAGGGAGCAACAACACTATGTCCTCGACCCTCAACAAGTCTCCTCCTTGCCATTCCCACTCTTCAGTATACATTTGCTTAACAGTATGTTGAATGTACTTGGTTATCATTTAATTCAACAGTGTTGGTTATTTTGAGGCCTGTGTGTTGCACATACATCCTGTTAGTCTTAGTGGCACTGTGATGTGTGTGACCTGGTCCATCGTTATTCGGATTCATTGAGCGGTGATGAAGGTTTGATGATGTGGAGGTGCAGTGGAGATGATGACTTCTCAAGTGATATCATTTTTCCATTTCTTATGTTTGTCTAGGGAGTCTATGCAGTGAGATCTCAATAACTTGAAACATGTTATTGAATTGTCTACATAGACTAACTTGGGAATTGGTGAAGTGATGATATGACAGGGTTACACCCACTTCATCATCTCTTTATCACTGCTTACTGATTGCCCCCTGTGGAACATTTAATTCTAACCCCGTCGACTTGTCTTTGTTGTCGGTTAAACATTTGAGTGCCGGAGGGGTTGCCAATGCATTGTGGAGTGATGCGTTGAGGATTCCTCTGGCACTCAAGGGGTTATGTGCTGACTTCCCTGTGGATAAATGGGTGAATTTGTGGAGGAACAGTAATGATCTTTAACAGACTATGTTTTGGGAAGCATGGTTTGTGTGGATTGTGTCTGATCAGCACAGCAACAAGATGTTTAAACTGGGACTTTGACAGTTTTGGGTCTGGTTGAACCTTCCCATTTGTGCTTGTATTGTGTCCATGTTTCAACCTTCAGGGTACTGTGTTGTGCACTTGTGTGGATCATTGGCCATGTGTTGAGGTGTGACTGTGTTTGTTTGTGAAGGTTGTGTTGGGTAATGTGGTGTGTGGTTATGTGATGATGGACTTACCAGTAGTGTGGAAGCTGCTTTCATCCCCAGTGTCCGATCCACCAGGGACCCCCTCAACAGCCATGGCCGACAGGTTCTGTCTCAGCATATCCTCCCAGCTTTTGAAGGTGATGCGGGCAGGGAGACCACCTATGGTGCCTTGGACGTGCGGGGCAATGTCCCCCATCTTGTTCTCCACCACTCTCTTGCAGTCTCCCCATCGCTTTTTAATAGACTCCATTGTCTGGCTGCAGGTGGACACTGCATTGACTGTGCTGTAGACTTGGCTCTAGACGGCCTTCTTACTAGCAGACAGGCCAGGGACCCTCTCCCTCGTGAAGAGGATGCTCTCCCTTTCCAAGATAGCCTGGACTTGGGCCCTGTTCTCCTCTTACGTGTAACAAGGATCCCTCAGCCTCTTCTCCTCAGCTCTGGCCTGCGAGGTGTCAGAGCTGTGGCCTGAATGTCCTGCCTACGCTGCCCCTGACTGTGTGGGGTGCTCCCCAATAAGTACCCTCGTCTCACTGACAGTTCTGTCCCTGTACTCAGTGTGCCTCTTCTAGGCCTGCTTCCCCTCCTCCCAACAACACCTGACCTCCCACTCCTACTTTGATTGGGGATGCTCTGCTCTCCTCTCCTGCTACTCTCCCCATCCCTCTCTCCTACCCTCCAGTCCTTGCCATCATGCCCCTATTCACACCCAGGCATTCACACAGGCCTCACAGACACACTCAATCCCACTCACTCTCTGTCACTCACTGAGTCACATTGTCAAAATAAAGGGTATAAAATGTGTAATGTGTTATAAACAAAAAGGCTATGTGTGTGTATGTGTTTGTATGCGTGTATGGAATATGTGCCAAGGTGTATTATGTGTCGCTATGGTGTGCCAAATTTCTCCAACTGTATCTGCTCCAAACTCCTTCTACCTCAAGTTTACACTCCTCTCTCTCTGCTCTATCATTAGCCTTTGCTTCTGTGTCCTGTTCTCTAGCTTGCCAAAACTCGAAACACAGACAAGGTGTGTCCATTATTTTTGGGTGTATATAGGTCTATTTGTCACGGTTCCCCAGAGATGTTCAGGAGTCAGTACGGTATAGTTAAATGAAATTTATTAAAATATAAGTAAGGTAGTACACAATAGTAATATAGCAGGAACAAGCAGATGGTCACAAGCAAGCAAGCACTACTATCAGAAGAAGTAGGCTGCCAAGACTGAACACACTGCTGGAGACTAGGCTGAAGCCACTGGTAGTCTCTACTGCAACAGGAACCGGAACACAAAGTCTTGATCCGTAGTAGCGAGGAATACTCCTGACTCACACCTACAATCAGTATAGCAAAGCAGATACTTGACTCACGCCTGCAGTCAGTATAGAGCTAGTCTACCAGAGCCCCAGGTCTGCACCAATTGGGGTGTATTCTAAATATGGGGAACAATCAAAAGAATAGTCAGACAGAGCCACAGGTCAGAACCAGAGAGGGTAGTCAGACAAGCCAGGTCATACACAGTTCAAGTAGTCAGCCAGAGCCACAGGTCTGCACCAGATTGGGTGTCTACTATAAGGGATAAGGCAAAAGAATAGTCAGACAGAGCCACAGGTCAGCACCAGATTGCATGGTCAGACAAGCCAGGTCTTACACAGAGCCCAAAGACACAGAACTGCTTTGTATAACAACGCAAGGGCAACTGAGTCAGGACTCAGTCTGCCCTTTAAACCCCTCCTCAGGAAGTAGGGAGGAGGAGCAGCTCAGAGGGAGGAAGTAGATAGGAGGAGACCACAGGAAGCAAACACATAAAACAGAGGCCTGCTACATGCTGCAGCCTCATGCCTGCAGATGATGCATCTTGCTCTGATGCGTCCAACCGCTGCCATATTGCTGCATCACTCCATGCGGCATGGACGGCCGCTGACGCCGAAGCATCATTCGAGTGTCACCTGAATCAGCGGGCGCTGGAACCAAGGTAAGCTGTGACAGTATTTGAACATATTTGATACTTTGGGGTCTTATGATTAGCTGTGGATTTGAATTTGTTTGGCCACCAGTCAAGGTTGCTAGACAACGTTGACCGTTAGGTTTTACCTTGACTTGTTTTATTGACTGATTGGGAAACACGGTGATGTGCAAAAAGGTGCAACACAGGTTTTTGTGATATGTGTTGGGCCTACTGTGATATTTGTTGGGCCTACGTTCGTTAGCTATTCTTGTAGACTGCCTCCCGAATACAACGTACATCATGTATTATTAGTGATCATTGGGACTTTTTTACATTAATGACTGTTTAAGTGCAAACCTTTAAATCAAGCCCTGTGTGTGTTTGTTTGGCCTACGCTCATTGACCATATCTGCATAGATGTGCTACACAGACATGGCTAACATTTGGTAAGGTTTTTTCCCTTATAGACTGTTTAACTTATTTGTCTTGAAAGCTTGTATCCAAGGTCACACAGTTGGCCAATAAAGGTATCATTTTTCTCTACTAGTGTCCTGCATTTTTCTTATAGCATATATAGTTTTATGTATTTCATTTTGTGTATTGCACAAAGCGTTTTGCATATAGCTTTTTGCATGTACAGTTTTGCGTATAGCATATACCGTATTGCATTTTATGTACAGCATATTGTGTTTTGCACATAGCGTATTATGGTTTGCTGTCAGGCACCTACGCTGAATAGGGCAGGTAGATCCCAAGTACCCAGGAGGAGGATTAGAAGACTCCTCCAACAAGGGATTACTGAGCAAGTAGCTGGGGTGTGAGGCAGGAGAGCGGAGCTTGGGTGCGTGGGTTGCCGTGGACGGGGTTGTGCGGCGGCTAAACTGTCTAAAGGGTCTGGCCGTGAAGCCAGATGTTGTGGTCCCCAACAGAGGAGCTGAAGGGTGGCCCCGGATAACCCCACTCAAGGAAATCTATACTAAGTAATCCCCAGGGAGAATAGGCAAACACTCCAAACAGGAACAGGGGTCCTCTCTCGGGCGAAGGTAGGCACCCCACGACTGAAACAATGGATCCCCCTACAGGAACAGGCAAAAGGATGGTCAGGCAGCAATCCGGGTCATACACTGGCTAGACAAGGCTGGCTGGACAGGACTGGACAGAAGGAGCAGGCAGACCCAAGGTCAGGCGGAGATCCGGGTCATACACTGGCTGGACTGAAATGGACGGAAGGAACCTTTTAGGTTACTGGTAAATTTGGGTAGGCGATCCGCTCCTTTAAGTAGGCAGGAACAATTCTAGAATTGATTGCAGGGGGTGGAGCCTACCTTCCCTCCTTGGCTGCAGCTAGCCAACCAGCTCCAGAAAGATTTGAGACACTATTGACTAGATAGTGGAAGGGAAAGAAGACTCCTGTGAGCATGACCCATAAGGACCCCCACAATCTGCCACAGGAGAGCCAAGCATGGTCCCTTGACAGGGTGGGAGACCAGCAACCTGTATGGACTAAGAAAAAAGGATTTAACAGGTAAGACTAAAATCCTCTTTTCTCTGTCGTCTAATACAGGTTACTGATAACTTTTGGGATGTCCAACCATTGAGTTTCCCAGAGGCGGGAAGTAAGGCAAGGACCAGGCGCAAGGCCCCCAAAGTCGCCAGAGCAGATATGAACCATCAGATCGGAGATAGCCCCACAAAACAACTGAAGTGTCAACGGACACTAAACAGGGATAACAACACCCCGAGAACTTTTACACAGCACACAGAACTAGAGCCAACAGGACTCAAAACTGATGGAAGCAGCAAGAACCGGAGAAGATCCTAGACAGGCATGACTGCCTCCAGGATCTTCCTCCCAAAGCTGGCGTCAGCCGATGCCAGCACATCAACACAGTAGTGCTTCGAAAAGGTGTGCACAGATGACCAAGTAGCAGCCTTGCACAACTGATCAGCGGAGGCCTGATTCTTGAAAGCCCAAGAAGCCCCAATAGATCTGGTAGAATGAGCCTAACACAAAAGGGAACTGGCTTCTTCCTCAGCTCGTAAGCCTTATGAATAGTGGATTGATCCAAGATGCAATAGTCACTTTGGATGCAGGTCTTCCTGCCCTGGGGCCCTCAGGATTGCTGAACAGCACGCCAGATTGTCTAATGGACTTGGTGCGATGTACATAAAACTTAAAGGGATAGTATTACTTCAAAATTACTATCTCTCATATTGTAGCCCTTAATAAACGGAGTTAAATGACACCAGTGGCATCTCTCAGACCTTTATGGTTTAAGAGATAGCCGCTTTCAAAGTTTCCTTTCCCCTGCTGTCAGCATTCTGCTGCCAGCAGGAGAATCTGGTCTCTGAATCAAGTGGAGGCTCTTCAGCAGAGCTGATATCTCGTTATGGAAGGAAAAATGATTCATTGAAACAGTCTTCTACGTGTGCTTGGTAACCAAGCACACCTAGAAGACTGTTTCAATGAATCATTCTTCCTTCCATAACGAGATATCGGCTCTGTTTAAGAGCCTCCGCCTGTCCCGGGACCAGATTCCCCTCCTGGCAGCAGAACGCTGACAGCAGGGGAAAGGAAACTTTGAAAGAGGCTATCTCTTAAACCATAAAGGTCTGAGAGATGCCGCTGGTGTCATTTAACTCCGTTTATTAAGGGCTACAATATGAGGGATAGTAATTTTGAAGTAATACTATCCCTTTAAGACAACGCACCTCATCTAACAAGTGGAGATCCCTCTCCTTGTCAGAGGTAGCGTCAGGGCAGAAAGAAGGCACCACAATCTCCTGATTAATGTGGAACTCAGATACCACCTTCAGGAGAAACTACTGAGAAGTGCGAAGCACCACCTTTTCTTTGTGAAACACAAAAAAGAGTGGTTTACAAGACAGAGCATGTAACTCTGCAACATGGCGAACAGACACGATTACCAGGAGAAAAGCCATTTTCCACGTCAAAAGGGCACAGAGGAATAGTAGCCAAGGACTCAAAGGGAGGGCTGTGAAGATCAAATTAAGATCCCACTGAGGAGCGGGGGTCTTAAAGACAGGACGAGTATGAGCAATTCCCTGGAAGAAAACCTTGACATCAGGAAGAATAGCAATGCGCCTCTGAAAGAAAACAGAGTGAGCAGAAATCTGAACCTTAAGGGAACTCAAGCTGAGGCCCTTAGCCACACCATCCTGCAAGAAGGCCAGGACCGCAGACAGATCAAAATCCTGAGAAAGAGCCCTATCAGCACACCAAGATAGGAAGTTCGACCAAACACGATGGTAGGCCTTAGAAGAAACCAGCTTGCAGGCACTAAGCATAGTAGCCACCACACTAGAAGAAAAACTTCTTCAGTATTGAGGATTCAATTTCCAAGCCATCAAAGCTAGACGATGAACATCCTCCTTCCACAGGTAACCCTGTAGAAGTATCACGGTGCCCGTGATTCCAGTTGCTGAGCGACATTGTTACTTTCGGGTTTACCATTGCCTCTTTCTTATTGGCTCTGGGACTGTGGCTCCTCCCAGTATTTGCTTGTCATCCTTATGGTGCCCTTTCGAGGTGTACCCGTACCTAGTGTTTATGACTGCATGTTCCTGCTTCCGTGTATGACCCGGCTCGACTGACTACTCTCTGATTCCTGACGTTCCTGTGATTCGATTCCGTTGCTGAATTAGGACCAGCTAAAAAACTCTGTGTGTACTGACCTGTGTTGGCTGAGTATCCGATTCCGTTACCATCTAGGACTGGCTGACTATGTGTGTACCGACCTGGCTTGGCTGAGTATCCGATTCCGTTACCGACTAGGACTGGCTGACTAACTGTCACAGTTTGTTACGACTCTCAGACACAAAGTTAGGTAAAAACACAACTTTATTGAAAATAATTAAAATTGATCCCTTAGGATTCCAAAATGACATACAACATATAATAATAGTATAATAATTACAGGCTCTACCGGTCTTGCCAATACACCAGGCAAGACAGCCAGATATGCTTGTAACAATAGGCTCTACCGGCATTGCCAATACCAGGTAAGGCAACCTGCAGATGGAATATGTACCAGGTTCTACCGGCCTTACCAATACCGGGCAAGGCAGCCCAAAGGAGTTTTACATAGGCTCTACCGGCCTTGCCAATACCGGGTAAGGCAGCCCCAAAGGAACTACACTCTGGAATGCCCAACAGAGAATATGTCTCAAATGCTCTTGGAGCAAACCAGCGTCCGCACTCTGGGACCAACGAGTGATCTGTATAGCAATAAGACTACAGAAGCAAACCAGCGTCCGCACACTGGGACCTACAAGTAATAGTATAGTCACAAGGCTTGGAGCAAACCAGCGTCCGCATGCTGGAACCAACAGTATTTCGTATAGCCGCAAGGCTTGGAGCAAACCAGCGTCCGCACGCTGGAACCAACAATATTTCGTATAGCCGCAAGGCTTGGAGCAAACCAGCGCCCGCACGCTGGAACCAAAATATTTCGTATAGCCGCAAGGCCTGGAGCAAACCAGCGTCCGCACGCTGGGACCAAAAGTATTCCGTATAGCCGCAAGGCTTGGAGCAAACCAGCGTCCGCACGCTGGAACCAACAGTATTTCGTATAGCCGCAAGGCTTGGAGCAAACCAGCGTCCGCACGCTGGAACCAACAGTATTCCGTATAGCCGCAAGGCTTGGACCAAACCAGCGTCCGCACGCCGGAACCAACAGTATTTCGTATAGCCGCAAGGCTTGGAGCAAACCAGCGTCCGCACGCCGGAACCAACAGTATTTCGTATAGCCAAAAGGCTTGGAGCAAACCAGCGTCCGCACGCCGGAACCAAGAGTATTTCGTATAGCCGCAAGGCTTGGAGCAAACCAGCGTCCGCACGCTGGAACCAAGAGTATTTCGTATAGCCGCAAGGCTTGGAGCAAACCAGCGTCCGCACGCTGGAACCAACAGTATTTCGTACAGCCGCAAGGCTTGGAACAAACCAGTGTCCGCACGCTGGGACAACAAGAATGTCGCCAAAGCGACCAGGCGTCAGGAACACATCTGGCTGAACAAGAGACGACAGGAACTCACAGAAAGGCCCAACAGTCAGGAAGTCTCAGCGAAGACAATCAGCAGGAAACATCTAGCTCTCAGGACCAGGCCGGAACCACTCTGGAACAACTCTGCAGACAGAAGATTCAGGAACAAGACGGATTCTGGAACTCAGGAACACAGCTACAGGTACAAACGAATACTGAAACATGGTCAAGGCTAATGTAGTCAGAGACACCACGAAAGGGCAACCATAGGGTGCCCAAACCAGGTTTAAATAGACAGTATGAGGCGGGTTAAAGACAGACAACCAATAGGAGCTCCCTAAAGGTGACTGACAAGGAAGTGCAACAATCACGGGCACCGTGATACTAACCCCGTGTGTACCAACCTGGCTTGGCTGAGTATCCAATTCCATTACCGACTAGGACTGGCTGACTAACTTCGTGTGTACCAGCCTGGCTGGGCTAAGTGTCTGATTCCATTACCGACTAGGACTGGCTGACTAACCCCGTGTGTATCAACCTGGCTTGGCTGAGTATCCGATTCCGTTACTGACTAGGACTGGCTGACTATTCCGTGTGTGCCAACCTGGCTGAGTATCTGGTTCCGTTTCTGATGAACTGGCCAACTACCTCCATGTGTACAGATTGGGGCAACTCTGGCTTCTGATCTGTCAGGGTACCCTGTATCTCATTCCACCTACTCCCACTCGCTATACTGCACAGTGCCTGGCAGGCCTATCTACCCCAGTAGTCTCCAGGGGTTTGTGGGAGTCTGGTCAATTGCCAGCATCAAGTCACTGCCAGACACCTACCTGTGTTGCCATCGTGAACCCTAGTGTACTAGGGTCAGATTACTGTCAGTGTCTGGTCTATGTTGCCTCCATTAACCCTAGTGTTCTAGGGTCAGACCACTGCCAGATTCCTGTCTGTGTTGCCTCCGTTAACCCTAGTGTTCTAGGGTCAGACCACTGCCAGAGTCCTGTCCGTGTTGCCTCCATTAACCCTTGCGTTCTAGGGTCAGACCACTGCCAGAGTCCTGTCTGTGTTGCCTCCGTTAACCCTAGTGTACTAGGGTCAGATCGCTGGTCATGTCTGTGTTGCCTCCGTTAACTGTAGCGCTCTAGGTTTAGACTACTGCCAGAGTCCTGTATGTGTTGCCTCCGTTAACCCTAGAGTTCTAGGGTCATTGCCTGTGTTGCCTCCGCTATCCCTGCTAGGGAATTGCCCTGCAGTCACCCATCGCCTTGTGTCACCAAGTGGAGGTGTGGGGCTGTTGTGGTTATACTTGTTTCTGAACCTGTCCACGGATCAAGCCTACAAGTCCTATTATTTATATTGCTACTGTGATTTTCGTACATCCTGACCTGAGTCAGATCTGGGAAGTACTTGGTACGGACCACATCTGGACCTGAGTAGGGTGATTGTTCTATTTAATTTCAATAAAGCTTTTAAACCTTACCTAACTGTCTGAGCGTTCTTACGAAACCGTGACAGTACGAAAGGGCCAAAGACCTCAGACAATCAGGTGAAGGTAGCTCTCAGAGTATCCACTGGAGAATGGACGTGCATGAGCAACATTTGGATCAGTTGTCTCTGGCCATTCAGACCATTCTGGAGCGTACCGCTCACCTTGACAAACCTGTGCAGGCATCATTGGCCACCACAGTTTTTGCACCAATGGCACAAACTATGACTCCCAGTACGCAAAACAGAGGATTGTCAGCAACTGCTCCTCTCCCATTGAAATATGATGGGGATCCCACCTAATGCCGTGGCTTTCTAAACCAGATAGAATTTTTTTGGGAACTGGTGCCCCAGGTTTTTATGAGCGAAAGAAGCAAGGTGGGATTCATGATCTCGTTGTTGACAGGTCGAGCGCTAGCCTGGGCAAACCCAATCTGGGAGACGGGCAAACCCATTACAGCAAACTTTAATGAATTCATAAGGGCCTTCCGTAGTGTATTCGAGGTTCCTGGGTGTGCCACCTCTGCAGCAAAATGATTGATGAGAATTCAGCAGAGCGCACGTACGGTTGCAGACTATGCAATAGAATTTCACACACTTGCTGCAGATTTTGGTTGGAACGATGAGGCCCTTGTGGCAGCCTTCGCACAAGGTCTTGATGACAAAATAAAGGATGAGATAGCAGCTCGTGAGTTACCAGAAGAGATGGATAGAGTCATTGAATTCACGACACTGATTGATACCCTCATAAGGGAGAGAAGTCTCTATAAAGATCACAAGCAGTGACCAACCACTGAGTCGTTGCCTAGCTTTAATTGCCCACCCATACCTCCCTCTCCTCCCATGCCTCCGGGGTAACACAAGCAGTAGTAGTGAGCCTATGCAGCTGGGTTTCACACGCCTATCTAAGGAAGAGCGACTCATCTGTCGCAGACAAGGCTTGCGTTCATGTCCAGTACGGCCAGGAAAGAAACGCACCTAGGTTCTTGTAGGGGACAGATCCTAGGTGGGGTATATCAGTCCCCAGAGGGCACCTACTGTAAACCCGTGGTGGAGGTCTTGGCATCCTGGGCCGGGTCTTCCTTTGTCGCCTCCGCTTTGATTGATTCCGGTGCGGCCGGTTATTTCATGGACAAGGACTTTGCGGTTCTTCAAAATATTCCATTGGTGGAGATGGAATCCCCCTTGAACATTGAGGCCATTGATGGGAGGCCTTTGATGCCCCCCCAGGTCACCCAAGAGACTTGTCCTTTGGTGATTCACATTTGAGCCCTCCACACGGAGACCCTGAAGTTCCAGATTATTCAGTCTCCTCACTATGCAATTATTCTGGGTTTCCCATGGCTGCAAACACACAATCCCAGAATGGATTGGAGATCCTGCGAAATTCTGGCTTGGTCAGAGTTCTGTGTGACACATTGCTTACAACAGCCTACTAAGATCTTGTGTACCTCTCCCTCATTACCGCCAGAATACCAGTCATTCAGCGATGTATTCAGTAAGGGAGAGGCTGGCACGTTGCCACAGCATCACCCCTATGACTGTGCTATTAATATTGTGCCCGGTTCAATGCCGTACCTAGGGGTAAAACCTATCCATTGTCCTGTGAAGAGAATCAGACAATTGAGGAATATATCACTGATGCCCTGGCCTGTGGTATATTCATAAATCTTCTTCGCCCGCGGGGGCTGGATTTTTTTTGTAAAAAAGAAAAATGGGGAACTCAGACTCTGTATCGATTATAGGGGTCTGAATAAGATAATGATCAAGAACGCTTACCCCATTATGGAGTTGTTTGATCAACTTAAGGGCGCTTACATCTTCACCAAGTTGGACTTAAGGGCGGCATACAATCTAGTCAGGATAAAAGAAGGTGATGAGTGGAAATCTGCTTTCAATACTCGGACAGGGCACTACGAGTATCTAGTGATGCCCTTTGGGTTATGCAATGCCCCGGAAGTATTTCAAGAGTTTATTAACGACGTCCTTAGGGACATGTTACAGCCCTGTGTAGTGGTCTACCTGGACGATATTCTGATTTATTCCTCTGATTTGGAAACACACCGTAAGCATGTCATGGCCTTGTTACAAAAGCTGAAAGAAAATAAATTATTTTGCAAATTAGACAAGTGCGAATTTCATAGATCCAAGGTACTGTTCTTAGGCTATGTGATTGGCAAAGATGGCATTGCCATGGACAAAGACAAACTCTCTGCTGTGTTGCAAAGGCCACGTCCCATTGGCCTTAAGCCCTTGCAGCGGTTCTTGGGCTTTGCAAATTACTATAGGAAGCTTATTCGTGACTACTCCATGATTGGGAAACCACTGACAAATATGAATCACAACGGGTGCTAATGTGTCATTATGGTCTCCGGAGGCTGAAAAGGCATTTGAATCCTTAAAATCCGCATTCTCCTCGGCACCAGTCTTGTCGCATCCTATACCCGGCTTGCCATTCACCTTGGAGGTTGATGCTTCAGAGACTGGTGTAGGGGCAGTGCTGTCGCAGAGGCCGGATCCTGGGAAGACACTAATGCCATGTGGATTCTTCTCAAAAAAGATGACCAAGGCCCAAATTGTCTATGATATTGGGGATCGCGAATTGTTGGCAATCATTTTGGCACTTTGTGAATGGCACCATCTGTTGGAGGGCACCAGGGTGCCTAATCTGATCTTGACAGACCATAAAAATCTTACCTACCTCTCGGAGGCAAAACGGTTATCCCCTAGACAGGCCAGATGGGCCTTATTCCTTTCACGCTTCAATTTCATTGTTTCATACTTACCTGGCACCAAGAATGTTAAGGCTGACTCCTTATCCAGACAATTTGGTACTGATCCGGAGTCCAAGTCTGCGCCTGTGCCTATTATACCTCCGGATCGTATCCTTGCTACTCTACGCACCAGCATCACGTCCCCATTGGGCAAGGAGATTTTGGCATCTCAGGCCAATGCCACTCCAGAGAAACCCATGGGCAAATACTATGTGGCTGAACCCTTCCGGGCCAAGTTGATGGAGACGTCAGCCGGGCCGGGTCTGTACACACGAATCTCAGGAACAACACTGGCAACTGGAACACCATGAATGGGCAGCGCTGAAGTGACAGGGCACAGTATATAAGGGCTAGAACTAGGCGGAGATAAACCTCAGTAGCCAATAAAAGAGAATCAGGAAGTAGCCCTGACATAACAATGTCGCCAGCGAAAGCATGGGCACCGTGATAGAAAGTCCTGTCTGTGTTGCCTCCGTTAACCCTAGCATTCTAGGGTCAGACCACTGGCAGAATCCTGTCCGTGTTGCTTCCATTAACCCTAGCGTTCTAGGGTCAGCGCACTGCCAGAGTCCTGTCTGTGTTGCCTCCGATAACCCTAGTGTACTAGGATCAGATCGCTGCAAGTGTCCTGTCTGTGTTGCCTCCGTTAACCCTAGCACTCTAGAGTCAGACCACTGCCAGAGTCCCGTTTGTGTTGCCTCTGTTAACCCTAGAGTTCTAGTGTCAGGCCACTGCCTGAGTACTGTCTGTGTTGCCTCTGCTATCCCTAGCCTGCTAGGGAATTGCCCTGCAGTTACCCATTGCCTTGTG
Organism: Rhinophrynus dorsalis; assembly: GCA_037306005.1. Classification (NCBI taxonomy): domain Eukaryota; kingdom Metazoa; phylum Chordata; class Amphibia; order Anura; family Rhinophrynidae; genus Rhinophrynus; species Rhinophrynus dorsalis. The sequence continues at coordinate 251,784,811 of CM074719.1, forward strand.
TCACTGAGTGGCGGTGTGGGGCTGTTGTGGTTATACTTGTTCCTGAACCTGTCCACGGATCAAGCCTACAAATCCTATTATTTATAATGCTACTGTGATTTTCGTACATCCTGATCTGAGTCAGATCTGGGAAGTACTTGGTACTGACCTCATCTGGACCTGAGTAGGGTGATTGTTCTACTTATTTTCAATAAAGCTTTTAAACCTTACCTAACTGTCTGAGTGTTCTTATGAAATCGTGACAAGAAGAAGATCCAGATGGCAAGGGAGCCGGAATGGCTCTTCCACTGACAGATCCAGAAGCCCTGGAAACCAAGCCTGCCAAGGCCAGTACGGAGCAATCAGAATGACTGGACAGCGTTCCAGTCTCAATTTCCGCAACACCCTGTGCAACATGAGGAGGGGAGGAAAGGTGTAAGCCAGAGGAAATAATCAAGGAATGGACATAGCATCCACCACTAGAGCTAGAGGATCCCTCCAGCTAGAGCAGAACCTCAGAACCTTCCGATTGTGTCTTGTTGCCATCAGGTCGATGCAAGGAAGACCCCACTTGAGGTTGAACACCTCTGGGTGCAGCTCCCACTCTCTGCTGTCCATTGTGTGTTGACTGAGGAAGTCCGCCATGACGTTGCCCATGCCAGGAATGTGCACTGCGAATATGGCAGGAACATGTTTCTCTGCCCAGGACAAAATAGCCTTGACCTCTAACCAAGCGGCGGGACTTCTTGTTCTGCCCTGCTTGTTGATGTAAGCCACGGCCATGGCGTTGTCGGACTGTACCCGGACTGGGCAGTCTTCCAGCTGGGGTGTCCAATGACGAAGGGCATGAAATATCGCTTGAAGCTCCAACACATTGATGGGAAGGAGAGATTTCTCCGAAGACCATCGACCCTGAGCACTCAGGAAAACCAGGACCGCTCCCCAGCCGGAGAGGCTGGCATCCATCGTCACCGTGGTCCAGAAGGATACCAGGAAGGACTTGCCCCTTCAGCAGATTGGAGAGGTCGAGCCACCACAACAGACTCAGTTCCACATGAAGAGGAACGGATACTGACGTCTTCAGAAGGTCCGACTGACCCCTACATACCTGGATCACAAACCTGTGGAGCTCCCTGGTGTGAGCCATGGCAAATGGGTCCACTTCTATGGTGGAGATGAATTTCCCCACTAGAGAGGGCAGCTTCTTGGCTGGAACTGGATCCTGAGTCAGAACAGCAGAAACCCTGTGGGCGATCTGTTGAGCTACCTCGTCTGTGAGAAACACCATGCTTTGCTGAGTGTCGAAGAGAAGGCCCAGGAAGACCAGACGCTGGGATGGGACAAGATCTGACTTGTCCATGTTGATGATCCACCCGTGATGGGTGAGAGCATGAATGCAGTCCTGAACCTGCTGATGAAAAAGTTCTGCAGAAGGGGCTTTCAGAAGCAGGTCGTCCATGTATGGAGTAACTCTGATGCCATCCCGATGGAGGACGGATACTAAAGCTCAAAGGACATGGTTGAAGACTTGAGGAGCTGTAGTCAGACCAAAGGGAAGAGCTAAAAACTGAAAGTGCCCTTGGTCGCAGGCAAATCTGAGATACTGCCGGCTCTCTGGATGAATGGCGATGTGTAGATATGCGTCCTGAAGATCCATAGAGGCAAGGAATTCCCCCGGGGACATAGCAGCAATCACCGTCCTTAGGGACTCCTGGTGATAATGAGTCCTGATCACGAAGGAATTGAGATCCTTCAAATCCAAAATGGGATGACAACCGCCGTCCTTCTTGGAGACCACAAAGAGGTTTGAGTAAAAACCCATACCTCTGTCCTGAACAGGAACAGGTTCTAGGACATCCTTGTCCAGAAGGGCCTGGATAGCACCACTGAATAGATGGCGTTTCTCTGCACCCTGGGGCATATTAGAGGGAAAAAACTGAAAGGGAAGAAAAGAGGCGAAAGGGATCCTGTACACTTCCGCCACCACCTGTAGAACTCACGGGTCCACCACTGAATCCTCCCAGACGCTGTGTGAAGTGACGCAGTGGGGACCTGGGTTCGACGAGTCATGCAGAAGAAGGAGGGGAAGCCTTAGGCTTGGAGGAGACCTTGGGCTTCCATTGCTGTTTGGGCTTGGAGGAGGCACGCAGAGCTGAGGGAACTGCCTGGTTCGCCGGACGTGTCTCAGTCTGGAAGGAACAAAAAAAACGATTACGCTTGAGGGGCGTTTTCTTCCTGGGGTCCAACGGCAGAAGGGTACTTTTGCCCCCTGTGGCCTCATTAATCAGATCCTTGAGATCTGGCCCAAACAATGAAGTGCCGCGAAAAGGCAGGGTGTCATGGTTTTGATGAACACTCAGACAAGACTTGTAAGGTTCAAATAACTTTATTAAAAATAAAGTACAAACAGCATAAACGTACACACCCACACAGGCCCAGAAGAAGACGGTACAAGTACTGTCTACAATACACAGTGGTTAGGTAGGCACAGTATAATAACAGTGTACAGACAAGCAGCAAGTTCCCTAGAGAGCTAGGGTGAGGTGGAGGCAGCGACCTGCTGATATAGACACTGGGACCCTAGAACTCTAGGGTATAGCGGAGACCCACGACTCTTGACTACTGGCAGTAGGGACCCTAGAACTCTAGGGAAGAATAGAAGCCCAAGACCAATGGATACTGGCAACTGAGACCCTAGAACGCTAGGGTAGATAAAGGCACACGGACCACAGATACTGGCAACGAGGACCCTAGAACGCTAGGAGTCCCAAGGCTCACAACTGGCAAACTCAGACTCTAGAATGCTATGGTCAACCGGAGGCCCAGTCTACGCATACTGGCTGCTAGGACCCTAGAGCACTAGGGTATTGGGAGGCCCAAGACATACAGCTACTGGTAGCAGAGACCCTAGAAAGCTAGGGGTGACTCGGAGGCAACAGACCATGGAAGGCAACTGGTGTCCAATAAGGTAGTGGACAGAGACAGGTATACCACCCTACAGCTGGCTCTTTAGCCCTAAGGCTAAGCGGATGGTAGGCTGGACAAGACAGTGAACTGGACCTAGGATCCCTAGGTACAGCAAGGTTCATGGATGGTAATGTGCCAGGAGTAGTGGCTATAACTCCCCACAGGTAGTGAGCCCAGCTTAAAGAGGTGGTAACGATGGACACGTAGTATGTAATGAGTAACACGGCCCGAACTACAGACAGCCCGGAGTCCGGTACTCCGTTCGTGCACACCGCCAGAGGCGGTAGATACCCATAGGTGTGACTGAAGCAGCTAGTGCTCAGCCCAACGGTCTGCAACGTAAGCGGGTTAGAGCTAGCTCAGTCAGCAGCATCAGCTGTGTCTCAGCCAGTCTGGTCAGCAAAGGATGCATATACTCAGCCAGATCAGTCAGCAATGTAATGAGTTCTCAGCCAGTCCAATGGGCAACGTAGCGGGTTCTCAGCCAGATCAGTCAGTAGCATAATGGGATCTCAGCCAGTCCAGTTGGCAACGTAGCGGGTTCTCAGCCAGATCGGTCTGCAACGTAGCGGGTTCTCAGCCGGATAAATCAGCAACGTAGCGGGTTCTCAGCCGGATCAGTCAGCAACGTAGCGGGTTCTCAGCCAGTCCAGTCGACAACGTAGTGGGTTCTCAGCCATATCAGTCACCAACGGAATCGGAACAGATCAGGATACACAGGAACGTCGTCAGACAGGCCAGGTCATACACAAACAGAGCAGCAGCAGGAACTAGCGTTAGGTTCAGGTACACCACGAAAGGGCGCCTGGCTACTGACATGACAGGTTATAAAAAGGGTTGGCCATGGGTGGAGTCACAATCAAGGACCAATAAGAATGCGGCAGTCAAAACAAGGAAGTGACAATGTCGCCACCTTCAACGAGAAGCATGGGCACTGTGATACAAGGAGAGCAAGGCTTTCTTGGAAGCAGTGTCAGCAGACCATATCTTAAGCCAAAGAGCCCATATGGCAACCACAGACATGGTGGAAACCCTAGCCACCAAATGGATGGCATCAAATAAGGCAGCAGAAAAGAAGCCGCAACATATCCGAAGTAGGGGAACCCTGACGGACAGCCAGGGTGAGCTGGTCAGTCCAGACCGCAATGGCCCGGTTAACCCATGCCACAGAAAATGCTTGACGCATGGCAGTACCAGCGGTGGCAAAAATGGACTTGTGGGAACCTCAAGTTTCTTATCAGTCCAGTCTTTCAGTGCCGACGCATCAGAAACTGGTAAGGCAGTAGACTTAGCCTGGAGATAGGAGCATCCACTTTGGGGGGATGAACCCACTAAGCAAGCGCCACCTCAGAGAAGGGTTAAAGCTTGGCAAACTTCTTGGAAACAGGAGGTTTCCTGTCTGGATTTTTCCACTCATCAGATACAAGGCGTTCAAGAGCGGGGTTAGGTGGAAAACAAGTAAAGGGCTTTTTAGACTCCTGAAAAACATCAGAGGCATCTGAAGAAACCTCCTGAACTAAGGGAATGTTTAGGGTAGTCAAGACAACCCTGATCAGGCCCTCAGCCGAGGGCTCAGGATCAGCCTCAAAGGGGTCCCCAAAAAACTGAGAGGAGCCCACAGCAGAGCATTCCTCAACATCTGAATCCACCAACAGTTCCCCCTCAGAGGAATCTGATACATCTGGTACTCCCTGCGGTTTTGGCAGGGAAGATTTGACTGAAGAGGGGGTCTGCCATGAATGGAAGACCCCCTGTAACTGGGATGGAAAGAGTTGCAATGTAGACCTAAGGTTCCTAGCAGCAGCCTTGAACTCTTGCTCTAATGCATGGCTGGAGGTCCCTGGGAAAGACTCAGTGATATCAGAACATGCTGGGCATAAATGACCTGAGAATTCTCTAGGTAACCCTGAATGACATGAGGAACAGTGAGCAATAGGGGACACAGAGACCCCAGCGTCCTTAGTCTTAGGCCTGGCCCCAAGCTCCAACAGATTAGACATTCTCACAGTGTCAAAAATGTTTAATATATTGAGTCATCCAATTACAGTGTGAAAGATTAAAATTTCACCCCAGAAATCACTAAAATACACTTACCTGGCAGGCAAAGGGTTAAAAAACGAGCGTGCGAAGCAAGCACTCATGGGAAATGTAGTTTCCCAGAATAAGTACCCCAACAGTGCCCAAAGCCCTCTGAGCCCCCCCACACACTTGCAATGGTAACTGGATGATAGAGCAAGGTCAGACAATTAAAATGAGCCCTCTCTGAAGTTGCTACGTTGAGCGGTTGCAGAGATATGTCCCAATGTGTACAGTCCCATAGGAGTGAATGGAGCAATGGCATCTATGCGGTAAAGCAGCCTTTACTCAAATTTTGTCAAAGTTAAAACTGTGAAATTAAATTACACGAAACATCACTAGAAAAAGTTAGGAAACCCAAAAAACACTGAACCCATTAGGGAAAGTGACAATAACCCCCCACAAAGATGCAAACCAGCAGCTAAAGGGTTAAGTTACCACATAAACCTGCTCCAAAACACCCAACAGACATACAGATAGACCCAATGAGTGCAGGTGTATGTAATAAGAACTCCCAAGGAAATAACCCCTGTGCGGAGGGGCACTGTGGGACATGTGGACCTGCAGCACTCTAAGGGTTGCTCACCTGTCCTGCAGATCTTCTGTATTCAGATTACCATGTATCAAGAAGAAGCCTCTGTGGGCAACTCCTGAGGAAAGAACTTGTACCCAAGATTTTCCTCTCAGGGCTTAAGGTCCACAAAAAGCACCTGGATACTGAGCTAGCCACATTTAAAGGCATTGCCAGTTTTGGTAATCCGCCTAATGGTGGTATTCCATTTCTAACAGAAAAATAAAAAAAATTCTAAAACTATAGCAGAACTGTTCTCTTGCCTGTGTCTTCACCAAAGAACAAATCTTTCTGGAACTGGTTGGCTAGCTGCAGCCAAGGAGGGAAGGTAGGCTCCACCCTATGCAATCAATTCTAGAATTGGTCCTGACTACTTAAAGGGGTGGATCGCCTACCCAATGTTACCAATAACCTGTATTGGACGACAGAGAAAAATTTTAACATTACATAGTAACATAGTAATTTAGGTTGAAAAAAGACTTGCGTCCATCTAGTTCAACCTTTTCCTATTCCTGTTTACCATCGTTGATCCAAAAGAAGGCAAAAAAACCCCCCTTAATTAGCAATCTAAAATTCTGCCTTGAATGGGGGGGGGAAATTCCTTCTTGATTCCAAATGGCAATCAGATTCCTCCCTGGATCAACAAGCCCCAACTAAATATTCATCCCAATACTAACGTACATAGCCCTCTATGTTATGCTCTTTTAAATAAGTATCCAGGACCCTTTTAAAGGCATCTAATGTTTTCGATAGCACCACCTCCTCCGGAAGTGCATTCCATACCTTTATTGTCCTTACTGTAAAGAAACCCTTCCGCTGTTGTAGATTAAATCTCCTTTCCTCAAGTCTAAGCGGGTGGCCCCTTGTCCTGTGTACTGTTCTGTTAATGAACAGGTCTTTTGAAAGCCCTTTATATGGGCCTTGAACAAATTTATATAGTGTTATCATATCCCCTCTAAGATGCCGTTTCTCTAGTGTGTACAAGTTTAACTTTTCTAGCCTCTCTTCATAACTAAAACTTTCCATTCCCCTTACTAGTTTTGTAGCCCTCCTCTGCACATTCTCTAGTTCCATAATGTCCTTCTTCAGAAAGGGCGCCCAGAATTGAACAGCATATTCTTGGTGGGGTCTTACCATGGACCTGTAAAGAGGCATAATTATATCTTCCTCCCTTGAGTCAATACCCCTTTTAATACATGCCAATATCTTATTGGTCTTTGCAGCTGCCAGCTGGCACTGCATGCTACTGTTAAGTCTATTGTCTACCATTACTCCCAAATCCTTTTCATTAGTAGATTTCCCCAGAGAAACACCATTTAAACTATATGTTGCATTTTTATTGTTATACCCAAAATGCATAACTTTACACTTGTCTATATTGAATCTCATTTGCCACTTGCCTGTCCAGTTACTCAATTTGTCCAAATCCTCTTGTAATGAAGACACATCCAGTTCAGACTTTATTACCTTACTTAATTTTGTGTCATCGGCAAACACTGATACATGGCTCCCCATGCCCTCTGGGAGGTCATTAATAAACAAATTAAAAAGAAGAGGACCTAGGACAGATCCCTGAGGTACTCCACTTATCACGTTTATCCAACTGGATAACTTGCCATTTACTACCACTCTTTGCATTCTGTCTTTCAGCCAATTTCCAATCCACACACAAACATTTTCCCCTAGGCCTATTTCATTCAATTTGTACAGTAACCTCTTGTGTGGAACTGTATCAAATGACTTGGCAAAGTCTAAATAGATCACATCAACCGCCGCTCCCGCATCTATATTATTACTACTCACTTTTTCATAAAATGCGATCAAGTTAGTTTGACAAGACCTGTCTTTCACAAAGCCATGTTGGCTATTGCTAATGATATTCCTGTTCCAGCAGAATTCTTGAATATATTCCCTTAGCAACCTTTCAAACAGCTTCCCTACCACAGATGTCAAGCTTACAGGTCTGTAATTTCCTGGCTGTGACTTTGATCCCTTTTTAAATATGGGCACCACATCTGCTTTACGCCAATCCATGGGCACCATACCTGAAATAAAAGAATCCCTGAAAATCAAAAATAACGGTCTGGCCAGGGTCTGGCTTAGCTCTTTAAGTACCCGTGGGTGTATACCATCTGGCCCCGGAGCTTTGTCTACCTTAACACCATTCAAATGTTTTAACACTTTTTCTTGTGTTAGCCAGTCCCATGCTTGCTGTGACTGTTCTGTAAAAATAGTCTGCAGATTCTTGTCCATTGGGTCTTCCTTGGTAAAAACAGAAGAAAAGAAATTATTTAAAATATCTGCCTTCTCTCTGTCCCCCTTGACCATCTCACCCGTTTCAGTTAACAAGGACCCAACATTATCAGACATTAATTTTTTGCCATTAATGTATTTAAAGAATTTCTTTGGGTTGCTCTTGCTCTCCTTAGCAATATTTTTTTCATTCTCCAGTTTAGCTAATTTAATAGCCTTTTTGCAGGTTTTGTTGACATTTTTGTATACTGCAAATGCCTCTGCTGATCCCTCAGCTTTGTAATGTTTAAATGCCGCTTTCTTGTTATTTATTTCATGAATTACTTTACTGGTTAGCCACATTGGCTTTCATTTGCTTCTTTTGTATTTGTTTCCAACAGGGATACATTTATATGTGTATTTTTGCAATGTTATTTTGAATGCATTCCACTTACCTTCTGTGTTTTTTCCTGAAAATATTTTATCCCAGTTAACGAGACCAAGGGATGAATTAAATCTGCTAAAGTTGGCCTTTTTAAAATTCAGTGTTTTGGTGGGACCCATACTAAATTGCTTTTTTGAATTTATCTCAAACGATACCATGTTATGGTCACTATTCCCCAAGTGCTCCCTAACTTGGATGATAGAGATAAGTTCTTCATTGTCAGTTATTACCAGATCCAGTCATGCATTCCCTCTGGTTGAGGTCTGCACTAGTTGAGACAAAAAATTGTCATTCAACAAGTTCAGAAACTTGCTGCTTTTAGCAGAATTAGCTGTTCCATTTTTCCAGTCTATTTCTGGATAATTAAAATCCCCCATAATTAATGTTCTCCCTATTTGAGAAGCCTTTTCTATTTGCATTAATAGCTTTGATTCCTCAAGGTCACCAATGTTTGGTGGTTTATAACAAATACCCACTAATATTTTTTGGGCAGTTTTACCCCCAGTGACTATTTCAACCCACAGGGATTCCACATGTTCACTACTGTCATCACATATATCTTCCCGCAATTGAGGCAATAATGCTGGTTTGACATACAGGCAGACCCCACCACCTCTTTTGTTTGACCTATCTTTTCTAAATAACATGTAGCCCTCCAAATTGATTGACCAATCATGTGTGTCATCCCACCATGTTTCTGTTATGCCCATCAAGTCATAGTTTTCAATTTCAGCTGCCAGCTCCAGTTCCCCTATTTTAACAGTTAAACTTCTGGCATTTGCAAGCATACAATTTATGCCACTGCTATGTTTCATTTGTGATTTAATTTTGATGTGGTTTATAGGCTTCTCCATATCATCTGTACCAACCCCGCCCCCAGATCCTCCCACCTGGTTATTAACTACATCACCTTCCCTTTCTATACTATCTATCCAAGTATTTATTGGTCCCTCCCCCCCCCCTTCCTAGTTTAAAATCTCCTCCAGCCGTCTAGTCATCCTCTCCCCAAGCACTTGAGACCCTCTTGCATTCAGGTACAATCCATCCCTGCTATACAGATTGTACCCCAAAGCAAAATCAGCCCAGTGCTCTAAAAACCCAAAGCCCTCCTTCTTACACCAAGACTTCAGCCATGCATTGAGCTCCCTAATCTCCCGCTGTCTCTCTGGCGTAGCGCATGGCACAGGTAGTATCTCTGAGAATACTACCTTGGAGGTCCAGTTCCTAATCTTACTGCCTAAATCCCTAAAATTACCTTTTAGGACTCTCCACCTTCCTCTTACTTTGTCATTGGTACCAATATGCACCAAGACAGCTGGATCCTCTCCAGCCCCTCCCAATAATCTGTCCACCCTGTCTGCAACATGCCAAACCCGGGCACCCGGGAGACAGCAAACCATTCGGTTGCTGCGATCAGAGCCACAGATTACCCTATCTGTTCTCCTAATAATGGAGTCCCCTACCACCACAACCTGCCTAGGCTTCACTTTCCTCTGGATCCCCTCTGTGCTAGAGGAGCTGTTCTCCTGGCTGTTAGGGAGAACAGTCTTCTCCAACAATTCCACTTCTGGGTTTGCCTCCCCAACATCTTTACTTAAATGAGCAAATTTGTTTGGATGGAAAAACTCAGGACTGGCTGCCCTCTTCCTCTTCCCTCCCCCACTGCAACCACTTCTAACTGTTACCCAGCTATGTGCCTGGTTCCCTTCTAGCTGATCTCCTCCCTGTTTGCTAGGTGACCCAGCTAGACTCTGCTCAGTTAGCAAGAGACTCCTCTAAGTTGTATCCTATCACTTATCTATTGACTATTACATGCATAGTATAATGAAAAGTAGCCAACAGACACAGGCAAATTAATCGATACATAGCACCTTAGCAGATAGCGACTCTCACAATGAAGCCCACAGTTCCATATATCAAAACAAGGCACCATGCAATATACTAGAGTTGGCTTGTGTGGAGGCAAATCCAGGACTTAATGCCTGTGAATGGCCCTTAAGAGTTTACATGGAATGACAAAAGACTAAGTATCGTATATGATACGTGTTTTTGCCCTCTTCTCTTCCTTGTGATATTCACTCTGGCTTTTTCTGTCCTTATATCTGGAACTGATCGATGTATCATTTTTAGAGCATGTTCATCCGGTGTTTCCCATCCATCAATGAATCCAGGATGTGATAAAAAAAGGAATGGAACCAGGGTGATCACCAGTGGTGTATTTAGGTTGTGTGCTGCCCTAGGCCTGACTAAACTCATGTACCCCCTTAATCTTCAATTACCCCTTCCCTTCCTGTCCAGTCCACACCTCTTCCTGTTATGTATGTATGTATGTATGTATATCTTAATATAGCGCCTCACAGTGTACGCAGCACCTTACAATAGACATATGTTACAATAAATAAGAGGGGTTGAAATAAGTGCGACATTCATAGAAACAATGGAAGAGAGGTCCCTGCCCCAAGGAGCTTACAGTCTAAATGGGTAAAAGGAGACAGACAATTGGGTAAGAGGATGTTAAGTGCTGAGATTACAAGTGCTGAGTTTGACCAAAGGCAGTGCATGGTCCTAGTGCTCCAGAAGATAAGATATCAGGATAGACTTAAAGACAGAGGGGGATTTTTCAAGACGTAGGGATAGGGGTATGGAGTTCCATAGGTATGGAGCAGAAAGCGAGAAAGGTTTTAGACAGGAGAGGGCAGAGGGTGTGGTTGGTGCAACAAGAAGTGCTTTGTGTGCTGAGCGAAGGAGGCGGCCAGAAACATAAGAGGAGATGAGGGAAGAGATGTAAGGAGGGGTAGCAGTGTGGAGAGCATTAAAGGTAAGAATAAGGACTTTGTAATTGATGCGCTGCTGAATCGGGAACCATGACAGATGTCTGAGAATTATGTGGGCAGGTTCAGTTTTTGGGGAGAGTGTGGTGATTCGTGCAGCCGAGTTTAAAACAGATTGCATAGGTGAAAGATGAGAAGCAGGGAGGCCAGTTAGTAGAATATTGCAATAGTCTAAGCGGGACAGAATGAGGGCATGTATCCACTCCTTCCTCTGTAAACCCCACCCCTTTCTGTGACTTCCTCAAAGTTGGTACCTGAAATGTTAGAGTAATTATTTAGTCCTGAAATAAAAATTAGCAATCCAGTATACGTGATACTGAGACTGTGTTAGAGACATTTGGATGCTAGAGGGGTCCTGGGTTTGGTTGCTAGGATTCCACAGAGATTTCATGTGAAACCAAAGGGTTCCACCACAGTAAACAGTATGAGAACCACCTACTAGACTCAATGGAATAAGCTTCCTTTGGCACAAAAAAACCCAAACTTTCCCAGCTACATTTGTATTAATTATAAATACACTGATAAACAGATATGAAATTAATCTGAAAGTTCCATTCCATCCTGACTTTATTTTATATGTATCCATAATGGACATAAGATAAGAGAACATGTTTTTTTTTGTACTAAAACTAGATGCTTTAATCTCTGGCAAAACAGTTCTAACCAATGCCATTTTGCTTTCAAGAGTTATAATTCAGATTGACTATGTCTGATATGATGCCATCTTCCATAGACATACATAAACACTATTTGAACACAATTTGATTCACTAGCTGCTGTTGGATTACAGCTTCCATCATCCTCATGCAGCCAATAGCTGCTCAAGGATAATGGAACTTGTAGTCTAACGACAGCTGCACAACCAACAATTGGTCACCCACGTCTGTTTGACGCTTAATATGTTGGCAATATAATTTACTCAATGCATGTAGTAAGTACTTACAATCTCTGCTAGTTTCTACCCTGGAAACATAGACCACGTTATCAGGCACCTTTTAGTCAGCTTAGACTGGAGTCCTTCCCGTTGTGAAGCTGTACTGTGATGTCCAAATCGTGTGCTGCGTAGAGTTGCTGAGAGCAGTGTGAAAAAGCTGCAGCCATGTCCTACTGCAGTAACCCCCATTACAGTACCTACATCCCACCAATACAGCTGTAAGACCCCAGTATCATACATACACCAGTGCAAATATAAGACCCCCAGTATAGCACATACATCCCGCCAGTGCAGATATAAGATCCCAATACCCCCAGTATAGTACATACATACCACCAATACAGCTGTAAGACCCCAGTATAGTACATACATCGCACCAGTTCAGATATATGACACAAGTATAGTACATACATCCCACCAGTACAGCTGAAGACTCCAGTACCCCCCAGTATAGTACATACATCACACCAATGCAGATATAAGACCCCAGTGTAGTATGTACATCACACCAGTGCAGCTGTAAGACTTCAGTACCCCTCATCACACCAGACCCCATTATCCCTAGTTCATACACACATAATATACTATATCAAATCCATTGAGTAGTAGATGGTGTGCAGTTCTGGTACTTAAGGGGTTAATATGTTTCCCAGTCGGTCCTCCCATTCAGTGCTCTGTATCACGTTTCTGCACAGGAAGCTAACTAATACCCACAGGATATTGTGCTTCTCGGTGCCAGTCGGTGCCCTCTCACCTGGGCTCTTACCTATTAGCTCATCTGGCTCCAGCCCAGAGTCTGTATCCATCCTGCTGATCATGAAGTAATGAGCCAAGTGGCACAGAGGTTTGGCCAAACAGGCTTGGAAGCTGACCCCGCTCATTGTGAGATAGGTCAGTGCCAGATACTCCATGGTCAAAACATTCTCCATGGGCAGATCGATCTCCACCTGTCACTCTCACTCCACTCACTAAGTGGACTGGAGAACGCACTGCACAGGAACACGTTTACACACCACCAGAGTGCTTTACACCACCAGTGGGACAGGGCTGAAGCTAGAACATATTAGCAATGCAATGGCCTCTGTAGGCTCTTATTGGTGCCTGAAAGAACATGCCTTGGAGTTGGGAAGGCAAAGTGCCGCCTGGGTCCCATGGACCCACCAGGACCAATGTAAGCTCCGACTCTGCTTCTAAGTGGGTGGGTGGGGGCAGCTTTTTATGCCACCCCCTGTAAATGCTGTCTTTGGCCTAGGTAGCCTAGGCCAAGATACATCACTGGTGATCACAGGACCGCTGTCTCCAGGCACTTCTAGAGGATGTACCCCTTTCAGGAAGATGAGGTGGTTTCCTAGGTTAATCCTCCTAAAGTTAATGTCGTGGTTGCTCAGATATCTAGGAGAAAAACTATTTTCCTTGAATGGACACAAAGTATCACCTAAAAAGCTTCAATACTGCCTACCAAAGGTGAAATACTTGGGATTTGTCTTATCACATGGACAGAGACTGTTATCCCCAGATAGAGTGCAGGCAATTATGAGACTGTCTAAGCTGCAGACTACACAAGCCATGATGTCATTCTTGGGGATGGTTACGTACTGCAGGCAATGGATCCCTGATTGTTCATATTATGATCACATTTTGAGACAATGTACTATGAAAAATGCTCCAGAGAGACTTTGTTGGACTCCTGAGATGGACAATGCTTATGCTACATTGAAAACATCACTGTGTTCCGCTCCAGCACTGGGACTACCAAACTATGCTCTACCATTCCATTTGTACTGTACAGAGGGGGCGTCCACGTTTGCAGGCATCTCGGGACAAGAACATGGGAATGGGATAAGGCCTGTGGCCTAATTTCTAAGGTTTTACCTGCCGTAGTACAAGGTATGCCTGCATGCTTGAGGTCAGTGGCCAGGTGTGCTCTTTTAGTTGAGATGTCTCAGCTTATTGTCCTCTCTCATCCCACCACTTTACATACCACCCATCAAGTATTACACATACTCAATAACATCACTACTCAACATATGACAGCGCAGCGGCGTTCTGATTATGAAACTATACTAACATCTACACCCCTGGAGATTAGAGGAAAGGAGGTTTAAACTTCAGCAGAGGAAGGGTTTTTTTACGGTAAGATCTGTCAAATTGTGGAATTCATTGCCCAGGGAGGTAGTTATGGCAGATACAATGGATACATTTAAGAGAAGATTAGATACATTTCTTTCAAAAGGGAACATACAGAGTTATACTGTTTATCAGTAGGCTGATCAGGAAGGTCTGATAAAGACTAATTTAATTGGTAGCAGGAAAGCTATAAAATTCTCAGTTACTGAGGTATGAGGCAAAGGTTGAACTTGATGGACTTGTGTCTTTTTTCAACCTAATTTACTATGTATTTACTATGTATTTACTATGTACACAGAACATATCCATCAAATACTATCCCTCAGATATGGGTCCCTCACTAGCACTCCACAAGATGCTAACACATTCATAAATAGAAGAACAGCACGCAGATGAAGAGCCACACAATTGTTTGCAAACCATTACAGCTGACACCTCGCCTAGGCATGATTTATCCACTTCCCAGCTAGATATAGGAGAAGTGCTTTTTGTTGATGGATCTTGTTCCAAGCCAGCAGATGGAATATATATCATACTGGGTTCTCTGTTGTAAAATTGCCCGATGTTATTCTAATGGCTAATTCTTTACCCTTTGTTTCTGCACAAGCAGCTGAGTTGGGTGCCCTAATCCAAGTCTGTAAAATGTTTAAAGATCAGGATGTCACCATTTACACAGACTCTAGGTATGCATACGGAGTAGTGCATGACTTTGGTGTTATTTGGAGAAACAGGGGTTTTTGTCTCAGCAGATGGCAAAGGTATATCACATGCCCAGTTGATTTGCTAGATGCTGTCTTGCTGCCAAGAACCCTAGCCATTGTTAAATGCAAGAGACACAGCTCTGACAACACAGATGCAGCTAAAGGAAATGCCTTAGCTGACAAGGTCGCAAGGGATGCGGCCTACACAAAACCTTTACATATCATTTACAATTCTACTATTAACACTCAGCTTGCAATGGTGATGATACCCCCTACTCCCGCTGTGGATATTGCTGCATTGCAAGCATTGGCCTCTGAACCTGACATGGACTATTGGGCAAGTAATGATCTGACCTTGAATCCTGAAGGCTTCTGGTCAGATAAGGAGGGGAGAATAGGCATTCCTAGGACAGCAGCTCCGATTTTCACAGTCACTTTCACAGTTTTGGCCAGATAGGCAAGAAACAGACAGCTAGCACCATACAGAAACAGTTTGTTATACAGGGCCTGACCAGGGCCAGTGCAAGGATTTTTGTATACAAAGGCGAAGGTGCATTTTGATGCCCCCCCCGACCCGGACACAATCCCCTGCCCCCCCGACCTTGCCACAATCCCCTGCCCCCGCCCACATATTTACCTCCACATTGCCCCTTCCACAATGCTCCCTTCATCTCTACAATGCCCCTTCCACATTGCCCCTTCATCTCCACAATGCCCCTTCATCTCCACAATGCCCCCTCCACATTGCCCCTTCATCTCCACAATGCCCCTTCATCTCCACAATGCCCCCTCCACATTGCCCCTTCATCTCCACAATGCCCCCTTCATCTCCACAATGACCCTTCCACATTGCCCCTTCATCTCCACAATGCCCCCTTCATCTCCACAATGCCCCCTCCACATTGCCCCTTCATCTCCACATTGCCCCTTCATCTCCACAATGCCCCCTCCACAATGCCCCCTTCATCTCCACAATGCCCCCTCCACATTGCCCCTTCATCTCCACATTGCCCCTTCATCTCCACAATGCCCCCTCTACATTGACCCTTCCATAATGCCCCTTAATCCCCCTACATTGAGTCCCTGGTGTTCTAGCGGCGTGCCACAGCTTAGAGCTCTGTGCCTCCTTCGGCACAGAGCTGAGGCTCCTGCTCGCTGCTCTCAGTAATGCAGAGCGCTGGGAAATGATGTCATCTCTCAGCGCTCTGTATTACTACAGAGCCTGGGTCTCTCTGCGGTGTGTAACATAGACGCTGCGAGGGAGCGCTGATTTACACTACCAAGCGCTCCCTCGCGGAGTCTTTGTAACACACCGCAGGGAGACCCAGGCAGATATATATTATTAAAAAAAAAAAAAAAACAAGTTCCCTCTTTTCGGCGCCCCTCCATTGCGGCGCCCTAAGGCAGCTGCCTGTTCTGCCTTAATGGCAGCGCCGGCCCTGGGCCTGACAGAGCTAGTTGATAATCAGTTGTCAAGATGCCTGACATGTGCTAGGAACAACCCAAGTGGTACAAAACATGGTAAAAATGAAAACTTGCCTGCTCCTGATGGACCTATGCAAAATTTACAAATTGATTTTACACATATGCCAAAGTCAAAGGGGTTTCAATACCTGTTGGTCATCTGTGATCAGTTCTCTAAATGGGTTGAGACTTTTCCAGTGTGCAAGAAAAATGCTGCAGCTGTGGCTAGTGTATTGTGTAAAGAAGTCATCCCTAGATTTGGTTGTCCACTAGTGATCAACAGTGACAAGGGAACACCTTTCACAGCACAAATTACTCAATTAATTTGTCAGAAATTATGTGTGGAGTGGAAATTTCATATACCATGCCATCCACAGTCATCTGGTCAAGTAGAAAGAACTAATAGGACAATTAAGGAGAAATTAAGAAAAGGATCAAGGGGTACTTTTGTTAATTGGCCGGCATATCTGCCGCAGTACTAGCAGAAATAAGAATGACACCTAATAAAACTACTGGGTTTTCTCTGTTTGAAATTTTAATGGAAAGACCTTTTCCTATACCATGGGCCAAGTCACATGGGACACCTAAGTCACTAGGTGACCTGGAGTGTATTAAACAAGAATATTATCTCAATTGATTGATAAATTGAATGGCATCTATGGTGATGTTTCTATCTCCCTCCCTCTTCCCACAGGTAAACCAACACACCCTTTCCAACCCGGAGATCTGGTCCTTGTAAAGCAGGTCTTCAGGAATAAAACCTTGGATCCTCCATTTGCTGAACCAACCACTGTCCTTGCAGTAACTCGAACAGCCGTGTTAACTGACAACAGCCCAATATGGATTCATGCAAGTCGTCTCAAGAAGGCTCCCAAGGCGAACTGATTAAACCATCTCCAGAGGGCTCCCAAGATGAATTGACTGCCCTGGATGACCATGTACTTGATGAACTCATTGTTATTTACTTACCCCAAAGAACCCCAAAACAGGCCCCCCCCTAATTACCCCGATAGAGGGATGGGATATCACAAGCTTGGGTCAAAAACACCTGTCGACTTGTACAGCATTTTTGAGCGTATCTATATAGTGATTCTGGGGATAGTTCTCCTCGCTGTTATGATCATTATGTTGCTTTACGTACACCATTCTGACACCATGATGATACATAATGAGACTAGCCACACCCAATCTTAATTACAAACACATGTTATCAATAAGAGCGCTGCCCCACTGTCACCTTGGGAGAAAGATAACACTTTTATCCGCATGACCCAACAGATTTATAAATCTATGAACCTAACAAAACCCTGTTGGATTTGAGGATATACACCCCATACACAAGTTGTCCATTCTTCGAAATCCCATTGAACTATATTGATGTAAAGATGCAGGACTGTGGAGTAGCTCACTGGTACCCAACTGCTCTCAACCCAATACATGGTACCTTCACAGGTAAGGATGTGCACCTCTGATTAATTAATCAAGTCAAAAGAGGGGCCATCCAAGTGACTAAACCCCCCCCCCATGCCATTGACTGACTCTAACATCTATGTAGGGGAAACCCAGTTGGATCCCGCAAGATGGTACATCCTTAAGAGAGATCCTAGGTAGAGATAATGTTCTAAAAAAGCAATATGTAATCATAAGTCAGAACCTGAAAGCGGCAACAGCAATGGCCTGTATATTTCACACTCTGCAAGTTTGTCTTGCAGAATTCGAAGAGAAGGTGGAATCTTCGGTGTCCATATCTAGGCTATTGAAAGAGACTGGTTCCATGAAGGAAGCAATTACTCCTGTGATGTATCTATGGATATTATTAAGCTATTGGCAAGATCATCAGCTCTTTCAGTCACAGGGCTCTCTGGATTAAAGCTTAGGAAGCTGACATGTCATAATTTCATAATTTATGGGAAACACCTTGTTTGGAAAACAATTTGGAAGAGAGGAAGAGTTCCTTTCTGCCACAAGATGCCAGAAGCTAACTTCCAGGAAGGCAGCATGACCAAAAAAGTCAAGGAATGGCGCTGGCAGCTCGGATAGTTAGACACGGGATTTCTCATTCAGAAAAGGACCACAATGAGTGGCAGTGGACCCAATCTGCAGTTCCAGTAGGGGGCAGGCTGGAACGTTTCTTGGATGCATGGATAGAAACTCATACAGACAAATGGGCATTACAGATAGTGTAGATGGGGTATGCACTATAATTCAGTTCTGCCCCTTTAAAACCCAGAAGAATTTAATCAAGAATCCCCAAAACAGACAAAAGGTATCAAGCATGCACCTGGAAGTTCATCAGATTCTAGTCAACAAGGTGATATAGCAAGTTCCAAAGTCCCAGGAAGGTCTAGGCATGTTTTCAGTGCTCTTCCCAGTACCAAAGACTTCTGGAAAAACCAGGCTCAGCTTGGATCTAAAGTGGTTGAACAAACATATCAGTCAAAAGAAATTCAATATGGAGTCCATCTTGTCTGGCATCAAGTCTGTCTTTCCAGGAACATTCCTAACAAGTGTAGATCTACAAGATGCATACCATCACATCTTGATCAGGAGAAGCCACAGAAGATTCTTCCGGTTTGTGCTAAAAAATTCTCACTTCCATTTCAGGGCGATGTCTTTTGGGCTTTCATCAGTTCCAAGAGTTTTCAACAGGGGATCAATTTGATTCCATATCTGGATGACATCCTCACAATAGAAGATTCGGGAAAGTTCCCAAAGAAGCACAGAACAATGCCTGCCCCTGCTGTTATAACACCTGTTGAACTATATTATGAGAATTAAAGTGATCACTGGAATGTTTCTTGACCACAGCAAAATCTTATACCTCCAGTCACTCAAAGGTCAGACTTTACTTTTCTCTGGTGGCCTTGATGGACTGAAGGAGACAGCCTTGTAAATAGTCTTTTTGATTTCTATTTGGAAAAAGGTCTCTACAAATAGGGGGAATACATGCTATGAGCTTCAAAAAGAGTTTCTTTGAAATGGGCAGTTACAAAAATATGAGTATGTGGAATGAGACAATATTGTAAAATTTAGGACAAGACAATTCAAGTACTCTTTAGTTATCTAACAGAGCATCAAGTCTAAAGTCCACAAGCATTCACTCCCCATCTCAAATCTTTGAATTAAAAGTAAGGAAATTAATTGAATAAATCAATTAATATGATATAACAATAAGTGTATTGTGACAAAACCATACATAACAATCATACATCATACATCTACATCAGAGGTTCTCAACCCGTGCCCTCAGTGGCCACTAACAGGCCAGGACTTAGGAATTTCCTTGCTATAACACAAGTGTATTGATCAGAAGCTCAGTCATATTGATTAACTCACCTGTGCTCTTAAAAGGAAATTCTCAAATCCTGGCCTGTTAGTAGCCACTGAGGGCACTGGTTGAGAACCACTGTTCTACATTATTTGATGTTTAATGATTCAATATTAAATATAGTTTTCATAAATATATATATGTTAGTTTCAAAGTGATAATATATAAGAGATGGCAAATGTCATTTATTCATCCAAAACTGGATGAGTAAATGATATATCACTAAAATCTATCTTTGGGTAAAAGAAATGGTTTACCCAATGTGGTACATCTTAGAGACTGATTTTATGTTAAGGAAATGTCAAAACTTTAATAAAGTGTCAATTCACTTAATCAAGGTGTGTCCAGGTGTTCATATTTAGGGACTCTAAGGGGAGAAGATAATCATCACAAAAGTAGATAAGACAATAACCAATGATCAGTCAGGATCTGCCCACAGAGAGAGAGAGAGAGAGAAAGAAAGAAAGAAAGAAAGAAAGAAAGAAAGAAAGAAAGAAAGAAAGAAAGAAAGATAGGCTTGAATAATTATTTGGGTAAAGTTATATTTATACAGTAAGCTGAATCAGTTAAAAGTCTTATTGGGAGACCTAGAGATAGCATAATTATATCTATCTCTACCTGCACTCTGAGTGGGATATGATTACATGATACAGGAAACATAATTATTTCCTATTGTATAGTATTCATACCATTGCATATAAAAAGCTAGAATAACCCTGGAGGATAGGCAATACAGTATGAAGCCTAATAAAGAGTTCATAACTTATTGTTATACTGCTTAAGCTAGGCAAATTCAGTTAGTATACTGGGCAATGTTGGTTGATATCAAATTTGCTAGTGATAAGTATATTGCATACTGATTTATCTGTGATATTAGTTGGTTTCTTAGTTGTGAATTGTGTATTGCTGAGAAGATCCAGTTACTGGTGTGTTGGCTTATGTTGATATTTTAATTAGATTTATTTTATTTAGAAAATGTTTTACCAGGAAGAATACATTGAGATTTCTCTCATTTTCAAGTATGTCCTGGATAGTTTTCAATAAAGGGTTACATATTTACACAAATTGAGAAACATATATTACATGTTATTATATATGAATATATACACACAGAGCTTAAAATATGAAGTCCTTTGCTAATAGCCAGACCTGAAAAGTTACTCGCCATTACAAGCCATAACATATCCACCAAGGCTGAATTTCTACTCACCAGGGCTTAATTTTCACTCACCATTAATTTTCACTCCCATAGGGGAGTCTGTCTCTGTTTTAGACTTCTCGTCTCCAGTTGAAACATTTATCTCCATAACTGACACTCAGTTATTTTTCCCATGGGCCATTGTTCAAACATGAGATCATTTGCACACATCCTAAAACAGAATTTCAGGAAATTCTGCTATTAAAATTAACCCTCTATGCTCCACCAGGACAAAGTTTCTGACATAATACCCCTTTTAGCATAAATTTTCTAACTTTATTAAAGTCCTAAAATCTTATTGCTAAACTGGAAGAGACTGTGGTCATCTTCTTATACTTCCACTTTCTCTTTTTGTTTCTGGAAGTGTACTCTTTTCCCACTATCAGATTCAAGGATTGACTTGGCTCGCCTATATGATTTTATAATAACCCATATGGTGAGTCCACTGATCCATATAAACACGATAGAGAAAAGGAGTGATAACACTATGGTAAAATTATCTAACCATTGTATTTGACTTATGATCTCCTTATCTTGTAACAAATACTTAAAAGTATCAATGGTTAAGTTATCTTTGCGGATCAGAAGTTGTATGGTATGGTTAACTTTATGTTCCAATAAATATTTTAAATCTTTATTTATTGGAATGTCCCTTCCTTGTAAGACGTCAATAGTCTCTACCTCACTTGCATAGGTGGAATTTAACACTGAATACAAGGTCTGAGTCCCTAGGGTAACTAGAGTTCCTAGTGGAACTTTGACTAGGGAAACTGGAGCTGGAAGGTTAATGACTTTGGCTATGCCAGTCTCTTTGTATAGGATCGTTATATTAGCGTGGGTTGTACTCACTAACCATCTGTTTCCTACCAATACTGCTTGAGTGATACCTTGATCATCACTTTTACATAGTTACAGCACATTTTTCAGATCCATGTTTACGATGTTCGATACCACATAAAGCATATGTAGCATCGAATTCAAAAGGTTTTCCATCACATAAATAATTGTTATCTTTAAATTTAGTACAGTCATTTAGCAGTGGCACATAATATAGATCTGGACCATTTTCCTGAAAAGCAATTATATTAGGAGTATGTATTTTGACCTTGATATTGTCTTTCCAGGTACCCACATTGTGAACTTGTTTCATTTATATACATTATTTAGAGTAATGTATGGTATAGTTAATAAAAAACAAACTTCCATTGTTTCAGGATTAATGTAAAGAGGCAATGCACTTCCCATGTCATAAGCAATGTTGTTTTGCATGTCAGTAGCCTCTTTCTGGAATTCCTTCCTGATCAATTGGGCAATGACATCACTGTCCACAAAATACAAAGGAACCTGTCCCCTCCTAACATCGTTCATAGCATTTTGTATGTTATCAGCAAAGGCATGCGAAAAGAACATGATAGGGTCATGTAGAAACAGAAGTTCTTGTTTAAATAATTTATGACCTTGGTGCAATGTGGTGGACCGAGTACTTAGTTCAGAGTGAAGATTAGTAGTCACCACAGTATCATTGACAACTTGGATGACATCCGTTAATACTTCTTTCTGTAGTTCCAAGGACTTATGCAAGTATCTCAAATTATGTTTTAAATTGTCCATTTCCAGTTGAAGAGTTTTCAAAGTCACCGTATTCGCTATGGAAAGTGAAGCTCCCTCAACAATTCCCACCACCGACATCATAATTGCTCCGATTAAAAAGCTTATAAATATTGTAGGTCGATAGTTCAGTGAACTAGAGCCTGGAATAAAAGGCTTTCTGGCTTGCTCCAGAATTTCCTTGACTCGGTTCTGTACTACTTCCACGTGTAACTCGTACCATGCAGACATCTCCTGAGACTGGAAATGGCGATCTTCAGATCCACGCTCACAAATATCTTCTGTGATATAAGTTGTTTCTCCATAAGAATGAACCCTGACATTTCTTGCACCATAATGCCAGATGATGGTCCAGGGATTACGATGGGCTCTATTTTAAACTCTTGGCATATCAGCAGTATGATCCATATCACAGCCTTGATCTGAGTATCCATCTCGAACAGATGTTTTCACTGGCCTCAATCAATCAAAGTGTTTCTTTGGTCTAAAAGAAATCACACATGAGTGATCTCATATTGAAATAATTGTTGCATGCATACACACATTACTATCTATTTTCAATCAGTATCCCTACGACCTTGGCACTGTTCAGGTTACTGTAATTATATTTTGCACCAGTTTTCTTGTGGTCTTTGCTAGCCTTAATCTAAACTATCATAAACTAACACTCTCTGTCTCTACTCTTCCCCCTTTTACAGAGGAATGACCCTCAACTGTATTCTACAAACAAAACCTTGCTAAAAGGAAAAATAAAATTAGCATAACAACATTTTCAGAGAATCATAGAGCTTCAAACCATTTGTTGACAAGATATGTTAGAGTGTTAGTGGGGAACATACATGCCACACAGACAGACAAAAGAGATAGCGACGTTTCACTAAACAAACAAACAAACAAACAATAGAACCCGATATGACAATGTCATTTGGACAATCCAGGATACTCCTCCATCCGCTGATTGAATTAGGATCCTTGTCCTTCTTCAGCTTCTCCTTCTATGATCTCTCACTGAGATTTAGGGTGACAAGCACGCAATTGGTTTATATGAACCCACTTTTCTACAATTTCACCATTATTAGGGATAACAACCTTATAGGCAACTGGAGAAAATTTATCAGTTATGATATATGGCCCTCTCTATAAGGGTAAGAATTTATTTTCTCTTACCTGGTTTCTTGCAAAATTGTACAGATAAACATAATCATTTACCTCATACTCCCTTTTGGTGGTTTTTAGGTCATAGTAAGTCTTATTACTTACCACTGCTTTCTCTTGATTTTTCTGTGCAAATGCAAAGGCATGTTGTAAATGCTTGCGTAACTGGTCTATGTATTGGTGTGTTATGGAGGCATTAATTAGATTTTGATCGGACGTACGGTATAACAAGTGCTGGGGTAGGACCATCTTTCTACCTGTCATTAATTCAAATGGTGACATTTTTATTGCTGCACTGGGAGTAGCCCGAATAGCCATGAGAACTAGGGGTAGTTTAAGATCCCAATCCTTACCCTATTTCTTAACAAACTTCTTGAAAATATTAACAATGGATTGATTATATCACTCCACCCCACCACTTCACGCAGGATGGTAAACAATATGTAATTTACGTTTAACCCCCAATAGTTTCCAGAGTTTGCTCATCACTTTGCTGGTGAAATTACTACCTCTATCAGATTCAATCCACTGTGGTAGGCCAAACCTGGAGAACACATGGTTAATTAACAACGCAGCAGCAGTTTCTGCCGTATTATTGTTTGCGGGTAATCATTCAACCTATTTGGTGAACTGACAAGTAACCGTTAGCATATAGTTGTTCCCCCTTGCTGTCCTAGTAACTGGTCCTATAAAATCTATTTGAATATCTGACCACGTTAATGACATCCCCCTCTTCTGTAGTGGTGCACGATAAGTGGGGCCAGATGGTTGGAACTGGGAACACACCAAACAACCTTGACAATAGTTTTGTACATCTTTAACCATATGAGGCCAGTATGCATAATCACGGAGAATCTCATATGTGATTTTATCGCCGCAATGACCTGTAGTAGGTGCATCATGAGCATGTTGGAGCATTAAACCTCTAAATGCAGTAGGTACAACCCATTGTTGTATTCCATTTTTAGAGGTTCTGATTAACAGACCATCTTGTATATGGAACTGGGCCTTGGATCTCATCAAGATCCTCAAGTCTTCCTTTCTCACCCAGTCATCCTCAGAAATTGGGTGGTTCAGGGGGTCTTCTATGTGCTTATAGAATAACCCTATAATAGGGTCCCCCTTCTGACTTGTAATCAAGTCCTCACTAGGTGAGTCCTGAATCCACTGTGATACCGGGGTTTCTGCTTCATTATGGGCTTGTTGCCTAGTAACAGCATTTACCTGTACAGGACCCAAAAGATGTGAGATATCTAAGGACTCCCCCTTCAGGGTGCCTTCTTTAGCCAATAAATTGGCTAGATCATTACCTTGTTGTTCAGGGCCTAGGACCTTGGAATGACCCTTGGTCTTTTTCCAGTAGATGGTAAGGCCATTTGATATCACAAGATTGTCAGCCTCAAAAAACAATTTACCATGTTTCACTGGTTTATTATTGGATCGGAGCATATGGTTCCTTTTCCAACCTAGGAGGTATTCTACAAAGCTATGGCGAACATAATTAGAATCAGTTATAATGACAAACTCCTTAATGTTATGCTCAATAGCTAATAGGACTGTCTTAAAGACTGCACAGAGTTCTACCACTTGGCTACTCTGTGGTCCTAGGTTATATAATATAGATATAATAGGGCACTCACCTGTCCAGGTAATCCCGATACCTGCCACCAGTTTCCTTTTGGTACCAGTTATGACATGGTAGGAACAACCGTCAATGTACGCGGTTGGTAAGGTTGTACAATAATTCTCGTCAAATGCCATATGAGGGGAAAGCAATTGTTCCTCAAGGTAATCGTCTCCACTGGTAGCAGTCTCCATGGGAGGTGCTGAACAATCATGGAGCTCGGCGAGTCCTTGAGCTACAGGATTCTTTCTGTTTTGCTTATACCTAATCTCTATGGCCATCCCTGTAGGGATAAAGTCCACGCGGTGATCCTACTATTGGAGAGGTGTCCTTCCTTTATCTGGTCACTTTACAAATACTGCAAAGGCTGATGAGTGGTTTCAATAATGATCTTCTCAACCTGAATAAAACTCCGAAAGTTCTATAATGCCTGAATAGTAGCCAATAAAGCTTTCTCACAGTCATTGAATTTAATTTCCACAGAAAACAGGGATTTACTAGCATATGCAATAACCTTATTCAGGTTGTCCTGCTTTTGATACAAAACCCCTCTGAGACTAAGATTAGTGAATCCTGTCTCAAGAAAAAATGTCTTACCTTCTTCTGGATAGGCCAGACAAGGAGCCTGGGTGAGTTTACTCTTGAGCTCAAATACGGCATGTTCCTGAGCTTCACCCCAGATCCACTGTTGATCTTTCTTCAATAATAACAAATATAATGAAAAAACCCACGCACACCAAAATCCTCCAAAGGACACTAATAGATACTCAAATAAGGGATAAGGATCAGAAAGGTGCTACAAGGGAATAACTGTAGATAAAAAGGAAAGAAAAGAGAAGAAAAAAGAACCCTGCAAAAATAGCACACTTATAAAGATCTGATAAATCCCTTGGTATCATGTGTCAGGACACAGTTGTGATTACAATTTAACCTTTATTAAACAAAATAAAAACCCATACACAAATAAGAGGATGGAATTGAATATTAACTGCTAATATTTCCAGATTTATCTTAGACAGGAGAGCCGAGATGAGTAACCAACCAAAAAGGTGAGCAATCTCAGTTCCTATCTGGAAACAGTCCAATATCAAAAACTGCAAATAAAGGACGCCTGCCTAACCAGCTCTTAAAAGAAGATAACTAAAGAACGTCTAAAAAGTATCAAAAATAAACAGTGCTACTAAATGGTGTCCGCAACAAATGTAACCACTTTGCACTAGAATTATAGGCGAATCGCCGAGAGGATTGCTACAATCCAAATTGCACTGCGAGGTGCCAGTGGAGAGTGTTGTGCAAAAACGGATGATAAAAGGGAGAGAATTATCTAAGATTCAAGCTCCCCGATCTCATCCACATTTGTGTAGACCAATCTAAAGAAATCTCTAATGCTGGTAAATCTAATACTGAAAAGGTATACAACGATGTCAATCAAAAGGAGAGACAAAGAAACAGAGGACATACATAGCCTGATTGACAGCCTAAATATCCAATCAGGCCTGCAAATTATTGAGAAAAAAGAAGACTACAACTGACATAAAAATAATTTAATTATGCATATAATGACGTCTATGCACAAGTAATGTCTCATTACAAATTAAAGAGACATGCACTCAAAAAGAAAAATGGTAGAAATATATATATCATGAAAATTTAAAGAGACATACATGCCACAAAATTAATTGTAAATATAGAGAATACATCAAAGAGATTCCATATATATACTCTGTAAATATCACTACACAATCATTAAATAAAGTTTAATGAAATTCAGATTCTGGAATATGTCTAAGGGGACAGTAATCACAAAAGTGGCTATTAGAGACGAGCACTGAGTGTCCATTCTTCATTTCAGCCATTTGGTGCCATACAATTCAATAGAAAAATCCAATGATTTTCATTTCTGAGGAGGACCCGATTATAATCGCCTCCACGTATACCCAATCTGATCTGCTGTAAACCCCATGATTTTAAATAAGTTGGATTTGCATTATGATGATGCAAAAAATGTTTTGCAATCGAAGTTGTTTGCCTATAATGCCCGATTCCTCTGGGGCTCTCTGAATACTAGTCGCATGTTCCCTTATCCTTATCTTTAATTTTCTTGTGGTTTTTCCCACATACCGCATGCCACACGGACATTCAAGGCAGTATACTACTGCGTCAGTTTGACATGTGATAAAATGTTTAATGGCATGATATTGACCAAATCTATCACTTATTCCCTTTTTAGTAACCATGTGTTGGCAAGCCACACAATGTCCACATGGGTGAGATCCTGAAACAGCCAATTTGGCTTTGTTCTGTAAATGGCTATGTACCAATCAGTCTCTTAAATTGGGAACTCTTCTGCAAGACTTTATCACCCAAAATCTCTTGTAAGTCATCATCACACATTAATATATGCCAATGGTTATTAAAAATAGTTCTCAACTCCTCCCATTGGCAATCATATGTGGATATCAAACGTACTTTGGAATCTCCTGATGTAGCTTTTTGGTGGTATAACAAAAAAGGTCGTGAGCTATGTAAAGCTCTTTTATAGGCTTTTTTTACCACTGTCTTGCTATATCCTCTTTGCAAAAATCTGTTCTTAAGATCCTCAGATCTTAGTTTAAAGTCTTCAATGGTACTGCAATTACACCTGAGACGTAAAAATTCACCTACTGGAATATTCCTCTTCATACTTATAGGATGGTGACTAGTGTAGTGTAAGCGACTATTTGTAGCTGTAGGTTTCCTGTATAGATCAGTAATAATACAATTATCAGAGTTTCTCTTTATTGTGATATCAAGGAAATCCACACAATCAGAGCTAAAGGTCACTGTGAGTCTAAGATTCATATGATTTCTGTTCAAATACTATATGAATTCAACCAACAAAACCTCAGGTCTATCCCATAAAATGAAAAGATCATCTATATACCGTATCCATAACAAAATATGCGTAGTGTACCGTTCCAGTGATTTTGAGAACACAATGGTTTCCTCCCACCACCCGAGGTACAAGTTTGCATAAGTGGGGGCACAAGCACTCCCCATAGTAGTACCCCAGGTTTGTAAGTAAAAACTATTCTTGAAAACAAAGAAATTCTTACTAAGAATAAAATTAAGTATATCTAAGAGGAATTGTTTTTTCTCATCACTGCATGTGCCATCTTTATCGAAAAAGTAGCTCACTGCCTTTAAACCAAAAGTGGCATCTATTGATGTGTAAAGCGATTCCACATCACATGTCACTAATAATGTTTCAGATGAAATAGGTAATAATTCAATCTTAGAGATAATGTCTCCAGTATTCCTAACATATGAACTAAGGCTATACACATGTTTTCATAAGTTATAATCAATGTATGGAGTTGCTTTTTCTGTAAGGCTACCATTACCAGAAATTATTGGTCTCCCTGGAGGTTGTTTGTCATTCTTATGAATTTTTGGTAATAGATACAATGTAGGTGTTCTGGGACACGGAACCTGTAGGAAATTGAATTCCTGTTTGGTGAGAATGGATCTATCATAAGAATCAGATATTATTGTATCATAGATCTCCTTCAAATCTTTAGTGGGATCACCAAATAATTTCTTATAACATTTAGTGTCATTTAATTGTTTCATTGTTTCAGCAATGTACATCTCCATTGGCCATATGACAATATTGCCACCCTTATCTGATGGTTTGATGACCACATCCTCCCACTTGCTCACATCTGACAAAGCTTTATATTCATTTGTATTCAGATTCCTATTGGTCATGATATTAGGTAATTGTAAGATGTCCTTTATTACTAGATTGGTGAATATTTCTACTGCAGGACAAATACTGCTTGATGGTATAAAAGTGGACTTTGGTTTCGGTGGTAGAGGCATTCTATGTTTGGGATTCTCATTAATAAGACTAATAAGACTATCAAGATCTACATCTTCTTCTGAGCAAGACAAGGGAAGTGGTGGGGTTATTTCGGCCCCAGACCTCTCCCTCTCCCTAAAAAAACTTTTGAAGGAGTAGCTTACGTGTAAAAAGCTGTAAATCAATAATAGCCTCAAATTTGTTCAAAGAGACCGTTGGAGAGAAACTCAGACCTCTCGATAAGACTTGTACTTGTATATCTGAAAGTATATGGTCAGACAGATTAATGATCTGCAGATCTGTTGTGCTTGTAGAAAAATGAATCTCTGTTAAGTCTTATCTGACCTCTTGTATGCCCACTTGTCTCTGTTTCTCAATTCTCTTACGACCCTGTCTGATGGATTTTTTTGATTTCTGTTGCAATGTGGGTGTCATTTTCCCCTTTAAAAAGGGGAAGGGTGAGTTCTATCCGAGACTTGGTCATTATCCGATTGCCCTGACTCAGATGCTGAAGATTCACTAAGAAATGTATCCAAATCTGCTTTGTTAGTATATCTAGGTCTTCTCTTGTTCCAAAAATAAATCAATCCTTTTTCATGATCCTGTTGATCTCTGTCAAACTTTTTCTTTTTCTTATCCAAAAGTTCTGTCTCAAAATTATCTAGATCTTTATTCAGTTTATCAAGATCCTTTTTAATTCGATCTACACTATTGAAATTCTTAACCTGTTCTTCAAATACTTTTATTTCTTGATCCAAATTGTTAGTTATCAAAGTCTCATAATCTATGAGAATATCAAGAAATTCCATAGAACATTTATTAGCCGCCTCTTCCCATCTTTTAGTAAAGGTAGTGTCAGTAAAACTATATGTAGGTAGAATAGGAATACGTAATCCCTTGGGTATATAGTTCCTCTCTTTATATTTCAGAAAAGACGTTTCACTAAACAAACAAACAAACAAACAATAGAACCCGATATGACAATGTCATTTGGACAATCCAGGATACTCCTCCATCCGCTGATTGAATTAGGATCCTTGTCCTTCTTCAGCTTCTCCTTCTATGATCTCTCACTGAGATTTAGGGTGACAAGCACGCAATTGGTTTATATGAACCCACTTTTCTACAATTTCACCATTATTAGGGATAACAACCTTATAGGCAACTGGAGAAAATTTATCAGTTATGATATATGGCCCTCTCTATAAGGGTAAGAATTTATTTTCTCTTACCTGGTTTCTTGCAAAATTGTACAGATAAACATAATCATTTACCTCATACTCCCTTTTGGTGGTTTTTAGGTCATAGTAAGTCTTATTACTTACCACTGCTTTCTCTTGATTTTTCTGTGCAAATGCAAAGGCATGTTGTAAATGCTTGCGTAACTGGTCTATGTATTGGTGTGTTATGGAGGCATTAATTAGATTTTGATCGGACGTACGGTATAGCAAGTGCTGGGGTAGGACCATCTTTCTACCTGTCATTAATTCAAATGGTGACATTTTTATTGCTGCACTGGGAGTAGCCCGAATAGCCATGAGAACTAGGGGTAGTTTAAGATCCCAATCCTTACCCTATTTCTTAACAAACTTCTTGAAAATATTAACAATGGATTGATTATATCACTCCACCCCACCACTTCACGCAGGATGGTAAACAATATGTAATTTACGTTTAACCCCTAATAGTTTCCAGAGTTTGCTCATCACTTTGCTGGTGAAATGACTACCTCTATCAGATTCAATCCACTGTGGTAGGCCAAGCCTGGAGAACACATGGTTAATTAACAACGCAGCAGCAGTTTCTGCCGTATTATTGTTTGCGGGTAATCATTCAACCTATTTGGTGAACAGACAAGTAACCGTTAGCATATAGTTGTTCCCCCTTGCTGTCCTAGTAACTGGTCCTATAAAATCTATTTGAATATCTGACCACGTTAATGACATCCCCCTCTTCTGTAGTGGTGCACGATGAGTGGGGCCAGATGGTTGGAACTGGGAACACACCAAACAACCTTGACAATAGGTTTGTACATCTTTAACCATATGAGGCCAGTATGCATAATCACGGAGAATCTCATATGTGATTTTATCGCCGCAATGACCTGTAGTAGGTGCATCATGAGCATGTTGGAGCATTAAACCTATAAATGCAGTAGGTACAACCCATTGTTGTATTCCATTTTTAGAGGTTCTGATTAACAGACCATCTTGTATATGGAACTGGCCTTGGATCTCATCAAGATCCTCAAGTCTTCCTTTCTCACCCAGTCCTCCTCAGAAATTGGGTGGTTCAGGGGGTCTTCTATGTGCTTATAGAATAACCCAATGATAGGGTCCCCCTTCTGACTTGTAATCAAGTCCTCACTAGGTGAGTCCTGAATCCACTGTGATACTGGGGTTTCTGCTTCATTATGGGCTTGTTGCCTAGTAACAGCATTTACCTGTACAGGACCCAAAAGATGTGAGATTTCTAAGGACTCCCCCTTCAGGGTGCCTTCTTTAGCCAATAGATTGGCTAGATCATTACCTTGTTGTTCAGGGCCTAGGACCTTGGAATGACCCTTGGTCTG
Source organism: Rhinophrynus dorsalis (assembly GCA_037306005.1). NCBI lineage: Eukaryota > Metazoa > Chordata > Amphibia > Anura > Rhinophrynidae > Rhinophrynus > Rhinophrynus dorsalis. Next base: position 251,816,467 of record CM074719.1, read on the forward strand.
TTTCCAGTAGATGGTAAGGCCATTTGATATCACAAGATTGTCAGCCTCAAAAAACAATTTACCATGTTTCACTGGTTTATTATTGGATCGGAGCATAAGGCTCCTTTTCCAACCTAGGAGGTATTCTACAAAGCTATGGCGAACATAATTAGAATCAGTTATAATGACAAACTCCTTAATGTTATGCTCAATAGCTAATAGGACTGTCTTACAGACTGCACAGAGTTCTACCACTTGGCTACTCTGTGGTCCTAGGTTATATAATACAGATATAATAGGGAACTCACCTGTCCAGGTAATCCCAATACCTGCCACCAGTTTCCTTTTGGTACCAGTTATGACATGGTAGGAACAACCGTCAATGTACGCGGTTGGTAAGGTTGTACAATAATTCTCGTCAAATGCCATATGAGGGGAAAGCAATTGTTCCTCAAGGTAATCGTCTCCACTGGTAGCTGTCTCCATGGGAGGTGCTGAACAATCATGGAGCTCGGCGAGTCCTTGAGCTACAGGATTCTTTCTGTTTTGCTTATACCTAATCTCTATGGCCATCCCTGTAGGGATAAAGTCCACGCGGTGATCCTACTATTGGAGAGGTGTCCTTCCTTTATCTGGTCACTTTACAAATACTGCAAAGGCTGATGAGTGGTTTCAATAATGATCTTCTCAACCTGAATAAAACTCCGAAAGTTCTATAATGCCTGAATAGTAGCCAATAAAGCTTTCTCACAGTCATTGAATTTAATTTCCACAGAAAACAGGGATTTACTAGCATATACAATAACCTTATTCAGGTTGTCCTGCTTTTGATACAAAACCCCTCTGAGACTAAGATTAGTGAACCCTGTCTCAAGAAAAAATGTCTTACCTTCTTCTGGATAGGCCAGACAAGGAGCCTGGGTGAGTTTACTCTTGAGCTCAAATACGGCATGTTCCTGAGCTTCACCCCAGATCCACTGTTGATCTTTCTTCAATAATAACAAATATAATGAAAAAACCCACGCACACCAAAATCCTCCAAAGGACACTAATAGATACTCAAATAAGGGATAAGGATCAGAAAGGTGCTACAGGGGAATAACTGTAGATAAAAAGGAAAGAAAAGAAAAGAAAAAAGAACCCTGCAAAAATAGCACACTTATAAAGATCTGATAAATCCCTTGGTATCATGTGTCAGGACACAGTTGTGATTACAATTTAACCTTTATTAAACAAAATAAAAACCCATACACAAATAAGAGGATGGAATTGAATATTAACTGCTAATATTTCCAGATTTATCTTAGACAGGAGAGCCGAGATGAGTAACCAACCAAAAAGGTGAGCAATCTCAGTTCCTATCTGGAAACAGTCCAATATCAAAAACTGCAAATAAAGGACGCCTGCCTAACCAGCTCTTAAAAGAAGATAACTAAAGAACGTCTAAAAAGTAGCAAAAATAAACAGTGCTACTAAATGGTGTCCGCAACAAATGTAACCACTTTGCACTAGAATTATAGGCGAATCGCCTAGAGGATTGCTACAATCCAAATTGCACTGCGAGGCGCCAGTGGAGAGTGTTGTGCAACAACGGATGATAAAAGGGGAGAGAATTATCTAAGATTCAAGCTCCCCGATCTCATCCACATTTGTGTAGACCAATCTAAAGAAATCTCTAATGCTGGTAAATCTAATACTGAAAAGGTATACAATGATGTCATTCAAAAGGAGAGACAAAGAAACAGAGGACATACATAGCCTGATTGACAACCTAAATATCCAATCAGGCCTGCAAATTAATGAGAAAAAAGAAGACTACAAATGAAATAAAAATAATTTAATTATGCATATAATGACGTCTATGCACAAGTAATGTCTCATTACAAATTAAAGAGACATGCACTCAAAAAGAAAAATGGTAGAAATATATATATCATGAAAATTTAAAGAGACATACATGCCACAAAATTAATTGTAAATATAGAGAATACATCAAAGAGATTCCATATATATACTCTGTAAATATCACTACACAATCATTAAATAAAGTTTAATGAAATTCAGATTCTGGAATATGTCTAAGGGGACAGTAATCACAAAAGTGGCTATTAGAGACGAGCACTGAGTGTCCATTCTTCATTTCAGCCATTTGGTGCCATACAATTCAATAGAAAAATCCAATGATTTTCATTTCTGAGGAGGACCCGATTATAATCGCCTCCACGTATACCCAATCTGATCTGCTGTAAACCCCATGATTTTAAATAAGTTGGATTTGCATTATGATGATGCAAAAAATGTTTTGCAATCGAAGTTGTTTGCCAATAATGCCCGATTCCTGTGGGGCTCTCTGAATACTAGTTGCATGTTCCCTTATCCTTATCTTTAATTTTCTTGTGGTTTTTCCCACATACCGCATGCCACACGGACATTCAAGGCAGTATACTACTGCCTCAGTTTGACATGTGATAACATTTTTAATGGCATGATATTGACCAAATCTATCACTTATTCCCTTTTTAGTAACCATGTGTTGGCAAGCCACACAATGTCCACATGGGTGAGATCCTGAAACAGCCAATTTGGCTTTGTTCTGTAAATGGCTATGTACCAATCAGTCTCTTAAATTGGGAGCTCTTCTGCAAGACTTTATCACCCAAAATCTCTTGTAAGTCATCATCACACATTAATATATGCCAATGGTTATTAAAAATAGTTCTCAACTCCTCCCATTGGCAATTATATGTGGATATCAAACGTACTTTGGAATCTCCTGATGTAGCTCTTTGGTGGTATAACAAAAAAGGTCGTGAGCTATGTAAAGCTCTTTTATAGGCTTTTTTTACCACTGTCTTGCTATATCCTCTTTGCAAAAATCTGTTCTTAAGATCCTCAGATCTTAGTTTAAAGTCTTCAATGGTACTGCAATTACAGCTGAGACGTAAAAATTCACCTACTGGAATATTCCTCTTCATACTTATAGGATGGTGACTAGTGTAATGTAAGAGACTATTTGTAGCTGTAGGTTTCCTGTATAGATCAGTAATAATACAATTATCAGAGTTTCTCTTTATTGTGATATCAAGGAAATCCACACGATCAGAGCTACAGGTCATTGTGAGTCTAAGATTCATATGATTTCTGTTCAAATACTCTATGAATTCAACCAACAAAACCTCAGGTCTATCCCATAAAATGAAAAGATCATCTATATACCGTATCCATAACAAAACATGCGTAGTGTACCGTTCCAGTGATTCTGAGAACACAGTGGTTTCCTCCCACCACCCGAGGTACAAGTTTGCATAAGTGGGGGCACAAGCACTCCCCATAGTAGTACCCCAGGTTTGTAAGTAAAAACTATCCTTGAAAACAAAGAAATTCTTACTAAGAATAAAATTAAGTATATCTAAGAGGAATTGTTTTTTCTCATCACTGCATGTGTCATCTTTATCCAAAAAGTAGCTCACTGCCTTTAAACCAAAAGTGGCATCTATTGATGTGTAAAGCGATTCCACATCACATGTCACTAATAATGTTTCAGATGAAATAGGTAATAATTCAATCTTAGAGATAATGTCTCCAGTATCCCTAACATATGAACTAAGGCTATACACATGTTTTCATAAGTTATAATTGTAGATTATGTTAGCGTAGTGTACTAATAATGTTAATTTTAGTAATGACAGGAGGCGAATATTTTGCTTATCTTCCTTTACTGAAATCTCCATAGCAGCACAGATCATTTACATAACCAATCAAAAAACAGCACCACAGGCCATAAAAGACCCTCCATACTGAAACTCTTCCTCTTTCTTTGCACAAAAGAAGCAAACAACATGACATATAAACATCAGCAACAAATCTGCCATTTTCAAAATTTCAGCAAACCCCTCGGACCAGCGAAACACGATGCCAGGACCATCCAGGCAAACTGCCCTCGAGATAGGAGATACTCTGAAAGAAAAACAAATGTATGAAAGCACACCAGGAAATATCAATATACATAACAATAATACAATCAAGCAAACACAGAAATTATGAATAAACCTAAATAAATGTAACGAAATGCACATAACCAAACCCAAACCAAAATCCACCCTTCTTCTCTAATAAATCCTAAAAAAACAAACCCAAAGGGAGGGACAAGGGAGGGAAAATATTCGCCTCCTGTCATTACTAAAATTAAGATTATTAGTACACTAGGCTAACAAAATCTACAATTTTACCACATGACAGGAGGCTTCATATTTTGCTTTTTTAACGCTAAGATAGCAAAGAAGACAGCATGAGATGGAGTACGGAAAAAGAAAACGCGAAACCTGTCTTCCCCAAGACCATTCCACTGAAGACAAAACGACTGCAACTGAAAACCCCTGTAGACAGAGCCCACTATGCAGGTGCTCCCCAAACTGAATGAACACCAAAATAAACATCACCTCCTACCAGAGTCAAAATCCAACAAATATCTCTAGCTAACATCGCCTAAAACACTGGGCCTGATATACAAAACCAAAACTGACCCGATGAAAACAAATGTGGAAGAGCAGAAACCTCCACACAACAAAACAAAAATGAAGGCAACAAAAATCCTACGAAAGAGGGTGACGAATAAAGCAAAAGACAAAAAGAATCTACAAACAAGATATACTTGTAACAGACACTAGAAATTACCGATAATGAAGACGTGTAGTACACCCTAAACTACAGACAATGTATATGTGTTAGACACCCTAGCCTCCACAGATAATGTAGACGTGTAACACATACAAGAATCTAAAGATACTGCAGACGGGTAATGCAGACGCGAATACACACCAGAATCCCCAGACGATGTATAAGTGGAATAATGAATATGTGAAATACCCACTAGGGTCTACAGATAATGTACCTGTGTAATACCCCCTACAATCCACAGATAATGTATATGTGAACTATAAGCTAGAATCCACCGATAGCGAACGCGTGTAATATGTGAAGTACAAACTAAAATCAACAGACAATGTATACTAGCAATACTCACCAGAATCTACAGATAATGCACATGTGACAGACCAGGTAGAATCTACATATAATGTATATGAAACATACACCAGACTCGACATAAAATGTATATGTATAGTACACCCTAGAATCTACAGATACTGTGTAAGTACAATACACAACAGAATCAACAGATAATGGATAAGTGTTGGACCCTAGAATGGACTGATAATGTATAAGGGTAAAACACACTACAATCTACAGATACTGGATATGTGTAAAACACTCTACACTCTACAGATAATGGATATGTGTAAAACACACTACAATCGACAGATAATGGATATGTGTAAGACACACTAGAATCTACAGATAATGTTTAAGTGAAATACAAGCTAAAATCAACAGATCAAGCGTAACTGTAATACACCCAAAAAATCCAGACAACGTAAAACCCAATAGGCTCTACATAACAATGTACATATGTAATACCCACTAGAATCTACAGATAATGTAAGTGAAATACCTGCTAGAAGCTACAGAAAAAGTATACGTGTAAACACAGTAGAACCCACCGATAAGCTATATGTAAAATACAAGGGAGAGATAATGTATAAGTGAAATACCAGCTAGAATCTACAAAAAGTATATGCTGAAAACACACTAGAATCGACAGAGAATGAATATGTGAAATACCAGGTAGAAACTACAGATAACGTATATGTGAAATACAAGGTAGAGACTACAGATAATGTATATGTGAAATACAAGGTGGAATTCACAGATAATGTATATCTGAAATACAAGGTAGAAACTACAGATAATGTAGATGTGAAGTACAAGATAAAATCCACAGATAATATATATGTGAAATACAAGGTAGAATCCACAGACAATGAATATGTGAAATACAAGGTAGAATCCTCAGACAATGTGTACATGAAATACAAGGTAGAATCTACAGATAATGTATATGTGAAATACAAAGTAGAATCTACAGATAATGTATATGTGAAATATAAGATAGAATCCACAGATAATGCAAGTGTGAAACACAAGGTACAAACCACAGACAATGTATATGTGAAATACAAAATACAATGAATATGTGAAATACAAAGTAGAATCCACAGATAATGTATATGAGTAATACAAACTAAATTGCACAGATAATGTATATACAATACAATCTCCACAAATGGAGCCCACACACAGAAAATAAATCTGTAAACCTGTGTTTGTTACGCATGTACACCATGCTTGGTACGTGTACGCCATGCTTGGTACGTGTACGCCATACTTAGTACACGTACACCATGCTTGGAACATGTACATCTTGCTTGGCACCTGTACGCCATGCTTGATACGTGTACGCGATGCTTGGTACGTGTACATCTTGCTTGGCACCTCCCTAAATGAGCAGTAACAAAACCTAGAGATAGAAGGACCTAAGAAAAACAGGAACTGGTCAAAGCCGAACCAGACTCAGAATGAATCACCTGAGTCCCACAAAAATAAGATATATGTAGTACAGAAAAAAACCGAAGTTAAAGCCATGGGGCACACCCCAGGTGCACCAGAAAAAAGGGACCCCCCTAGCGGCCAAGTCAGTAGTGACAGAAATACAAAGCATAAACTCTATACACATATACATATATATATATATATATATATATATATATATATATATATATATATACACATATATATATATATATATATATATATATATATATATATATATACACATATATAGATAGAACCAGTCACACATACAACAATATAAAATATACACATACATATATATAAACATATATACACATACACACAAATACACACATACATACATACATATACATCCACAGCCTAGTCAATGAAATATAAATGATTAGCCATCCAAAACAATATATTTTACGTGGTCACTGGTAGTACAGCAGGAAAAAGAGACAAAAGCTCATGATGGCAGAAAAACCCAGAAGAACAGATAATCAAACTACCAACCAAAAAGCAGGGGAAAAACCTAGAAACACCCTCACATGGAGGGGAAAAATCCAGCTGAGTAAAACTGGGGCTCATCCAGTAAAGAGGCCTACAACCACCCCTCAGGGGAAAAGAAAAACTATAAAGATAACAAAGAAGACAGGGAAAGAGCCCGCTTCCAGACCAAAACAAATGAAAAAAAGGAGTCTAAAATAAAACAAAAACAAAGAAGAAATAGTAATTAGGAAAAAGGGATGCACACCCCGTAGAAACTTAAATACAAGGTTACCGAGGAAAAAAGAACCCTCAGTGAGAAAAAAACCCATGCCAAGCATGGAAGAAAACTCCTGCTCGAGACAGGAAGCCATAATATCCATAACATGGGGGTTCACCCCAGGTGCAGCAGAGGGCACACCCTGCCATTGCAAATATACACAAATATATAAGGGACAGAGGAAAGTAAAAACTCTCCGAGAGAAAACCCATGCCAAGCATGGAAGAAGACGCCTGCCAGAGAACCGGAAAAAACGGGGGTTCACCCCACAGGAAAACAGAATAGCATTAACATGGGGGCTCACCCCAGATACACCTCAGGGGCTCACCCTGGTGAAACCTGCAGACTAATAAATTTGCAGGGTAAATACCTTCCAAAATAAATAAACCGAAAGGTATAGGGCGAATACCTGCTAAGAACAGCTGGGGCTCACCCAGAATGTGAAGTAAAAGTGTATTTTTTTTTTTTTTTTTTTTTTTTTTAAATGCAGTGGATGATCCAAAAGAATTGCAAATGCTGCCAGAAACCCCTCCAGGGGAAAACCCATGCAAGGCATGGCACAAGGACTACTCAAAAGTAGCAATGTAAGCAGGGGGCTCACCCCAATCAACAGTGGGGCTCACCCACAAACAGCAAGTGTTAGTTATAGTTTTTATCTTCAGAACAGTCCAAAGGGGTACAAGAGACACAAAGACTAAGGGGGCTCACCCCAGTTGTACCAAGGGGCTCACCCCGCTGTTGTTACATATAAACTGTACAGTCTGTGATTTGCAACCTGTGGCTCACCAGCCACCCACAGAGCACCAAGGGTTAAGCTGGGAAAAAAAATCACTGCCGACTAGAGCAGTAAGAGGCATGTACTGCACCAAGCGTACAACCCAAATGCAAAGTGAAAAGGTGCTAATGCCCAAAAGAGTGACCCCTAAGGAGTTATAGGACAATTCCCACACACTGTAGACAGACTATAGGAATCGAAAGAGGAGGACACCACTCCGTGGCCGGAGCAACCCAGCCACAAAGCAAAGCCCTCAACAAAGGGCAGGGAGAGAAATTTAACCGCAGTCAGCGAAAACAAACCCGCACGAATCCGGTAACCTTTAAAGCCCACGGTACACCGGATTGGCAGGGAGCCAGGCAGCCAGAGGAAACCACACAGAAACACAAACAGTTATGTTGAAAACACTTTCATTAAAGAGCTTCACAAGATTGTAATAGAATGAAACTGAAAACACTTTCATTTAAGAGCTTCTTAACAAGTGTGTAATAGGTTTAAACACATAAATACATAACATCCTATACAGTACAATCCCAAAAATCCCCCAAAACCAAGTAAGGAGAAATAAGACACTCTGACCTGTGCAGCTTGTTGGAGCAGCAAGAAAGAGGAAGAGTTTCAGTATGGAGGGTCTTTTGTGGCCTGTGGTGCTGTTTTTTGATTGGTTATGTAAATGATCTGTGCTGCTATGGAGATTTCAGTAAAGGAAGATAAGCAAAATATGAAGCCTCCTGTCATGTGGTAAAATCAATGTATTGACTTGCTTTTTCTGTAAGGCTACCATTACCAGAAATTATTGGTCTCCCTGGAGGTTGTTTGTCATTCTTATGAATTTTTGGTAATAGATACAATGTAGGTGTTCTGGGACACGGAACCTGTAGGAAACTGAATTCCTGTTTGGTGAGAATGGATCTATCATAAGAATCAGATATTATTGTATCATAGATCTCCTTCAAATCTTTAGTGGGATCACCAAATAATTTCTTATAACATTTAGTGTCATTTAATTGTTTCATTGTTTCAGCAATGTACATCTCCACTGGCTATATGACAATATTGCCACCCTTATCTGATGGTTTGATGACCACATCCTCCCACTTGCTCACATCTGACAAAGCTTTATATTCATTTGTATTCAGATTCCTATTGGTCATGATATTAGGTAATTGTAAGATGTCCTTTATTACTAGATTGGTGAATATTTCTACTGCAGGACAAATACTGCTTGATGGTATAAAAGTGGACTTTGGTTTCGGTGGTAGAGGCATTCTATGTTTGGGATTCTCACTAATAAGACTATCAAGATCTACATCTTCTTCTGAGGAAGACAAGGGAAGTGGTGGGGTTATTTCGGCCCCAGACCTCTACCTCTCCCTAAAAAACTTTTGAAGGAGTAGCTTACGTGTAAAAAGCTGTAAATCAATAATAGTCTCAAATTTGTTCAAAGAGACTGTTGGAGAGAAACTCAGACCTCTCGATAAGACTTGTACTTGTATATCTGTAAGTATATGGTCAGACAGATTAATGATCTGCAGATCTGTTGTGCTTGTAGAAAAAGGAATCTCTGTTAAGTCTGATCTGACCTCTTGTATGCCCACTTGTCTCTGTTTCTCAATTCTCTTACGACCCCGTCTGATGGATTTTTTTGATTTCTGTTGCGACGTGGGTGTCATTTTCCCCTTTAAAAAGGGGAAGGGTGAGTTCTATCCGAGACTTGGTCATTATCAGATTGCCCTGACTCAGATGCTGAAGATTCATTAAGAAATGTATCCAAATCTGCTTTGTTAGTATATCTAGGTCTTCTCTTGTTACAAAAATAAATCAATCCTTTTTCATGATCCTGTTGATCTCTGTCAAACTTTTTCTTTTTTTTTTTTTTTTTTATACATTTTTATTGAAGTATTGGTGAAAACAAACACAAAATAAAAGCATTACATATGCACATTATTCCAAATAACATACAGAGATGTAAATAATACAATTGAAAGACTCAGCAATACAGGTAGAATATCATGCAATTGATATAAGCAGGGTGTTTAAGCCCTAGGTATTAGACTGAGCAACATGAGAAATTGCTTGAAAAACTTTTAGACCAGTGTACATGGAAGAGAGAGTAAATAACTCTTGTATTCAAGCTGCATACAATGCTTTACAGGTGCATACTATCCCAGAAACAAGGCAAATTTTGAAAAAAAAAATTCTTAACCTAAAACTCACAGATATGATTGAAATATTATGTAATAAAATGAGAGCTAAGCATATCGGCCATAGATGTTAGGTTAAGGCGAATGAAAAGTGCTAGAACATGGCTATCAGTGCACCCACAAGATAAAGGGGGTGCAGCCAACAATCATGCCCAAAAGTAAGCAGGTGTAAGCTATAGGTCTAGAAGTAGGCAGTATGAACATTTTAAAGCTGTGAGTTAAGATGCCTAAGTAAAGATAGCTTTTGAAAGGAGAAAATATCGTGGGCAGAGGAACAGACCAAACAGGCCTCGCCCTCTGTCGGAGCATGCACGAGTGGCCAAAAGGCCTGGGGGGGAGCAAAAAAATACATTCTAAGACATATGTAAGAAGGACACATCAAAATAATGGGCTGGCATTCCATCCACTGGGAAAGAAGCACATAATGATCAGTATTCATACATTTGTAGAATTGTTAAAGCATACATGCACGGTTTGAAAAACAAGGAGCATATGTAACATCCATACTCTACAACGGCCCTATTCTACGATTATAATAGGAGACAATAGGACATGGTGAAGTTCTCCAAGAATCATAGGAGAAATATAAGTATTGCATAAAGCTAGGCTCTAAAACACAAAACTTAGTGACAAGATCCCCGGTATGAGGTATGTCAGTAGTGGATAGGGGGCAACCCCTCTAAGCCCCGTGCACAGGGGAACCAACCGACAAGGCCTGGTCTTCTGTAGGACAAGCACGTGGTGACCAAAGACCTCCTGGGGGGGGCAAACATATCATATTATAAGACATGCACGCTTAGGGACTATTAGCTTCGGTCATACTTGAAGGGAGTAAGATAAAGAGTCTCAGACAGTAGCAAAGACACAAATTAAACTTGGGTACTATATAAGGAGTGAAATTGTCGTGTTCAGAAGCATCATACATAGCAGATACTGTGGGATCATATTAAAGCTTATACACTTCTATATGGTAAGGAAAACAAGCATCCCCCCAACTGTACAAACTGCCCGCTCATCCCAAATACAATATACACTAACAGAAATGATTATGGCCGACTCCCCGGGCCCTAGGGAGACGGCCAACGGTGCCTATACAGCAATATTCTGGGCAGGAGAGCGTCCAATGGTACAGCATTTGGAGAAAGTACCAGAGTCCCATTGATACTCCACACGTACAGTGACAGAGCTATGGAACCCGATTCCTGGAAAAGAGCAAGATAGGTGCGTAGTACAATCTCTTAGTGCAGTCACGAAACAATGGAGAACAAGGTGGGTATACCGTTCACAGGAGCAAAACTTGGCATGGAACAGAGTTGGCTTATAACCCTCCGAAACTGCAAACGTACAATCCATCTCCAAATCCCGGGATCCCATGGCGAGGTGTCCCATCCATCTCTCCCAAAGAACAACTGAAACATTACTGGATCAGATATCTTCTGAAACACATCCCAGACAGGGTACAAGCCCAGGAAGGCAAAGATGACCGCTGCAAACTGCTGGGCTCCTCCACGCCAAGCAGTGTGGAAGGAGGAGACGAGCCGGCTTCGCCCCCAACTGCCACCTACCCACTCGGGGCTACAACTGGTATATAGATCGTGTACCACCACAGCTAGATACCCAGCAGCAGTCGCTCGTTCCGGGCCTTGATCATTATCGGCTTCCCCATCTTCCAAAACGGTAAGTGTTTGAGGCATACTTCCGCTTGAGGATCGGGCATTCCCCAACACCTCTCTAACTGCCTCCTTAAAATCATCCAGAAAGGATCTTAAGTCCTCCGCGGTCGCTAAATGCATTAGATCCACTGCCCGAACACGAGCTCCAGATGCCATTTTGCGTGCCTCAGCTTGCAACCAAAAAAGCTCAATTCAGTATTCGTTTAATACTCCAAAGTTGCCAAATGTCCCCTATATTCCTTCAGGTGTGCTAGGAGTGATTCAGCTACTCAAAAAGGTGCAAGAAAATCGTATTTAGAGCATCTATGCCATAATACTAATGCCTCAGTCACGGAGCTATCGAAGATGCGTCCATCTCCTTTGGTGGCTAGCTCCACCCCCTGTCAAACTTTTTCTTATCCAAATGTTCTGTCTCAAAACTATCTAGATCTTTATTCAGTTTATCAAGATCCTTTTTAATTCGATCTACACTATTGAAATTCTTAACCTGTTCTTCAAATACTTTTTTTTCTTGATCCAAATTGTTAGTTATCAAAGTCTCATAATCTATGAGAATATCAAGATATTCCATAGAACATTTATTAGCCGCCTCTTCCCATCTTTTAGTAAAGGTAGTGTCAGTAAAACTATATGTAGGTAGAATAGGAATACGTAATCCCTTGGTTATGTAGTTCCACTCTTTATATTTCAGAAAAGAAAACCTACTCAAGCCACTGCGTATGTACTTATATTGAGCATCCCTAAAATCTTTAAAGACATTTTCCCATTTTTTACCATCATTGATCTTAGAAACTGGTTCTCTAGTTGTAAAGACCTCATTGGCTTTATTTTCCTATTTACTCTGTATTTCTGAATACGTTACAAAGGTGTCCATTAAAAAAATTTGTAGAAAAATAGGTGCAGTGGGAAAGAAAGCACTTAAAAAGTGAAAAAATATAAATAATATAATGAAAAAACCCACGCACACCAAAATCCTCCAAAGGACACTAATACATACTCAAATAAGGGATAAGGATCAGAAAGGTGCTACAGGGGAATAACTGTAGACAAAAAGGAAAGAAAAGAGAAAAGAACCCTGCAAAAATAGCACACTTATAAAGATCTGATAAATCCCTCTGTATCATGTGTCAGGACACAATTATGATTGAAATTTAACCTTTATGAAGCAAAATAAAAACCCATACACAAATAAGAGGATGGAATTGAATATTAACTGCTAATATTTCCAGATTTATCTTAGGAGAGCCGAGATGAGTAACCAACCAAAAAGGTGAGCAATCTCAGTTCCTATCTGGAAACAGTCCAATATCAAAAACTGCAAATAAAGGAAGCCTGCCTAACCAGCTCTTAAAAGAAGATAACTAAAGAATGTCTAAAAAGTAGCAACAATAAACAGTGCTACTAAATGGTGTCCGCAACAAATGTAACCACTTTGCACTAGAATTATAGGCGAATCGCCGAGAGGATTGCTACAATCCAAATTGCACTGCGAGGCGCCAGTGGAGAGTGTTGTGCAAAAACGGATGATAAAAGGGGAGAGAATTATCTAAAATTCAAGCTCCCCGATCTCATCCACATTTGTGTAGACCAATCTAAAGAAATCTCTAATGCTGGTAAATCTAATACTGAAAAGGTATACAACGATGTCAATCAAAAGGAGAGACAAAGAAACAGAGGACATTTGGACAATCCAGGATACTCCTCCATCCGCTGATTGAATTAGGATCCTTGTCCTTCTTCAGCTTCTCCTTCTATGATCTCTCACTGAGATTTAGGGTGACAAGCACACAATTGGTTTATATGAACCCACTTTTCTACAATTTCACCATTATTAGGGATAAAAACCTTATAGTCAACTGGAGAAAATATATCAGTTATGATATATGGCCCTCTCTATAAGGGTAAGAATTTATTTTCTCTTACCTGGTTTCTTGCAAAATTGTACAGATAAACATGATCATTTACCTCATACTCCCTTTTGGTGGTTTTTAGGTCATAGTAAGTCTTATTACTTACCACTGCTTTCTCTTGATTTTTCTGTGCAAATGCAAAGGCATGTTGTAAATGCTTGCGTAACTGGTCTATGTATTGGTGTGTTATGGAGGCATTAATTAGATTTTGATCGGACGTACGGTATAGCAAGTGCTGGGGTAGGACCATCTTTCTACCTGTCATTAATTCAAATGGTGACATTTTTATTGCTGCACTGGGAGTAGCCCGAATAGCCATGAGAACTAGGGGTAGTTTAAGATCCCAATCCTTACCCTATTTCTTAACAAACTTCTTGAAAATATTAACAATGGATTGATTATATCACTCCACCCCACCACTTCACGCAGGATGGTAAACAATATGTAATTTAAGTTTAACCCCCAATAGTTTCCAGAGTTTGCTCATCACTTTGCTGGTGAAATGACTACCTCTATCAGATTCAATCCACTGTGGTAGGCCAAACCTGGAGAACACATGGTTAATTAACAATGCAGCAGCAGTTTCTGCCGTATTATTGTTTGCGGGTAATCATTCAACCTATCTGGTGAACAGACAAGTAACTGTTAGCATATACTTGTTCCCCCTTGCTGTCCTAGTAACTGGTCCTATAAAATCTATTTGAATATCTGACCACGTTAATGACATCCCCCTCTTCTGTAGTGGTGCACGATGAGTGGGGCCAGATGGTTGGAACTGGGAACACACCAAACAACCTTGACAATAGGTTTGTACATCTTTAAGCATATGAGGCCAGTATGCATAATCATGGAGAATCTCATATGTGATTTTATCGCCGCAATGACCTGTAGAAGGTGCATCATGAGCATGTTGGAGCATTAAACCTCTAAATGCAGTAGGTACAACCCATTGTTGTATTCCATTTTTAGAGGTTCTGATTAACAGACCATCTTGTATATGGAACTGGGCCTTGGATCTCATCAAGATCCTCAAGTCTTCCTTTCTCACCCAGTCCTCCTCAGAAATTGGGTGGTTCAGGGGGTCTTCTATGTGCTTATAGAATAACCCTATAATAGGGTCCCCCTTCTGACTTGTAATCAAGTCCTCACTAGGTGAGTCCTGAATCCACTGTGATACCGGGGTTTCTGCTTCATTATGGGCTTGTTGCCTAGTAACAGCATTTACCTGTACAGGACCCAAAAGATGTGAGATATCTAAGGACTCCCCCTTCAGGGTGCCTTCTTTAGCCAATAGATTGGCTAGATCATTACCTTGTTGTTCAGGGCCTAGGACCTTGGAATGACCCTTGGTCTTTTTCCAGTAGATGGTAAGGCCATTTGATATCACAAGATTGTCAGCCTCAAAAAACAATTTACCATGTTTCACTGGTTTATTATTGGATCGGAGCATAAGGTTCCTTTTCCAACCTAGGAGGTATTCTACAAAGCTATGGCGAACATAATTAGAATCAGTTATAATGACAAACTCCTTAATGTTATGCTCAATAGCTAATAGGACTGTCTTAAAGACTGCACAGAGTTCTACCACTTGGCTACTCTGTGGTCCTAGGTTATATAATACAGATATAATAGGGAACTCACCTGTCCAGGTAATCCCAATACCTGCCACCAGTTTCCTTTTGGTACCAGTTATGACATGGTAGGAACAACCGTCAATGTACGCGGTTGGTAAGGTTGTACAATAATTCTCGTCAAATACCATATGAGGGGAAAGCAATTGTTCCTCAAGGTAATCGTCTACACTGGTAGCAGTCTCCATGGGAGGTGCTGAACAATCATGGAGCTCGGCGAGTCCTTGAGCTACAGGATTCTTTCTGTTTTGCTTATACCTAATCTTTATGGCCATCCCTGTAGGGATAAAGTCCACGCGGTGATCCTACTATTGGAGAGGTGTCCTTCCTTTATCTGGTCACTTTGCAAATACTGCAAAGGCTGATGAGTGGTTTCAATAATGATCTTCTCAACCTGAATAAAACTCCGAAAGTTCTATAATGCCTGAATAGTAGCCAATAAAGCTTTCTCACAGTCATTGAATTTAATTTCCACGGAAAACAGGCATTTACTAGCATATGCAATAACCTTATTCAGGTTGTCCTGCTTTTGATACAAAACCCCTCTGAGACTAAGATTAGTGAATCCTGTCTCAAGAAAAAATGTCTTACCTTCTTCTGGATAGGCCAGACAAGGAGCCTGGGTGAGTTTACTCTTGAGCTCAAATACGACATGTTCCTGAGCTTCACCACAGATCCACTGTTGATCTTTCTTCAATAATAACAAATATAATGAAAAAACCCACGCACACCAAAATCCTCCAAAGGACACTAATAGATACTCAAATAAGGGATAAGGATCAGAAAGGTGCTACAGGGGAATAACTGTAGATAAAAAGGAAAGAGAAGAAAAGAAAAAAGAACCCTGCAAAAATAGCACACTTATAAAGATCTGATAAATCCCTTGGTATCATGTGTCAGGACACAGTTGTGATTACAATTTAACCTTTATTAAACAAAATAAAAAACCATACACAAATAAGAGGATGGAATTGAATATTAACTGCTAATATAATATTTCCAGATTTACCTTAGACAGGAGAGCCGAGATGAGTAACCAACCAAAAAGGTGAGCAATCTCAGTTCCTATCTGGAAACAGTCCAATATCAAAAACTGCAAATAAAGGACGCCTGCCTAACCAGCTCTTAAAAGAAGATAACTAAAGAAAGTCTAAAAAGTAGCAAAAATAAACAGTGCTACTAAATGGTGTCCGCAACAAATGTAACCACTTTGCACTAGAATTATAGGCGAATCGCCGAGAGGATTGCTACAATCCAAATTGCACTGCGAGGCGCCAGTGGAGAGTGTTGTGCAACAACGGATGATAAAAGGGGAGAGAATTATCTAAGATTCAAGCTCCCCGATCTCATCCACATTTGTGTAGACCAATCTAAAGAAATCTCTAATGCTGGTAAATCTAATACTGAAAAGGTATACAACGATGTCAATCAAAAGGAGAGACAGAGGACATACATAGCCTGATTGATAACCTAAATATCCAATCAGGCCTGCAAATTAATGAGAAAAAAGAAGACTACAAATGACATAAAATTAATTTAATTATGCATATAATGACGTCTATGCACAAGTAATGTCTCATTACAAATTAAAGACATGCACTCAAAAAGAAAAATGGTAGAAATATATATATCATGAAAATTTAAAGAGACATACATGCCACAAAATTAATTGTAAATATAGTGAATGTATCAAAGAGATTCCATATATATACGCTGTAAATATCACTACACAATCATTTAATAAAGTTTAATGAAATTCAGATTCTGGAATATGTCTAAGGGGACAGTAATCACAAAAGTGGCTATTATTAGTGTGTATCACTAATAATGTTTCAGATGAAATAGGTAATAATTCAATCTTAGAGATAATGTCTCCAGTATCCCTAACATATGAACTAAGGCTATACACATGTTTTCATAAGTTATAATCAATGTATTGACTTGCTTTTTCTGTAAGGCTAACATTACCAGAAATTATTGGTCTCCCTGGATGTTGTTTGTCATTCTTATGAATTTTTGGTAATAGATACAATGTAGGTGTTCTGGGACACGGTACCTGTAGGAAATTGAATTCCTGTTTGGTGAGAATGAATCTATCATAAGAATCAGATATTATTCTATCATAGATCTCCTTCAAATCTTTTGTGGGATCACCAAATAATTTCTTATAACATTTAGTGTCATTTAATTGTTTCATTGTTTCAGCAATGTTCATCTCCATTGGCCATATGACAATATTGCCTCCCTTATCTGATGGTTTGATGACCACATCCTCCCACTTGCTCACATCTGACAAAGCTTTATATTCATTTGTATTCAGATTCCTATTGGTCATGATATTAGGTAATTGTAAGATGTCCTTTATTACTAGATTGGTGAATATTTCTACTGCAGGACAAATACTGCTTGATGGTATAAAAGTGGACTTTGGTTTCGGTGGTAGAGGCATTCTATGTTTGGGATTCTCATTAATAAGACTAAAAAGACTATCAAGATCTACATCTTCTTCTGAGCAAGACAAGGGAAGTGGTGGGGTTATTTCGGCCCCAGACCTCTCCCTCTCCCTAAAAAAACTTTTGAAGGAGTAGCTTACGTGTAAAAAGCTGTAAATCAATAATAGTCTCAAATTTGTTCAAAGAGACCGTTGGAGAGAAACTCAGACCTCTCGATAAGACTTGTACTTGTATATCTGTAAGTATATGGTCAGACAGATTAATGATCTGCAGATCTGTTGTGCTTGTAGAAAAAGGTATCTCTGTAAAGTCTTATCTGACCTCTTTTATGCCCACTTGTCTCTGTTTCTCAATTCTCTTACGACCCCGCCTGATGGATTTTTTTGATTTCTGTTGCAACGTGGGTGTCATTTTCCCATTAAAAAAGGGGAAGGGTGAGTTCTATCCGAGACTTGGTCATTATCCGATTGCCCTGACTCAGATGCTGAAGATTCACTAAGAAATGTATCCAAATCTGCTTTGTTAGTATATCTAGGTCTTCTCTTGTTCCAAAAATAAATCAATCCTTTTTCATGATCCTGTTGATCTCTGTCAAACTTTTTCTTTTTCATCCAAAAGTTCTGTCTCAAAACTATCTAGATCTTTATTCAGTTTATCAAGATCCTTTTTAATTCGATCTACACTATTGAAATTCTTAACCTGTTCTTCAAATACTTTTATTTCTTGATCCAAATTGTTAGTTATCAAAGTCTCATAATCTATGAGAATATCAAGATATTCCATAGAACATTTATTATCCGCCTCTTCCCATCTTTTAGTAAAGGTAGTGTCAGTAAAACTATATGTAGGTAGAATAGGAATACGTAATCCCTTGGGTATGTAGTTCCTCTCGTTATATTTCAGAAAAGAAAACCAACTCAAGCCACTGCGTATGTACTTATATTGAGCATCCCTAAAATCTTTAAAGACATTTCCCATTTTTTACCATCATTGATCTTAGAAAATGGTTCTCTAGTTGTAAAGACCTCATTAGCTTTATTTTCCCATTTACTCTGTCTTTCTGAATGTGTTACAAAGGTGTCCATTAAAAAAATTTGGAGAAAAATAGGTGCAGTGGGAAAGAAAGCACTTAAAAAGTGAAAAAATATAAATAATATAATGAAAAAACCCACGCACACCAAAATCCTCCAAAGGACACTAATACATACTCAAACAAGGGATAAGGATCAGAAAGGTGCTACAGGGGAATAACTGTAGACAAAAAGGAAAGAAAAGAAAAAAGAACCCTGCAAAAATAGCACACTTATAAAGATCTGATAAATCCCTCTGTATCATGTGTCAGGACACAATTGTGATTAAAATTTAACCTTTATTAAAGAAAATAAAAACCCATACACAAATAAGAGGATGGAATTGAATATTAACTGCTAATATTTCCAGATTTATCTTAGGAGAGCCGAGATGAGTAACCAACCAAAAAGGTGAGCAATCTCAGTTCCTATCTGGAAATAGTCCAATAACAAAAACTGCAAATAAAGGACGCCTGCCTAACCAGCTCTTAAAAGAATATAACTAAAGAACGTCTAAAAAGTTGCAACAATAAACAGTGCTACTAAATGGTGTCCGTAACAAATGTAACCACTTTGCACTAGAATTATAGGCGAATCGCCGAGAGGATTGCTAAAATCCAAATTGCACTGCGAGGCGCCAGTGAAGAGTGTTGTGCAAAAACGGATTATAAAAGGGGAGATAATTATCTAAGATTCAAGCTCCCCGATCTCATCCACATATGTGTAGACCAATCTAAAGAAATCTCTAATGCTGGTAAATCGAATACTGAAAAGGTCCTATATATTAAGCAGTATTGATATAAATGCCACGGGTCTCACTTACTAGAATATCCTGATAGAACGCTTGCTATACATGTAACCACTCCTGCAACAACAATATACGTGAGTCGCCGAGAGGATTGCTACAATCCAAATTGCACGACGAGTCATTTGTATGCAGGGTGATATGTAAAGCGGGTGATAACAGGGGAGAGAATTTGCTGAAATTCAAAACTCCCCGGAATCATCCACACATGTGCAAGTCCTAGTATAATAAAAAAGGAACGGGTGAGACACGAGCACAAAGATGAACAACACTAGCCGACGCGCGTTTCGTCGGCACTTCTTCTGGTCAGCGTTGTCAACAGTGAGGTACTATCACAAGCCTCTTTTTAAAGTGTGTGAAAAGGCCATGATTGGCCCAAAATGTAAACCAATCATTTCCATCATCAAAAATCCAATAAAATCGTTATTGGGGATACAACGATGTCAATCAAAAGGAGAGACAAAGAAACAGAGGACATACATAGCCTGATTGACAACCTAAATATCCAATCAGGACTGCAAATTCATGAGAAAAAAGAGAAAAAAGAAGACTACAAATGACATAAAAATAATTCAAATATGCATATAATGAAGTCTATGCACCAGTAATGTCTCATTACAAATTAAAGAGACATGCACTCCTCAAAAAGAAAAATGGTAGAAATATATGTATCATGAAAATTTAAAGAGACATACATGCCACAAAATTAATTGTAAATTTAGAGAATATATCAAAGAGATTCCATATATATACTCTGTAAATATCACTACACAATCATTAAATAAAGTTTAATGAAATTCAGATTCTGGAATATGTCTAAGGGGACAGCAATCACAAAAGTGGCTATTAGAGACGAGCACTGAGTGTCCATTCTTCATTTCAGCCATTTGGTGCCATACAATTCAATAGAAAAATTCAACGATTTTCATTTCTGAGGAGGACCCGATTATAATCGCCTCCACGTATACCCAATCTGATCTGCTGTAAACCCCATGATTTTAAATAAGTTGGATTTGCATTATGATGATGGAAAAAATGTTTTGCAATCGAAGTTGTTTGTCAATAATGCCCGATTCCTGTGGGGCTCTCTGAATACTAGTCGCATGTTCCCTTATCCTTATCTTTAATTTTCTTGTGGTTTTTCCCACATACCGCATGCCACACGGACATTCAAGGCAGTATACTACTGCCTCAGTTTGACATGTGATAAAATCTTTAATGGCATGATATTGACCAAATCTATCACTTATTCCCTTTTTAGTAACCATGTGTTGGCAAGTCACACAATGTCCACATGGGTGAGATCCTGAAACAGCTAATTTGGCTTTGTTCTGTAAATGGCTATGTACCAATCTGTCTCTTAAATTGGGAGCTCTTCTGCACGACTTTATCACCCAAAATCTGTTGTAAGTCATCATCACACATTAATATATGCCAATGGTTATTAAAAATAGTTCTCAACTCCTCCCATTGGCAATTATATGTGGATATCAAACGTACTTTGGAATCTCCTGATGTAGCTTTTTGGTGGTATAAGAAAAAAGGTCGTGAGCTATATAAAGATCTTTTATAGGCTTTTTTTACCACTGTCTTGCTATATCCTCTTTGCAAAAATCTGTTCTTAAGATCCTCAGATCTTAGTTTAAAGTCTTCAATGGTACTGCAATTACACCTGAGACGTAAAAATTCACCTACTGGAATATTCCTCTTCATACTTATAGGATTGTGACTAGTGTAGTGTAAGAGACTATTTGTAGCTGTAGGTTTCCTGTATAGATCAGTAATAATACAATTATCAGAGTTTTTCTTTATTGTGATATCAAGGAATCCACACAATCAGAGCTACAGGTCATTGTGAGTCTAAGATTCATATGATTTCTTTTCAAATACTCTGTGAATTCAACCAACAAAACCTCAGGTCCATCCCATAAAATGAAAAGATCATCTATATACCATATCCATAACAAAACATGCGTAGTGTACCGTTCCAGTGATTCTGAGAACACAATGGTTTCCTCCCACCACCCGAGGTACAAGTTTGCATAAGTGGGGGCACAAGCACTCCCCATAGTCGTACCCCAGGTTTGTAAGTAAAAACTATCTTTGAAAACAAAGAAATTCTTACTAAGAATAAAATTAAGTATATCTAAGAGGAATTGTTTTTTCTCATCACTGCATGTGTCATCTTTATCCAAAAAGTAGCTCACTGCCTTTAAACCAAAAGTGGCATCTATTGATGTGTAAAGCGATTCCACATCACATGTCACTAATAATGTTTCAGATGAAATAGGTAATAATTCAATCTTAGAGATAATGTCTCCAGTATCCCTAACATATGAACTAAGGCTATACACATGTTTTCGTAAGTTATAATCAATGTATTGACTTGCTTTTTCTGTAAGGCTACCATTACCAGAAATTATTGGTCTCCCTGGAGGTTGTTTGTCATTCTTATGAATTTTTGGTAATAGATACAATGTAGGTGTTCTGGGACACGGAACCTGTAGGAAATTGAATTCCTGTTTGGTGAGAATGGATCTATCATAAGAATCAGATATTATTCTATCATAGATCTCCTTCAAATCTTTAGTGGGATCACCAAATAATTTCTTATAACATTTAGTGTCATTTAATTGTTTCATTGTTTCAGCAATGTACATCTCCATTGGCCATATGACAATATTGCCACCCTTATCTGATGGTTTGATGACCACATCCTCCCACTTGCCCACATCTGACAAAGCTTTATATTCATTTGTATTCAGATTCCTATTGGTCATGATATTAGGTAATTGTAAGATGTCCTTTATTACTAGATTGGTGAATATTTCTACTGCAGGACAAATACTGCTTGATGGTATAAAAGTGGACTTTGGTTTCGGTGGTAGAGGCATTCTATGTTTGGGATTCTCATTAATAAGACTAATAAGACTCTCAAGATCTACATCTTCTTCTGAGCAAGACAAGGGAAGTGGTGGGGTTATTTCGGCCCCAGACCTCTCCCTCTCCCTAAGAAAACTTTCGAAGGAGTAGCTTAATAGTCTCAACTTTGTTCAAAGAGACTGTTGGAGAGAAACTCAGACCTCTCGATAAGACTTGTACTTGTATATCTGTAAGTATATGGTCAGACAGATTAATGATCTGCAGATCTGTTGTGCTTGTAGAAAAAGGAATTTCTGTTAAGTCTGATCTGACCTCTTGTATGCCCACTTGTCTCTGTTTCTCAATTCTCTTACGACCCCGTCTGATGGATTTTTTTGATTTCTGTTGCGACGTGGGTGTCATTTTCCCGATAAAAAAGGGGAAGGGTGAGTTCTATCCGAGACTTGGTCATTATCAGATTGCCCTGAATCAGATGCTGAAGATTCACTAAGAAATGTATCCTAATCTACTTTGTTAGTATATCTAGGTCTTCTCTTGTTCCAAAAATAAATCAATCCTTTTTCATGATCCTGTTGATCTCTGTCAAACTTTTTCTTTTTCTTATCCAAAAGTTCTGTCTCAAGACTATCTAGATCTTTATTCAGTTTATCAAGATCCTTTTTAATTCGATCTACACTATTGAAATTCTTAACCTGTTCTTCAAATACTTTTATTTCTTGATCCAAATTGTTAGTTATCAAAGTCTCATAATCTGTGAGAAAATCAAGATATTCCATAGAACATTTATTAGCCGCCTCTTCCCATCTTTTAGTAAAGGTAGTGTCAGTAGTTACTCTCTTTATATTTCAGAAAAGAAAACCTACTCAAGCCACTGCGTATGTACTTATATTGAGCATCCCTAAAATCTTTAAAGACATTTTCCCATTTTTTACCATCATTGATCTTAGAAACTGGTTCTCTAGTTGTAAAGACCTCATTGGTTTTATTTTCCCTTTTACTCTGTCTTTCTGAATGCGTTACAAAGGTGTTCATTAAAAAAATTTCGAGAAAAATAGGTGCAGTGGCAAAGAAAGCACTTAAAAAGTGAAAAAATATAAATAATATAATGAAAAAACCCACGCACACCAAAATCCTCCAAAGGACACTAATAGATACTCAAATAAGGGATAAGGATGAGAAAGGTGCCACAGGGGAATCACTGTAGACTTAAAGGAAAGAAAAGAGAAAAGAACCCTGCAAAAATAGCACACTTATAAAGATCTGATAAATCCCTCTGTATCATGTGTCAGGACACAATTGTGAGTAAAATTTAACCTTTATTAAACAAAATAAAAACCCATACACAAATAAGAGGATGGAATTGAATATTAACTGCTAATATTTCCAGATTTTTCTTAGGAGAGCCGAGATGAGTAACCAACCAAAAAGGTGAGCAATCTCAGTTCCTATCTGTAAATAGTCCAATATCAAAAACTGCAAATAAAGGACGCCTGTCTAACCAGCTCTTAAAAGAAGATAACTAAAGAATGTCTAAAAAGTAGCAAAAATAAACAGTGCTACTAAATGGTGTCCGCAACAAATGTAACCACTTTGCCCTAGAATTATAGGCGAATCACTGAGAGGATTGCTACAATCCAAATTGCACTGTGAGGCGCCAGTGGAGAGTGTTGTGCAAAAACAGATGATAAAAGGGGAGAGATTTATCTAAGATTCAAGCTCCCAGATCTCATCCACATACGTGTAGACCAATCTAAAGAAATCTCTAATGCTGGTATATCTAATACTGAAAAGGTCCTATATATAAAGCAGTATTGATATAAATGCCACGGGTCTCACGTACTAGAATATCCTGATAGAACGCTTGCTACACATGTAACCACTCCTGCAACAACAATATACGTGAGTCGCCGAGAGAATTGCTACAATCCAAATTGCACTACGAGTCATTTGTATGTAGGGTGATATGTAAAGCGGGTGATAACAGGGGAGAGAATTTGCTGAAATTCAAAACTCCCCGGAATCATCCACACATGTGCAAGCCCTAGTATAATGAAAAAGGAACGGGTGAGACACGAGCACAAAGATGAACAACACTAGCCGACGCGCGTTTCGTCGGCACTTCTTCTGGGCAGCGTTGTCAACAGCGAGGTACTATCACAAGCCTCTTTTTAAAGTGTGTGTAAAGGCCATGATTGGCCCAAAATGTAAACCAATCAATTCCATCACCAAAAATCCAATAAAATCGTTATTGGGGATACAACGATGTCAATCAAAAGGAAAGACAAAGAAACAGAGGACATACATAGCCTGATTGACAACCTAAATATCCAATCAGGCCTGCAAATTAATGAGAAAAAAGAGAAAAAAGAAGACTACAAGTGACATAAAAATAATTCAAATATGCATATAATGAAGTCTATGCACCAGTAATGTCTCATTACAAATTAAAGAGACATGCACTCCTCAAAAAGAAAAATGGTAGAATATATTATAAAAATTTAAAGAGACATACATGCCACAAAATTATTTGTAAATATAGAGAATATATCAAAGGGATTCCATATATATACTGTGTAAATATCACTACACAATCATTAAATAAAGTTTAATGAAATTCAGATTCTGGAATATGTCTAAGGGGACAGTAATCACAAAAGTGGCTATTAGAGACAAGCACTGAGTGTCCGTTCTTCATTTAAGCCATTTGGTGCCATACAATTCAATAGAAAAATCCAACGATTTTCATTTCTGAGGAGGACCCGATTATAATCGCCTCCACGTATACCCAATCTGATCTGCTGTAAACCCCATGATTTTAAATAAGTTGGATTTGCATTATGATGATGCAAAAAATGTTTTGCAATCGAAGTTGTTTGCCAATAATGCCCGATTCCTGTGGGGCTCTCTGAATACTAGTTGCATGTTCCCTTATCCTTATCTTTAATTTTCTTGTGGTTTTTCCCACATACCGCATGCCACACGGACATTCAAGGCAGTATACTACTGCCTCAGTTTGACATGTGATAAAATCTTTAATGGCATGATATTGACCAAATCTATCACTTATTCCCTTTTTAGTAACCATGTGTTGGCAAGCCACACAATGTCCACATGGGTGAGATCCTGAAACAGCCAATTTGTCTTTGTTCTGTAAATGGCTATGTACCAATCAGTCTCTTAAATTGGGAGCTCTTCTGCAAGACTTTATCACCCAAAATCTCTTGTAAGTCATCATCACACATTAATATATGCCAATGGTTATTAAAAATAGTTCTCAACTCCTCCCATTGGCAATTATATGTGGATATCAAACGTACTTTGGAATCTCCTGATGTAGCTCTTTGGTGGTATAACAAAAAAGGTCATGAGCTATATAAAGCTCTTTTATAGGCTTTTTTTACCACTGTCTTGTTATATCCTCTTTGCAAAAATCTGTTCTGAAGATCCTCAGATCTTAGTTTAAAGTCTTCAATGGTACTGCAATTACGCCTGAGACGTAAAAATTCAACTACTGGAATATTCCTCTTCATACTTATAGGATGGTGACTAGTGTAGTGTAAGAGACTATTTGTAGCTGTAGGTTTCCTGTATAGATCAGTAATAATACAATTATCAGAGTTTCTCTTTATTGTGATATCAAGGAAATCCACACAATCAGAGCTACAGGTCATTGTGAGTCTAAGATTCATATGATTTCTGTTCAAATACTCTATGAATTCAACCATGAAAACTTCAGGTCTATCCCATAAAATGAAAAGATTATCTATATACCGTATCCATAAGAAAACATGCGTAGTGTACCGTTCCAGTGATTCTGAGAACACAATGGTTTCCTCCCACCACCCGAGGTACAAGTTTGCATAAGTGGGGGCACAAGCACTCCCCATAGTAGTACCCCAGGTTTGTAAGTAAAAACTATTCTTGAAAACAAAGAAATTCTTACTAAGAATAAAATTAAGTATATCTAAGAGGAATTGTTTTTTCTCATCACTGCATGTGTCATCTTATCCAAAAAGTAGCTCACTGCCTTTAAACCAAAAGTGGCATCTATTGATGTGTAAAGCGATTCCACATCACATGTCACTAATAATGTTTCAGATGAAATAGGTAATAATTCAATCTTAGAGATAATGTCTCCAGTATCCCTAACATATGAACTAAGGCTATACACATGTTTTCGTAAGTTATAATCAATATATTGACTTGTTTTTTCTGTAAGGCTACCATTACCAGAAATTATTGGTCTCCTTGGAGGTTGTTTGTCATTCTTATGAATTTTTGGTAGGTGTTCTGGGACACGGAACCTGTAGGAAATTGAATTCCTGTTTGGTGAGAATGGATCTATCATAAGAATCAGATATTATTCTATCATAGATCTCCTTCAAATCTTTAGTGGGATCACCAAATAATTTCTTATAACATTTAGTGTCATTTAATTGTTTCATTGTTTCAGCAATGTACATCTCCATTGGCCATATGACAATATTGCCATCCTTATCTGATGGTTTGATGACCACATCCTCCCACTTGCTCACATCTGACAAAGCTTTATATTCATTTGTATTCAGATTCCTATTGGTCATGATATTAGGTAATTGTAAGATGTCCTTTATTACTAGATTGGTGAATATTTCTACTGCAGGACAAATACTGCTTGATGGTATAAAAGTAGACTTTGGTTTCGGTGGTAGAGGCATTTTATGTTTGGGATTCTCATTAATAAGACTAATAAGACTATCAAGATCTACATCTTCTTCTGAGCAAGACAAGGGAAGTGGTGGGGTTATTTCGGCCCCAGACCTCTCCCTCTCCCTAAAAAAACTTTTGAAGGAGTAGCTTACGTGTAAAAAGCTGTAAATCAATAATAGTCTCAAATTTGTTCAAAGAGACTGTTGGAGAGAAACTCAGACCTCTCGATAAGACTTGTACTTGTATATCTGTAAGTATATGGTCAGACAGATTAATGATCTGCCGATCTGTTGTGCTTGTAGAAAAAGGAATATCTGTTAAGTCTTATCTGACCTCTTGTATGCCCACTTGTCTCTGTTTCTCAATTCTCTTACGACCCCGTCTGATGGATTTTTTTGATTTCTGTTGCGACGTGGGTGTCATTTTCCCGTTAAAAAAGGGGAAGGGTGAGTTCTATCCGAGTCTTGGTCATTATCAGATTGTTATAAAATATATAGATTATAGCACACTATAAATAGAACCTCGGGTATACATCACGTATTACATACATGTGGTGCTATCAAATCCCTATATGTATATCGAGAAAACGAAAAAGAAACAAATGGGATCCTTCTTGACGCTCTCAAAGACCTCATATTAGTATCAAAAATTACAAAAAGTCTTAAAATAGTAACTTCCAAAGTATAACATTTATTGTAAATAAACTAATGTTATTATATTCAAATATGGACACATCCATGTGTGACACCATCCCCTCCCAATATCCCACATAACCCAACCATACACTAAAAAATCACAATACATAAAAATAAAAAAATAGCCTAAGAATCTGTAAATCACATATCCTAACGATATATTCTAAATTGCTGATTCCTAAACCTCTATATATGAAGGTACTCTAAATCCTCTCCCTCTCATATGTAAACTCTGTTCAACCAAAAAATTGTCCCTCCATAAAGAGAGAAGAGTTGCACAGGATAGTAATGACGTCTTATTAGTAAAGATATTAATGTCACAAATGAGATGAGGATTAGTTCACAAACACTTCATATAGTCCATAAGATGATAATGAGGAACAAACAGTCACGTTATAAATGACACATATATTCGTTAGTTATTATGCGCATGGATGAATACGATGATGATGGAAAACGAACAGGCACGTTAGAAGTGACACATATATTTGTTAATTATTATTCGCATGGATGATTCCTATTCCACATGGAAGGACAGTCCCTGCCGTTAGATAGACAGTTAGGCAACATATTAGTAAACATATGTCTCAAATTCATTTGTTTCCTTTTGATGCGTGTAGAGCAGCCGTTGATATATTTCATATATCCTTACAAGGAAAGATCTTACCACGTTGTATGTATGTGTTTTACGGCTCTCTCAGATAAAACACGCCTTCATTCGATACCTTGTTGCCAAACAATTTTGTGTGCAGTCCGCTCCATTCACCACGGACATAATAGCTTTTCATCCATAGGATTCATGTATCTCTCCGTATCAGGCTAAATTCATCATAACTGCCACATCCATATTATAATTCACGGGCCAATTCCAAGATATACATCAACGCGTTTCACCCTCTTATTACAGGCTTTTTCAAGATGACTGACCAGAGTTTAATCTGCCCCTATTTCTCAACTTAATTGTATTACCACGTGATATGGCTATAACCAATAGTGATTAACTCTCAGGTTTAAAATGTAGGTATATAACCTTCAACCGTTGCTCAGACCAATTCACCATATTAACCCTTTTAATCCCAAAAAGAAACAAAGAGCCCAATCTCTATATTTGGAGAATATGACTCTAAACACATCTAAAATTAATCATTCAAGAGATCCCTCAAATAAATGCTCATATATAAGTACGTTTAATTATATATATACATCTAAACAAATTAAACAAATGATTATTAATAGTATTCTCTCAGATCCGATTTTATGTTCTTAAAGGGATCACTACCGCTTATTAAAGGAACATGTTAAATTTTATTTCCTCATTCAAACCTTTTGGACTCATAGCACCTAATGTATATATCCATTGTGATTCCCTTTGCAATAAGATCTTATCCCGATCACCTCTTCTCAATGTTTTTTGTAACATGGATATACCTCTTATTTGCAAACCCTCTGGTGTTCCTTGATGTTTATCACAAAAATGTCTCGCTATGGGACTATCCATCCTCTTGTGTTTAATATCTCCCACATGTTCCAAAGTATGTACTCTCAGTTGTCTTAATGTCTTTCCAATGTATATCAGACCACAAGGACATGTGATCTGATACACAACTGCCTCTGACCTACAATTCATATATTGTCTATTCTGAAACTCTCTAGAATGATCAAAATTATGAAATATTTTTCCTACACATACATATTTACAGGCTTTACATCCCCCACATTTATACATGCCCATAGTGAACCTCTGGGTTAACCAATTCATATTCACTGATTTCTTGTATTCAGATTTCACCAAATGATCCCTTAGGTTCGGGGCTCTCCTCGCCACCATTGATGGTTTCTCTCCAACTATTTCCTTTATAGTCTCATTGTTTGTCAAAACATGCCAATGTTTTTCCAAAATTTGACGCAGACACTGCCATTGATTACCAAATGTTGAGATAAATCTCACACTGTCTTTTTTCAATTTATTCTTTTTGTTTTGACCAAACAATAATTCATCACGATCACAATGTAATGCCCTATTATACCCTCTTAACAATCTTTTTTTGGAGTAACCACGATCCACAAATCTTTTAATTAAATCCCAAGCCTGCATTTTGAAATCTTTCAAATTCGAACAATTACGGCGTAATCTCAAAAATTTACCCCAAGGTATCCCTTTCTTTTGAGACTCCAAATGAAAACTATCAAAGTGAAGAAGCGTATTATAGGAAGTGCCCTTTCTATATGTTTTAGTTTTTAAGATATTATCTTCTTTAAATATACATAGATCAAGAAATTCTACCTCCTTCAAACTATAACTCATAGTGAGTCTTACATTAAGAGCATTCTGATTTAATGACACAACAAATTTTTCCAATTGCTGGACAGTACCATTCCAAATTAAGAAAATATCATCTATGAATCTAAGCCATAGGGCCACATGTGCCTCAAACTCATCATCACATTTCAAACTTGTCAATTATTGGATCATTTAAATCAAATTTGATGAAGGATGAATTTAAAGTTATGAAAGAACTATCGAGAAATAAAGAAATTATTATAAAACTTTCTGACAAAGGAGGAAACGTAGTGATCCTTTCGGAAAGGGAATATGTAGCTGAAATTCAGAGACAATTAAATAACAAAGAATGTTATGAACAGTTGAAAGGCAAACTGTCTATCTAACGGCAGGGACTGTCCTTCCATGTGGAATAGGAATCATCCATGTGCATAATAACTAACGAATATATGTGTCACTTATAATGTGACTGTTCGTTTTCCATCATCATCGTATTCATCCATGTGCATAATAAATAACGAATATATGTGTCATTTATAACTTGACTGTTTGTTCCTCATTATCATCTTATGGACTATATGAAGTGTTTGTGAACTAATCCTCATCTCATTTGTGACATTAATATCTTTACTAATAAGACGTCATTACTATCCTGTGCAACTCTTCTCTCTTTATGGAGGGACAATTTTTTGGTTGATCAGAGTTTACATATGAGAGGGAGAGTATTTAGAGTACCTTCATATATAGAGGTTTAGGAATCAGCAATTTAGAATATATCGTTAGGATATGTGATTTACAGATTCTTAGGCTATTTTTTTATTTTTATGTATTGTGATTTTTTAGTGTATGGTTGGGTTATGTGGGATATTGGGAGGGGATGGTGTCACACATTGATGTGTCCATATTTGAATATAGTAACATTAGTTTATTTACAATAAATGTTATACTTTGGAAGTTACTATTTGAAGACTTTTTGTAATTTTTGATACTAATATGAGGTCTTTGAGTGCATCAAGAAGGATCCCATTTGTTTCTTTTTCGTTTTCTCATTATCAGATTGCCCTGAATCAGATGCTGAAGATTCACTAAGAAATGTATCCAAATCTGCTTTGTTAGTATATCTAGGTCTTCTCTTGTTCCAAAAATAAATCAATCCTTTTTCATGATCCTGTTGATCTCTGTCAAACTTTTTCTTTTTCTTATCCAAAAGTTCTGTCTCAAAACTATCTAGATCTTTGTTCAGTTTATCAAGATCCTTTTTAATTCGATCTACACTATTTAAATTCTTAACCTGTTCTTCAAATACTTTTATTTCTTGATCCAGATTGTTAGTTATCAAAGTCTCATAATCTATGAAAAAATCAAGATATTCCATAGAACATTTATTAGCCGCCTCTTCCCATCTTTTAGTAAAGGTAGTGTCAGTAAAACTATATGTAGGTAGAACAGGAATACGTAATCCCTTGGGTATGTAGTTCCTCTCTTTATATTTCAGAAAAGAAAACCTACTCAAGCCACTGTGTATGTACTTATATTGAGCATCCCTAAAATCTTTAAAGACATTTTCCCATTTTTTACCATCATTGATCTTAGAAACTGGTTCTCTAGTTGTAAAGACCTCATTGGCTTTATTTTCCTATTTACTCTGTCTTTCTGAATGCGTTACAAAGGTGTCCATTAAAAAAATTTGTAGAAAAATAGGTGCAGTGGGAAAGAAAGCACTTAAAAAGTGAAAAAATATAAATAATACAATGAAAAAACTCACGCACACCAAAATCCTCCAAAGGACACTAATAGATACTCAAATAAGGGATAAGGATCAGAAAGGTGCTACAGGGGAATAACTGTAGACAAAAAGGAAAGAAAAGAAAAAAGAACCCTGCACTGCGAGTCATTTGTATGCAGGGTGATATGTAAAGCGGGTGATAACAGGGGAGAGAATTTGCTGAAATTCAAAACTCCCCGGAATCATCCACACATGTGCAAGCCCTAGTATAATGAAAAAGGAACCAGCGAGACACGAGCACAAAGATGAACAACACTAGCCGACGCGCGTTTCATCGGCACTTCTTCTGGGCAGCGTTGTCAACAGCGAGGTACTATCACAAGTCTATTTTTAAAGTGTGTAAAAAGGCCATGATTGGCCCAAAACGTTAGCCAATCAATTCCATCACTAAAAATCCAATAAAATCGTTATTGGGGATACAACGATGTCAACCAAAAGGAGAGACAAAGAAACAGAGGACATACATAGCCTGATTGACAACCTAAATATCTGAAACATTATTAGTGACATGTGATGTGGAATCGCTTTACACATCAATAGATGCCACTTTTGGTTTAAAGGCAGTGAGCTACTATTTGGATAAAGATGGTGTGGTAAATAATTCATGTAAATGTACCTATATATAATAAATACGCACACAATTAAATGGTTCTTTTCTGATGAGCGGTATTTATATAGAAGTAAAAACACAGATATTTACATCCAGAGTGCAATTCCTTCAAACTATACTAGGCAAACCCCATCTTTCATCCAGTACCCACAATCAAACCCAATGTTACCTGATATTCCAAACTGTCCACCAAACAGAGGGGATGGGAAGGCAGGAAATGGGGGAGGGGAGAAGACACAAGAGGAAAGACACAGCCTGGAATTCACAGGTTCAGAAGAGAACTCCCCTTTGAGCAGCTGTGTGCTCTATCATTTAACAACTTCCTAGCCCTGCCCCTTATTTCCTATTGGCTAAATGATATGATGTCACAAAAGACACCCCCATCCATTTTGACCATGTGGACAGATCACCACATTCCCCCACTTTTTCTCGTCCTATGTTGCCCAGTTCCAAAGTATCTTCCCCCAGGGCAGGGAAACCCAGCGGGTGCGAAAAACCTTTTTTTGAGGTGAAAATTCACCCACCGTCCCTCCGGAGCAATTCCCTCAGCGACATGAGCCTCCCTGCAAACTTCCTAGGTTGGATACTTATTCTAACATCTGTCTATAATTGCACACTTCTGTACAAAATATACACATATTTACAAGATTCTATGTTCAGTTCTTTGCTAAAAGGTCTCTACAGGACTGTGACCATTGTCAGTTCATGTTCGTATGGACAATTGTATGTGAGTCATCTGTCTCCCATCACTCTTTGGCATCGGTAGATTCCCTGCAGTTGAGGCCCAGGATATTCATTGAAATCCACATCCGAGTCATGTTGCAACTACTCCAGAAATGATTCCTTGTATTCCCAGTTCCCTAGGTTCTGGACCGCTATTGATGTTCCAGACATCTTAAAGAAAGTGAACAAAAATTAAAATCCCACCATACTGGAATATTTGAAAAACATGTCAATACAACTCTTTGGAATGTGATTCAACTATACTTTATGGATCTCTCATCAGATCATTCCATGCTATATGTTAAAATGCCTTCCTCCCACAAACTCTGAATACACTTATGCCAGAGCATGCCATTCGCCCCCTTAATTTAAATTGATGTTGCCCACTTACTATTTGTTTTAACTGCTCCATACAAGATCACCCATTCCCAGGTCTGTCCTGATTCTGATGGTAATCTGAACATAGTCCCTCCCCCTCTATCTCTCTTATACCCTGTGTACACATACATACACATAATTCTTGGTCTCTATGAACATGCATTGTATGTAACAAAATTCCCTCCTTTCCCATTGTGATACAATGTATACTTAGTCCAGTGAGGAAGTTCCACCATTGTCCATCAATGAGTTCCATATCTATAGTATATAATTAATGCTGTTAGAGAGAGAGAGAGTGAGATAGAGGGAGAGTGAGATAGTGAAATAAGAGAGCAAAGAAATCGATGATAGAGAGAGAAAAGCAATTTATAGCAAAAGAGAGAAACAAAAGCAGAGAGAGAGAGAGAAACAAACAAAAGAAAACGAAATCCTGAATGGAAGTCCTGTCTCTGTCTGCTTTTCAACTATTTTCAATCCTGCTTGTCTCCTGGAGAAATGAGAAACAATATAGAGTTAGTATCCCCCCCCCCCGAGAACCCACACATTAACTCCCTGGGATATGTGGCCTTATTGTGAGTTAAACCGCAAAGTTTATACCCACAACAATGTCCACCATCCATCCCTGTACACACCTACACAACTTTTATGTGCCCCCCCCAATTCCTAAAAACAACACAATTTATGATACAGACAAAACAACAAACTGCAATATTACTGCACCCTCCCCTCACTATAACATTATGGGAATATACAAAAATAGAGGTTGAAAGGGAAGAATAATTATAACAAAATAATTATAATTTAAGTTGTCTCTGAGACCACTGTCAAGTCACCCTGCTTAAGGTGGCATAATTCTGCCTCAAGCCTGGTAACTTGCTCTCTTAAGAGATCACGTTCAATTTTTATTTTAGTGTAATCTCTTTCTAGATTTTCATGTTCTCTTTTCAGAGAAGAAAATGGTCTCCATGTCCCAAAATTGTCTTCCACACCTCTTTTATTATTTCCCTCAATGTGTGCTCCTTTTCCTGGTCAATGTTTCTTTACTGTACCTCCTTCAAAAATTCCCTCATCTCTTATCCTCCAGTTTTCACTATCTCTGTTTCTCTTTGGTGCGTCCCATCTCCGCTTAAGAGGCCTTACTGATGAGACTGTGCATACCCGTTCAGTGTATGGGTGGTCAAGCCACCACTTATCTGCTCTCAGTAGTAACAGTTCTAAATCGGTGGGGGTTGGATCAAACAACCTCACAAATTCCTGACATTGCCTAGGAAGAGAGTCCAGAACTCTTGCTATGTGTGCAGATGAGCCCTGTGTCATTGGTTGCTGTGGCTGACGCATTGAAACTCTGCCACATCTGAATTTTCTCCCGTTGTGCCTCTGTCCCCAGCCTTCTGTGTGACACATTTAACCCTCTGAGTACCAGAGTGGTACGGAATGCATTGCTTTGCAATGCATTCCGTAGCACTCTGGCACTCAAAGGGTTAAATCCCCCCCCAACACTCGAGTTAAGCCCCGTCCCTTTTTGACGCGATTAGCGTCATTTTTGTTACCCCCTGCTGAACAGAGGACTACCCTCCGGGTAGCCCTCAACTGAAAGTTCCCAGGTATGGCCATTATGTCTAAAGATATCATCCCTGAAATAATCACGTACTTCAGTAGAGAAATAGTTTGCTCCTGGAAAAGACATCTCAAACCCTGTGATATTTCCTACAATCTTTGTTAATAAAATAATATACTTTTAAACAAGCAACCTATTTACCAACACACTTGAAGAGCCACAAGACAAACCCAAAATGGCCACCGATTAACAAACAATGCCTAACAAGAAACTGCCTATGCACACTTTTTCCTTTTAACAAAGTAATATTTATGTCTTAAACCCAATGTATAACTATCAGACAACAAAATGCGGTCAGTTGTGATCTATCCATTCAACAGTGTATTTTAACAAAAATAACATTTGCTGCCTCAGAAGACACAGTTAAAGGCAAAAACCCAAAACAAAAAAAACTTATAATCAGTTACAAGGAATTACCTATATGGGTGTGCCCCTTGGAAACTGCTTTACACATGCAAATGAACAACGCTAGACACAGAAGAGGCCTCCTTTAATAATAGGGTTGCTGTAACTTCCCCCACAGGTAAACACAGCAATTTATCCTTTTAAGCAGAAACCAACACCAGTTATAACAAAATGTCTACTTCTGAAAATGGCTTTCACCCCACAGAATTACCCAAGCAGACCCACAATATACCCCACAAAAGAAATAAATGAATAAAACAAATGTTGCTCTCTTTAAGATGGACCCTCCTAGTAAAAGAACAAATGATACACCCTTTCAGCCAATAATGGGCCTATGTTATTTTAGCAAGAAATATGGCAGCAATGGAGGGAAGCCAACTCCAGGCACAGCTAAGAATGTATCCAGTAGACCCTCAAAGATTATAATTTTAAATTAAACTACACACAACAGTTTGAAACTAGGCAAAAATGGCTAACAGGCAAATGTTAATACAACTTTTCCCCTTTTAAACCAAATAATAAAAATGTAATAAATGAAAATGCATAAAAATGGCTAAAAACTAGTGTTGAGCGAGCATGCTCGGCCGATGCTCGGATCGGCTCGAGCATCGCTCTGCTCGGCACATGGCGGTACTCGTACGAGTACCGCATGTGCTCGCCCGCCATGTTCGGGTCTCCTCCCCGCACGTTTTGCGGCTGCTGCGCAGCCAATAAACGTGCAGGGAGGCTCTGACATCGGTGTAATGCCAGCAGCCATGTTGGCTGCTGGCATTACACTGATTGGCTGGCCAGAACCCGTGGTCAGGTGCTGTATAGCACCTGACCATCGAGTTCGGCTCAGTCTGAGCCAGGGAGAGCTGAGGATAGGAAGGGAAAGGCAGTGTAGGGAGGAAAAAAACAAAAATTGTGAAAAAAAAAGAACCAAAAGTCCTTTTTAGGACTACTGTGTGTGGGGGCAGCAGGTTATTTGGTGTGGGGGGAAAAAAACAAAAAAAAAAAAAAATATATATATATATTCTGTTTAGTGTGCAAAGTTGCAGATTAGAGCACATTCTGTTTAGTGTGCACAGTTGCAGATTAGAGCACATTCTGTTTAGTGTGCAAAGTTGCAGATTAGAGCACATTCTGTTTAGTGTGCAAAGTTGCAGATTAGAGCACATTCTGTTTAGTGTGCAAAGTTGCAGATTAGAGCACATTCTGTTAAGTCTTCAAACTAAAATATCAAAGTCACGTATTCCATTCAGTGTGCGTCGCCGCAGTTTAGCAGCACATTCTGAGTACTGTGCAGAGTTGCAGAATAGGAAGAAATACTGTTAAGTCTTCAAACTAAAATATCAAAGTCACATATTCCATTCAGTGTGCTTCGCCGCAGTTTAGCAGCACATTCTGTGTACTGTGCAGAGTTGCAGAATAGGAAGAAATACTGTTAAGTCTTCAAACTAAAATATCAAAGTCACATATTCCATTCAGTGTGCTTCGCCGCAGTTTAGCAGCACATTCTGTGTACTGTGCAGAGTTGCAGAATAGGAAGAAATACTGTTAAGTCTTCAAACTAAAATATCAAAGTCACATATTCCATTCAGTGTGCTTCGCCGCAGTGTAGCAGCACATTCTGTGTACTGTGCAGAGTTGCAGAATAGGAAGAAATACTGTTAAGTCTTCAAACTAAAATATCAAAGTCACATATTCCATTCAGTGTCTTTCACCGCCGTTTAACAGCCTATTCTGTGTACTCTGCAGAGTTGCAGAATTATAAGAAATACTGTTAAGTTTTCAAACTCAAATATTAAAGTCACATATTCCATTCAGTGTCTTTCACCGCCGTTTAACAGCCTATTCTGTGTACTCTGTACAGTTGCAGAATTATAAGAAATACTGTTAAGTTTTCAAACTCAAATATTAAAGTCACATATTCCATTCAGTGTCTTTCACCGCCGTTTAACAGCCTATTCTGTGTACTCTGTACAGTTCCAGAATTATAAGAAATACTGTTAAGTTTTCAAACTCAAATATTAAAGTCACATATTCCATTCAGTGTCTTTCACCGCCGTTTAACAGCCTATTCTGTGTACTCTGTACAGTTCCAGAATTATAAGAAATACTGTTAAGTTTTCAAACTCAAATATTAAAGTCACATATTCCATTCAGTGTGTTTCAACGCCGTTTAACAGCCTATTCTGTGTACTCTGCAGAGTTGCAGAATAGTAAGAAATACTGTTAAGTTTTCAAACTCAAATATTAAAGTCACATATTCCATTCAGTGTCTTTCACCGCCGTTTAACAGCCTATTCTGTGTACTCTGCAGAGTTGCAGAATTATAAGAAATAAAGAAATACTGTTAAGTTTTCAAACTCAAATATTAAAGTCACATATTCCATTCAGTGTCTTTCACCGCCGTTTAACAGCCTATTCTGTGTACTCTGCAGAGTTGCAGAATTATAAGAAATACTGTTAAGTTTTCAAACTCAAATATTAAAGTCACATATTCCATTCAGTGTCTTTCACCGCCGTTTAACAGCCTATTCTGTGTACTCTGTACAGTTGCAGAATTATAAGAAATACTGTTAAGTTTTCAAACTCAAATATTAAAGTCACATATTCCATTCAGTGTCTTTCACCGCCGTTTAACAGCCTATTCTGTGTACTCTGTACAGTTCCAGAATTATAAGAAATACTGTTAAGTTTTCAAACTCAAATATTAAAGTCACATATTCCATTCAGTGTGTTTCAACGCCGTTTAACAGCCTATTCTGTGTACTCTGCAGAGTTGCAGAATAGTAAGAAATACTGTTAAGTTTTCAAACTCAAATATTAAAGTCACATATTCCATTCAGTGTCTTTCACCGCCGTTTAACAGCCTATTCTGTGTACTCTGTACAGTTCCAGAATTATAAGAAATACTGTTAAGTTTTCAAACTCAAATATTAAAGTCACATATTCCATTCAGTGTGTTTCAACGCCGTTTAACAGCCTATTCTGTGTACTCTGCAGAGTTGCAGAATAGTAAGAAATACTGTTAATTTTTCAAACTCAAATATTAAAGTCACTTATTCCATTCAGTGTGTGTCACCGCAGTTTAGCAGCCTATTCTGTGTACTCTGCAGAGTTGCAGAATAGTAAGAAATACTGTTAAGTTTTCAAACTCAAATATTAAAGTCACTTATTCCATTCAGTGTGTGTCACCGCAGTTTAGCAGCCTATTCTGTGTACTCTGCAGAGTTGCAGAATAGTAAGAAATACTGTTAATTTTTCAAACTCAAATATTAAAGTCACTTATTCCATTCAGTGTGTGTCACCGCAGTTTAGCAGCCTATTCTGTGTACTCTGCAGAGTTGCAGAATAGTAAGAAATACTGTTAAGTTTTCAAACTCAAATATTAAAGTCACATATTCCATTCAGTGTGTGTCACCGCAGTTTAGCAGCCTATTCTGTGTACTCTGCAGAGTTGCAGAATAGTAAGAAATACTGTTAATTTTTCAAACTCAAATATTAAAGTCACTTATTCCATTCAGTGTGTGTCACCGCAGTTTAGCAGCCTATTCTGTGTACTCTGCAGAGTTGCAGAATAGTAAGAAATACTGTTAATTTTTCAAACTCAAATATTAAAGTCACTTATTCCATTCAGTGTGTGTCACCGCAGTTTAGCAGCCTATTCTGTGTACTCTGCAGAGTTGCAGAATAGTAAGAAATACTGTTAAGTTTTCAAACTCAAATATTAAAGTCACATATTCCATTCAGTGTGTGTCACCGCAGTTTAGCAGCCTATTCTGTGTACTCTGCAGAGTTGCAGAATAGTAAGAAATACTGTTAATTTTTCAAACTCAAATATTAAAGTCACTTATTCCATTCAGTGTGTGTCACCGCAGTTTAGCAGCCTATTCTGTGTACTCTGCAGAGTTGCAGAATAGTAAGAAATACTGTTAAGTTTTCAAACTCATATATATTAAAGTCATATATATCGTGTAAGATGAAGAAGGCGGGTAAAAAGGGACGGGGAAGTGGACGTGATCCTGAAAGTTCAGGGCGCGGGTCAGGACGCGGAGAAACTGTGCCTGGTGCCAGAGCACAAGAAAGAAAGACATCCACCATACCTAGCTTCATGTCTGATTTCACAGGGCGTCGCAGGACATCACTCTCGAGGTCCGACCAGTGCGAACAGGTGGTCGGTTGGATGACAGCTGATACTGCTTCCAGTCGGTTAAGCACCACCCTGTCTTCCACCAAGTCCACTCTCAGTAGCCAAGAGTCTGGTCAACATAATCCTCACTCTGATCATCCTTCCTCC
Source organism: Rhinophrynus dorsalis (assembly GCA_037306005.1). NCBI lineage: Eukaryota > Metazoa > Chordata > Amphibia > Anura > Rhinophrynidae > Rhinophrynus > Rhinophrynus dorsalis. The sequence goes on from CM074719.1 coordinate 251,856,557, forward strand.
CACCATACACGGTCTGGTCAAAGAAGTGATCCCACACTGGGATATAGTGATGAGCTCGTCTCATCACCAATCCTTCATTTGACCCTCTCTCCAAGCACGCTTGCAGAGGAACATGACATCTTGTGCCCTGATTCACAACCTCTAGAGGCTACCCAATCACAAGAAGATGACAGATGTGAACGGCATTTAAGGTCAAAGGAAGTAGTGGATGATGATGATGATGATGAGACACAGTTGCCATTAAATCAACCACTATTTCCTTCTCAAGACCTTGTTGAGGAGAATGTTATACAGTTGTCAATGACCGAGTATGTGGTGGGATCAAGACTTGAGGAGGATGATCAGAGTGAGGAAGTGGAGGAGGACTTGGTGGACGATGAGGTGACTGACCCCACCTGGGAAGGTGTAGAGCCGAGCGATGACAGCAGTCCTGAGGGTGAGCCATCTGCAGCACCGCAACAGGCTGGAAGAGGCAGTGGTGTGGCTACAGAAAGAAGGCGGACCGCACCAAACCGGCCCGCAAATGTTCCACGGAGCACCCCCTTGCGTAAATCTACCTTGCCAAGGGGTAGGTGTTCCGCGGTATGGCGTTTTTTTAAGGAAAGTGCGGACGACAAAAGATTTGTAGTTTGCAACCTGTGCCACACCAGAATGAGCCGAGGCATGAACACTAGAAACCTCACCACCACCAGCATGATCCGACACATGGCATCCAAGCACCGTAGTAAGTGGGAGGAACGCCTGGATCGCCCATCTGTGTCTGCAGGCCACACCACTGCCTCCTCTTCCCCTGTTTTCGGTGCCGGCCAATCGCCTGTCGAAGGCGCAGGCCCGCATACCTCCCGCCCTGCACCTGTACCATCTGAAGCACCATCAGCGACCACATCCACTTCCCTGTCCCAGCACAGCGTCCAAATGTCGTTACCCCAGGCATTTGAGCGCAAGAGAAAGTACCCAGCCACCCACCCACAGGCCATAGCACTAACCTCACACCTTTCAAAATTACTGGCCATCGAAATGCTGCCATTTAGGCTTGTGGACACTGAGTCCTTCCGCAGCCTGATGGCAGCAGCTGTCCCTCGGTACGCCGTCCCCAGCCGCCACTACTTTTCCCGGTGTGCCATCCCCGCATTACACCACCATGTGTCCCGTAACATCACCCGTGCCCTGACCAACGCAGTTACTGGGAAGGTCCACTTAACGACTGACACATGGACAAGTGCTTGTGGCCAGGGACGCTACATTTCCCTGACGGCACACTGGGTGAATGTCGTGGAGGCTGGGAGCGACTCGGACCCTGGGATGGCACGGGTGCTACCCACGCCGAGGATTGCGGGCCCTACCTCCATCAGGGTTTCCACCAGCACCTACGTTATTGGCTCCTCCTCCTCCGTTTCCACCTCCGAATTCTCTACACACACCGCCACTCCCCCATCAGCCAGTAGCTGGAAGCAGTGTAGCACTGCAGTGGGGAAGCGTCAACAGGCCGTGCTGAAGCTGATCTGCCTTGGGGACAAACAGCACACGGCCTCAGAGCTGTTGCAGGGGATTAGTCACCAGACCGAGCAGTGGCTCTCGCCACTCAACCTGCAACCAGGCATGGTTGTGTGTGATAATGGGCGTAACTTGGTGGCGGCTTTGGAGCTCGGCAAGCTCACACACGTACCATGCCTAGCGCATGTATTTAATTTAGTGGTGCAGCGATTTCTAAAAACCTACCCCAATGTGCATGATCTCTTGACCAAGGTGCGCCGCGTGTGTGCACATTTCCGTAAGTCATCTACAGCTTCGGCCGGCCTGTTGAAGCTGCAGCAGCGCTTACAATTGCCAGCTCACCGGCTGCTGTGTGACGTGAGCACGCGCTGGAACTCCACCTTCCACATGTTGGCCCGGCTTTGTGAGCAGCAGAGGGCAGTAGTGGAGTACCAGCTGTTACACGGTCGTCGCCTCTCCGTTCAACTTCCTGTAATCAGAAGTGAGGAGTGGGAATGGATGTCAGACCTCTGCGAGGTTTTACGCAATTTTGAGGAATCGACACAGATGGTGAGCGGCGATAACGCTATTATCAGTGTAACCATCCCACTTCTGTGTCTACTGAAACGCTCGCTGCTCACAATTAAAACCGACGCTTTGCATGTGGAAGAGGTGGAAATGGGGGAGGAAGAGCTTACACAAGGTGATAGCCAGAGCACCCTCACTTCGTCTTCTCAGCGACAATTGGAGGAGGCGGAGGAGGAGGAGGAGGAGGAGGAGGAGGAGGAAGACACGGTTGCCTCCGCTACAGAGGGTAGCCATGGAACTTTAGTTCCATCTCTTCAGCGTGGGTGGGCAGAAGAGGAGGAAGAGGATGAGGATATTGAGAGTCAGCCTCCTGGTGAGGACAGCGAAATCTTGACTGTTGGTACTCTGGCACACATGGCTGACTTTATGTTAGGCTGCCTTTCCCGTGACCCACGCGTTGTACGCATTTTAGACAACACGGATTACTGGGTGTTCACCCTTCTGGACCCCCGCTACAAAGAGAATTTCTCATCTCTCATTCCTCCGGTGGAGAGGACAAGCAAAATGGTGCAATACCAGAAGGTTCTTGTTGAAAAATTGCTCCAAAATTTTCCATCTGACAACGCTGGCGGCAGAGTACGTGCTACCTTGGCCAACCGAGAAGGGGAGAAAAGGGGAGCACACAGCAGTTCCGACAAAGGCAGGGCAACACTCTCCAAGGCGTGGGACACCTTCATGACACCCCGCCAGCACCCTCACCCTGATGCGCAGCCTAGTGTCACAAGGAGGGAAAAGTTTTGGAAGATGGTGAAGGAGTACGTAGCAGACCGTGTCAGCGTCCTCAATGATCCCTCTGTGCCTTACAACTACTGGGTGTCCAAGCTGGACACGTGGTATGAACTGGCACTCTACGCCTTGGAGGTGCTGGCCTGCCCTGCCGCCAGCGTTCTGTCTGAGCGGGTATTTAGTGCTGCTGGTGGCATCATAACAGATAAGCGTATCCGCCTTTCCACCGACAATGCTGATAGGTTGACACTTATAAAAATGAACAAGGCCTGGATTTCCCCTGACTTCTCCACTCCACTGGAGGAAAGCCCCGGGGGAACATAAACTCACTTTATATATGTTATTTACAATGATGGGAATACTCTGTATTCCCATTCACCCCTTCCACCCCAAAAACGGGTATATGGTTGACTCTTAATGTTCTCATCCTCCTCCTCCTCTTCCATATGCCCTGGGATATAATTTTTATATAGGGCCAGCTCACCAGCGTGCCCTGGGATATAATTTTTATATAGGGCCAGCTCACCAGCGGGCCCTGTGATATAATTTTTATATAGGGCCAGCTCACCAGCGGGCCCTGTTTGCCAATTTTTATATAGGTCAGCTCACCAGCGGGCCTTCTCATATAATGTTTTATTGGGTCAGCTCTCTAGCGGGCCCTCTCATATAATGTTTTATAGCGTCAGCTCACTAGCGGGCCTTCGCATATAATGTTTAGGATGGTCAGCTCTGCAGCAGACCCTCACCCATAATGTTTTAGATGGTCAGCTCAGCGCACGTTTCCCTCTTAATCATGGCCTCAGTTCTGAAAATCAAGGAAATTTTTGGGAGAATTTGCCTCTGCGCACGTTTCCCTCTTAATCATGGCCTCAGTTCTGAAAATCAAGGAAATTTTTGGGAGAATTTGCCTCTGCGCACGTTTCCCTCTTAATCATGGCCTCAGTTCTGAAAATCAAGGAAATTTTTGGGATAATTTGCCTCTGCGCACGTTTCCCTCTTAATCATGGCCTCAGTTCTGAAAATCAAGGAAATTTTTGGGATAATTTGCCTCTGCGCACGTTTCCCTCTTAATCATGGCCTCACTTCAGAAAATCGATGAAATTTTTGGGAGAATTTGCAGATGATATACAAGTAAATATACAGCAAATACTGTTTGGTAACAATTTTTCGCCTAAAGTCGTTTTTATTTTCCTTTTTGTGTGTTTTACGGTCAGTCTGTAAAAATGGCGTACTACGGGCGAAAGATCGTTCCCAGCAGCGATGTTGGAGTCCAAGATGCATCCAGACATCCTCCCTATGCTGTCCCTGAACCATTTCTGTAGTGTTTCCATCTTTTTCTGCCCTTTTCCTATGGACCAGGCACCCTCCCCTCATCAGAGCAGGGGGTGCCTGGTGTAATGCTCGAGTCCTCCCATTGACTTCAATGGGGCTCGGATGCTCGGCCGAGCACTCGAGCCTCAGGGGGTGCTCGGTCAGAGCACCCGAACATCCGAGCATTGGGGTGCTCGCTCATCACTACTAAAAACCCACTGTTCTTTACGCAGTAACCTGATTCCTTGTACTTTGGCGCCAAAATGGACATGTGTGTTAAACTATAACACAACACAAAACCAACTTAAATGCTGTTAAATTCAGTTTGTGTTAGTAAAAATAAAGTACCTTTAAACAAGCAAACTATTTAGTACCCTTCATAGGCCACAAACAAAGCTTTAACCCAAAGTATACTTATGAGCCAACCTAATGTGTTAACATGTATTTCTTAGACCTAGTGTTAGTAAAAACTTTTGTGGCCACAGCCCATCCAACATGGCCACTGTTTTTTTTTTTTTTTTTTCCCAGGGACACTGGCTTAGGCCTCAGCGTGATCTCTCAATTCAGGCCTACAAACTGCTTTTAGTATGCAAATGAAAAACTATCCAAACAAAGAGAACAGGGCTACTTTAAGAAACCATATGCTGCTGTATGCCCTCCCCCACAAGCAGAGAAAAAAGTACAGATACAAAGAAACAAACCCTGAATACCTCCAACACAGTCGAACCCAGAATTCTAGGACACTGAAACACTCCCAAATCTGTAATGTATTTTAAATCTGTTACCCCCTATGCAGCTGGGATTTAAGCCTCCAACACAAGAAAACAAAAACCAAATCATTCCCACAACCCTATGCACTTTATTAGCAGATAAAACACTAAACAATACACTCTTATGCAAATTTTCCCTTATCTCACTCCAATTTCCTATAAAAAGGTTTTGCACTGTAGAAATTAAAAACCTGTGCCTTCTAAAATAGTGCCCTGTAGAAGTCCAAGGGCTCGATTTAAAGCCAACCGTTAAACCAGCCGCTAAGTGAAAAAGGCACATCGCTCGCAAATAATACAGGAGTTACGGCAGATTCAATAGCTACTCTACGAGAATAGCTATCGAGCGTAGGCACACAAAAAACACGTAACACAAAACCCGTTGTCGCTCATGTTAATGCACAACGGGCGGACAAATCACACGATAACTGAGCTCCAAACAACATGTAACATAACGGCTGCCGTTGTCAAGCAACCCTGATTGATGCCAAAACAAATTCAAACACACATCCAATCCCAAAGGCCCAATGTATCAAATAACTTCAAATACACCTATATATACCCAAAAATAACCGCCACACACTGTCTGTTATCGAGTTCTTCAGAGCCAGATATCAGGACCCAGGAGCGGAGGATAGTCATTAGAGAGAGGGAGAGAGGCGCGTTCATTGGAGGTAGAGGAGTTTTGCAGTTTGGAGAGAGGAGAGAGGTGCACTATATATACACATATCACACTTTTGCACATATTACATACACACATACAAACACAAACACATACACATACATACACATAGTCCTTTTATTTCATAACACCTTACACATATTACTTTTTATTTTGACAGTGTGAATCTGGGAGTGAAAGTGTGTGACAGAGAGTGACTGGATCGAGTGTGTCTGTGAGGGCCTGTGGGAGTGCCTGGGTGTGACTGGGTGAGTGATGTCAAGGAGAGGAGGACAGGAGAGAGGGATGGGGAGAGTAGTGGAGGAGGAGGAAGCTCAGGAGGGGATCCCTCAGCAGAGCAGGGGTGGGAGAGGGAGATCCGCAGGGCGGAGGGGGACCAGGCCCACCAGAGCAGGAACACGCAGGACAGGGACAGAACCTGCAGTGGGACGAGGGGTAGTTCCTGGGGAGCACCCCACACAGGCAGGGTCAGACCAGGCAGGGCACTCCGGCTCTGAATCCTCCCATGCCGGAGCTGATGAGGGCAGGATCAGGGATCCCAGATATAGTGAGGAGGAGAACACGGCTCTTGTGGAAGCTGTCCTGGAGAGGCAGAGTGTTCTCCACCCGACGGCAAAGGTCCCTGGCCTGGCAGCGCGGAGGAAGGCAGCCTGGAACCAGATCTGCAGCCGGGTGAACGCGGTGGCAACATGCAGGCGGGACGTGGAGTCTGTGAAGAAGAGATGGGGCGACTGCCGGAGGGTGGTCAAGAACAAGATGTCTGACATGGCCAAGCAAGCCCGAGGCACCGGAGGTGGCCCATCTGTGCCCATCACATTCTGCGGCTGGGAGGAGATGGTGCGGCAGAACATGTCCCCGACCATGATCGAGGGGGTCGTGGGAGGAACTGACACTGGGGATGAGAGGAGCCTCCACACTACCGGTAAGTGCAACACTACAGAACAACACACTACAGCAACCAACACCAGCTGCACACACACTCACACCTCAACACATGGCCATCACTCAGCCATACAACTGCACCAACACAGCACCATGAGGGTTAAAAAAAGGACACAACACCTGGACAAATGGCAACGTCCAACTTGGGACAAACCTGTCAAAGTCCTACTTCAACCCTCCTGTCGCTGTGCTCATTACACACAATACACAAACCTTCATTTTCAAATTGTCGACTGTAATAGATCATCACTGTTCACACACAATGTCACCCATGTCCCCACCCCCACCCTAACCCCGTGAGTGCTAGAGGGATCATCAATGCATCGATCAACAATGCATTGGCAACCCCTCTGGGACTCAAGGGGTTAACCTGACAACAAACAAGTCAATAGGCCAACGATCACATGCTACACAGGGGACATTCACTAAGCGGTGACAAACACATGGTGGACACAAAGTAACCCTCACACACCCTCACTTCACCAGTACCAGTGTTAGTCCATGGAGAATATGCCAAAACAAGAATCAAGTTCATAGGGTCCCATTGTACAGACTCCATGGAAAACACTGGAAATGGGGAAAGGAGATCACTGGAGAAGTCACCATCATGTTCATGTCATCGGTTCAACATCACCGCTTACTGAATCACAAAAGGGGGCATCAGATCACACATCACAGTGTCACACAGAATAAATGCTTGTAGGTGCAACACACAGGCCGAAAACTATTTTACAGAATTCAAGCAGGAAAAAGTAGGCATTGGTGTTGTGGCTGCAATCATTTCTCTGACTTGAAATGACATATCCCATATCTGATTCCCACATGGATCCACAGGGGTGCTGATGCCATGGATCGATGGTACACCAGCATCTCTATGCAGGATACATATGGGAAACAAATAGCAAACATTGTACCTTGGTCACCAACAGGCCATGACTGATGGATATCTAGGACTGAGTACGGTTGCCTCACACAGAAGGATGGATGGGCTCATACACAGACAAAAAAACAGGCCTCAATCAAAGATATCCCTCACTACTGGCTGGATTGTTGCCCTTAGGATTCAAATGTTACTAAATATGTTCCAACATGATGTGAACACAGAGATCACTTCACTGGATGTGATTGCCTTACTGGCCAGATATGTGCACCCATCACATATCAACCTACATTGCTACCATCCAAATACACATACATAGTATATCACACCCTACGTAGATGGGATATACGAGGTATGTTCATATCCATCATATCAATACAATGTCTTGTTGGATGGGTGCACATATATAGCCAGTAAGGCAATCACACCTAATGAAATGCTCTCTGGCATCACATCTTGGAAGGATATTACTCCATCCATATGAAGGGTACATATCCACATACATATATGACCATTTCTACTTGTGTGTCACTGTAATGGGATAGCAATGGGTAATGTCATCATGATGTCATATCATTGCCATCGTTAACAGATGTGTCTTGATCTAAGTCCCATGCCTCCAACACTCATGGTTATACAGATATTGCTCCATGTGACAGGTGAAGATATCCATCATTTGACCACACGGAGGCTCTTCAGCAGAGCCAAAGTCACAACATATAGAGAGAAATACCTCTTTGGAATGGTCCACAGAGTGTGCTTGTAAATCATGCACACCCTGTACACCATTCCAATTAAGTATTGTTCTCTAAATGGGTTGATTTTGTCTCTGCTGAAAATCCCTCGTGTAGACAAATGACTGAAATCTACATCCGTCACATAGAGCATTATCTGAACAACCATGAGGGTAGGAAGGATAGGACTAACAGAGAACAACATCTGTTCCCACAATGTCTACAATCTGACATCAAGGTGGACTTAACCTTTGCCACCCCCCTGGAGGGATAGCCATCCCTACAAGTTGTGAAGACAAATATATGTTGTTGGATCTCCCCCCCCCCCCCGAGTTAAACAATGGTATTCGTACTGCTGAAAGGTGTGTTGATGCAAAAGGTATCACAGCTCAGACATGGATATGTCAGGGGCAATATCCTAGTGGCCTGATATTGTACAGTGGTGCTGTTACTACACAATCATATGGACAGCTCTGGTACAGGGACCAGATATCTACATGGGAGGGTGTAGCAACAGCCCCACTGTACTATTTCTGGCCACTGTGATATTGCACCTCAAAATGAAACCTTCACCCATAATAACTCAAACACCTTTCAGCAGTGGGAGTACCCTTGTTTACCCAGGGGGATTAACACAAACACATATATTTTTCTTCAACACATATCAAAGTAGAATTGTCTCCACAAACATATGGCAAAGGTCACTAATCACAACATCTTCTTCCTCCACACAGCTTACGGCCGTCAAGCCCAGCAGGAGACAGTGGAGGAGGCTATGTCACCCCCCAGTGAGGAGGACACAGAGGAGGGGACCAGCCGGTGGTCACCTTACCCACCATCACCATCCCCTCCAACACAGGCTGCACCACCCCTTCCAGCTGCACCACCACAGGCTGCACCACCCCTTCCAGCTGCACCACCCCTTCCAGCTGCACCACCACAGGCTGCACCACCCCTTCCAGCTGCACCACCACAGGCTGCACCACCCTTTCCAGCTGCACCTCCCCAGTACAGTGGCTGGATGCCACAGGAGGAGAGGTGGACACATCCATCCACCTCCACCAGCTACTACCCTCCATCAGCAGCACCACCACCGCCAGGGAGGCAATGGCTGCCAGGGACAGTGGCCAACACCCAATATGGGCCATATGCCTCCCAGATCAACCCACCCTCCTGGATGGCTCCACAGCATGCCCCAAGGTATGATCCAAGGTGGGGTCCCACCACCTATCAGTGGCCACCATATGACCCTTGGCCACTGGACTACACACACCTGGGCCTGATTGGTGAGCCCCAGCGCCCCCTACCCAGGGACATATTCACACCTCCACCAGCACACACATCTCTGGGCAGCTCTGCATCACTTGATGTGGTGGGCATATGCCCATCATCTGCACCAGCCACTCCAACAGCAGCCACAGCACCCTCAGCAGCAGCAGAGGATACAGCACCTCCAGCAGCAGAGGAAACAGCACCTCCAGCAGCAGAGGAAACAGCACCTCCAGCAGAGGAGGAAACAGCACCTCCAGCAGAGGAAGAAACAGCACCCTCAGCAGCAGAGGAAGAAACAGCACCCTCAGCAGCAGAGGAAGAAACAGCACCCTCAGCAGCAGAGGAAGAAACAGCACCCTCAGCAGCAGAGGAAGAAACAGCAGCACCAGGGACACCGGGCACATCCACCTCCAGCACCGCACGCCTCACAGGGATGGAGGCGGAGTGTATGGCCCTTCAGAGGAGACTACTCCGGTCGAGCAGGAGTACTGACAGCAATATCACCAGGAGCAGGAGGCAATCCAGGAGGAACATTGTCCAATTGGAGAGCAGGATCCAAGGTTTGGAGTCGGAGGTGTCCAGGGGGAATACACTACTCCAGCAGCTCAGGACTGGTGTGATGGACATGTTAACACAGGTCCTTGTGGAGCTGAGGGAGATAAACCGCAGGGAGAACCTGAGGATGGAGAGGGAGAACTTGCGTTCCACTGAGGGGTCTACTGCAACCACCACCCCCTCTAGTGTTACCCCTGAAGCAACACCTAGGGGGCAGAGGGTTACCAGGAGATCCACAAGGGCATCCACCTCTGGCACCCAGGCTAAGGCCCCCCACCCAAAGAAGAAAAAATGAAAGGCCCAACCTGTTAAGTTTCCCCTCAATAAAGAAAACATTTTTTTTTTAATTCCAGTCTGATCTGTTGTGTCTTCAGTTATGGATTGGGTGGCAGGGTTGTCTCCAATGCATTGCCATACAATGCAGTGAACACAACCTCTGCCTATGTGAAATGTTAGTGGGATGCTACAACATGGGTTCACACACACACCGTTGTACAAATTCAACTTGTAATACATCCCTGGAGCCATATTACACCACTGTGTTATATGGCGGTGTTGTGTGTTGAATTTGAACAACAAAACATACCCCTTAGCACAACAAATTGTACAACACTGAACATTTGTCTACATCATGTGCTGTGTTTAACCCTTTGAGTGCCAGAGTGGTAGACAACGCATTGTCAAGAAATGCGTTGGGGACCACTCTTGCACTCAGTGGGTTAATGGGATAACCAGACAAACAGCTCTGTGATTTAGCAGGGACATTATAAGCAGGATAGATAAATGGGACATGTATCCATGTTGTCTTGGATTCACACACTCATTGTGCAACTGACTTACTGAAGAAGCCAATGTTTTTAACCTAGGATTTCAACGTGTAGCACACACATTGATATCCTGGGCTGAGCATTGGGGTCTCCTGTAAGTTGAGTTGCTGTTTCCCTAAGGGTGTAACAGACTTCACCAGTGATAACACATGTCCACTTAGTCTGGTTGTTCGTTAGCCCATGTACTGAGATATGTCAAAGTGGAGCAAAATCTCCGAACATGGATTATACTGAGCAATACAGATACTGTGGACAGGTATTCACTGTGGAAGTATGTCCCCTGTATCACCTCTTCATCACTCCCACAACACATTGGTGCATCACTGCCACCATCATCTGTTTGCATTGATACATCACAGAGTCCAGTCACTGGCAAACAAGTGGTGGACTCCTGTGATGTGGGTGTTGCCTTTCCATGTATGGGGCATACTCTACCCTGGGTGTGGTAACACATTGACATATGTGTTCTCAAATATATCCTCCTACAGACACAGATAGAATGGTGATGGTTCATCTTTATTGTGTCTCAAAGTACATTAGAATGTACATGTGTTTTGTGTGTGTATTGCCTATATGCATTGAACACCTGTATGAGAACACTAAATGTACTTTGAAACTAAATTGTAATACTTCAGTAACACTGCTGCCCTGCTCATGTGTTGTCCATGAGGTTTGACAACTCTGTAGCTGAGCATCCTGACTGTACAGGTTACAACACTCAAGAATTAGTGTTTTCTGTGTCTCTATGAGAATGTTCCAGTAGAGGTTTGTGTGAACCTCAGGTCAAACTTTGCATCACCAACAACATCACCATAAACAGCAAGGGGTGATCTTCATGAAGGTGTTGTCAAGACATCAATCCAGTCACATGGAAGCTCTTCAGTTCAAGGATGGATCATGTTACGGATGCCTGCGGGACAAGAGGACAGGATTTGGAGCAGTAGACCTGAACTGATCATCAAGCAACAACAATTTAGTCTTTTTCATCCCCTCAGTTTTCACAGTTACAGGTGAGTGCACAAACCATTGCTTGACAATGTGTTGTGTACTCATCTGTAACCAATTCTGTGGGGAACTAAGGACATGTGCATCAGTCCTAGGGATATGTGCCCCTGACATGTATACACACATTAACAAGTGTTCTGAGAGCTCCATGGAAGTAATGACATTGTGCTGCCACTGTGAAAGTGACAGTGGCAGCCCAATGTCATTTGTTCCATGGAACTGTTAGGACACATTTGTTGATGTGTGTATTCATGTCAGGGGCACATACGTCTGCACACTCACAGGTCTGCATGGAGTCCGTGGTAATCTGATCTACGTCTCATGACCTCTACATTGTGTGCCCATACCACTGTACATCCACCCCTGTGCTGCTCTTCTCAGCTGTAGCACAGTACAGGTCCCATATTGAGTCTGATGTCCCTTCTCATGCAAATCATTAGATAATACTCTTTCACTACTGGGCTAGCATGGTTGTTCAGGCTCTAATCATGGCATATCCAGTTAGTTGCTGTCAATCAAGCCGTGTAAGGTGATGAACATGGGTAATATGTTGTACCTTGTTTCTCCTGAGGGTGTGCGTGATATCCTTGGGGTCTGTATGTCAACGTGGAGAGTGGAATGGAGGATGGTTGCTGAGTCCACACACACAATTTTCCACGTCCACTGCCAGTGCAGTGCTGTGTCACTGTTCCTGTGGGGTGAGACAGAACAAAATGTGCAGTGTGGTTAGTGTCACAGGACTGCTGGGGGACTTGCATGGATTGTTTGCATGCCTGTGTTATACTCACAGGTGAAGTATTCCGTGATGAGCCTGTCTCTGATCTGTGCCCCTCTCATGGTCTCCTCCACATGCCCGATGTCCATGGGCACTTCCTGTATGGGGGGGTCCGGGATGTGCTCCAGCAGCCTGGTGTCCACTGCGATATTGTGCAGTATTGCGCACGCCACAATGATGTCACACACCTTAGCCGGTGCATACTGCAGTGCTCCCCCAGAGTGGTCCAGACATCGGAATCTTGACTTGAGGAGCCCAAATGTCCGCTCAATAGCATTCCTGGTTCTGGCATGAGCCTGGTTGTAGCTTTCCTGGGCATGTGTTTGGGGATTGGCCAGAGGGGTCAGTAGCCAGGACTTGCATCCATAGCCAGCATCACCTGTGTAATGTGAGTGACATGGTGAAACAGGGAGCACATGTTGTGTGAATGATGTTTTGTGTGGTGGACGTAGTAGGTGTGGGTCAGGTGCATGCTGAGCTGAGTGGTGTGTACGCCTGTGTATGTGGTGTGATTTTGTTTTGTGAACTCACCCAGTAGCCATCCCCCTGTAAAGGTTCCATTCTCAAAATCTCTGTGGACTGAGGAGTTTTGTAGAATGTATGCATCATGTGTGCTGCCAGGATATTTTGCACAGACATTCATGATCCTCATGTTGCTGTCACACACCATCTGCACGTTGATGGAGTGGAAGTTCTTCCTGTTGATGAATATCTGTGCGTCACGTGCTGGGGCCTTAATCCGGACATGGGTGCAATCTATAGCACCCATGACCCTGGGCATGCCTCCCTTTGCGTAAAAGGCCTGCTTGACGTGTATCCAGTCCATGTCGGTGGTGGGAAAATGTATATGGGTACTGGCCTTGATTTTGAGGGCTGGCAGGACCTGGGCCAGCACTCTGGAGAATGTGGCCTGGGACATGCCAGATGCGTAACCCTCAGTGGACTGGAAGGCCCCGCTTGCCATGAAGTGTATGGCACAGAGTAGTTTCTGCAGGCCAGTTAGGGCATGGTTGTGGATGTAGATGGGATCCACCTGCTCCTTGATGACCTCATACAAGGCAATGATGCTGTCAGGCCTCAACCTGTAGCGATCAATGACCTCGTCATCAGCCATTCCAAAGAGTGTGACCCTTGGGCGGTATACCCTGGGCCTTGGTGGTCGTCTATACATCCTGTGCCCTCCAGGTGGGGATGGACTCCTGTGTGGCTGCTGAGCCAGAGCCTCCTCACTTGCAACAGGTGGAGGCTGTTGATGAGGCGTGCTTGGGGTTTGCTGATGTTCCCTAGCTCTCTCCCTTGCACGCCTTCTCCGCAGTCTTCGCAACAATATGTAACCCAACATACTGTTTGCTCTCTCTATCTGTCTCTATCTATCTGTATCTATCTATCTGTCTCTCTCTCTCTCTCTCTCTCTCTCTCTCTCTCTCTCTGTCTATCTCTCTCTCTCCCTCCCTGAGTGGAAAACAAGCCACAAGTGAGTGTGTTGAGTTGTCCCTTTAAGTACTTGCTAGGGCGTTGTGTAGGTGTGTTGATGAGGTGAGTGCTGACCAATGGTGAGTTGTTTGTGTCCAGGTAAGTGTTTGCAGGTGTGTGTGTGTTATAAGATGTGGTGTGTTGTGCTTGTTCTGTGTGTGCCATTTGCGGGCGTGCAGTTGTGGGGTGCAGGTCGCGTGTTGATGTTGCCCAGGTGAGCTTGTATTTGCAGGGTCCGCTTTGTGTGATGACCCCCATTGTTCCGTGCCATGTTGTGTTGTTGTTTTTTTGTGTGTCATTGTTCCTGTGGTGTTGGTTGTTGTTTTGTGTGTAGTGATTTGTGTTGTGTGTGCATGTTTTTGTGTTGTTTTGGCATTGCACGGGTTAATTTTCCCATTTACATGGTTGTGCGGTAAGCCTTTTGTGTGTTTTCCTCTGTAACGGGTGTTTAGTTTTGGCCGTTAAGTGTCTAACGTGTGTGAGAAGTGGGTCTTAACTTTTAGCCGTTAGGTGTGTCTTTTTTTCAGCCGTTATCAGTACCGCAAGCCTTTGAATAGCTCTGGGGTATGTTGTTCCATGTTGTTCCATGCGTCTGAATGCACGTAAGTGTAGCGGCCGTAGGAATTGTGCAACTGCCGTTAGCTGTTGTTTAGACGGATCTTTGAATTGCAACATGACACTTAACGCACCCGTTAGTGTTTTTTTTGGTTAACGGCTGCCTTTAAATCGAGCCCCAAACCTTGTGGTTGCCAATTATGTGGTAAATAATTAATGTAAATGTACCTATATATAATAAATATGCACACAATTAAATGGTTCTTTTCTGATGAGCGATATTTATATAGAAGTAAAAACACAGATATTTACATCCAGAGTGCAATTCCTTCAAACTATATTAGGCAAACCCCATCTTTCATCCAGTACCCACAATCAAACCCAATGTTACCTGATATGCCAAACTGTCCACCAAACAGAGGGGATGGGAAGGCAGGAAATGGGGGAGGGGAGAAGACACAAGAGGAAAGACACAGCCTGGAATTCACAGGATCAGAAGAGAACTCCCCTTTGAGCAGCTGTGTGCTCTATCATTTAACAACTTCCAAGCCCTGCCCCTTATTTCCTATTGGCTAAATGATATGATGTCACAAAACACCCCCCCATCCATTTTCACCATGTGGACAGATCACCACAGATGGCACATGCAGTGATGAGAAAAAACAATTCCTCACATACTATTTATTAGACTTGTGCACGGGCAAAATTTTCGGTAAAATTAGAATTCGGATGAATTTTTTTTTTCTAATTCCGATTATCCTAATTTCGGACCGGGCCTATTCGATTCGAATGAAATTCTGATCCATTCCGAATTATTCGGCCGAATTTAACATGGGTTAAATTATAGCAGTGCGCCTCCGTGCACGCTGCTATCATTCTTTGCAGACAGGGTGTGCATTTAGAAAAAGATCCATCCCAAAAACGGACATTGTCGTACATTGCCAGTCTGTGCATGTCACCTCTACTCCAGCATGGGATGCCAGTCACAATGCAAACGTCGAACATCAAGAACCCATGCCTGTCATTCAATTTAGCATATGTTCGAACATCGAAACCCATGCCTGTCCTTCAATATAGCATATGTTCGAACATCAAAACCCCGTGCCAGTCCTTCAATATAGCATATGCTCGAACATCGAAAACCCATGCCTGTCACATCCTACTCAACATAAGTGGTCGACTCGAACATGGACAAACTACATGTCACATTCTATGTTAGTACATGGGTAAAGGTTAAGGTTTCATTTTCTGGTACCAGCCTCCTACCCTACTGTCCCTCTTTAGCACCCAAATTCCTCTCTCTCGTTTTCCTATACTGATTTCCCCTCATATCAGAAAAGTCTATGTGTATATACATTGTAGTGTTTCATACTACATCAAGAATAAACATCAATGATTGTAATGTGATAGATGTAATGTGTTAAAAAGAAAAATTGAGACATTCTGTTGTAAACGAACTGCAACACAGGAGAGAAATAAAAAAAAAATGCTTGACATCTGTACTGAAGAGGGGTCCACAGCATTGTCTTAGTATAGCAATATCACCGTTTTCTGAGAGTGTGCAATACAGGGCTCTACGGTAATTGCTGGGCATTTCCCAACGTCATAATCAGGGGATGATAGGAGTTGTATTCTAACTACTGTTAGGAAACACATAAGTGATGTACATTCATCTCCCACCTAGAAATTATTTACACACGAGGCAACTCCCCCAAGTAATACCTAGCCCCTTTCCAAGTGAAAGGACTTCCAGAAAGGCTTCTCTTAGTGACTCACCTGTTATTGCCAGTCAGCGGGACCCGGAGAGTAGGAGGGGGTGATGCTATGGCTGCAGATTAAGTCTGGCACGGTGTACTTAGTTGGTCACTCGTCACAATGTTGAAGCTCAGCCTGGCCAGCACCTTCCGGATGGAGACACCTCACAGCAATCCTGTTCAGGACACATTATGCACTGTTGTGCACTCATACTAGTGATCCCAAATGTTTAGACTCATTTCGTACAGGGGGTACCCTCCTGTATTTGTAAAACCTCTCTAGCAAATCTGGGACGGTAGACCTATTTACTCAAGTCTTGACTTTAGGTGGGCGATAAACAATACTAAATAGTCATAATGTTTCACTATCACATAATTCACGTCACTAAAGCAGCCAGCAGGCATCGCCACTGAGTGAGCATAGGGCTGCCCGGCTGCTGACAGTCACACTGATGGGACACCCTGCAACACAGAACTGGCGGAAGAGCACAAAATAAACATGCTATGGGACGGCAAATTGCCGCCCCTGTCAAACTGCCGCCTGGGTTCATGGACCCACTGGGACCCATGTAAGGGCCGGCCCTGTATTCGAACAAATACCTAATATTTTTTTATATTTTGCACAGGAACAAATATTACTTGCTCTTGCAGTGGCAATAACTGGAACTAATGCTGACTGCCTACCTATGCCTAGCCTAATGCTACCTGCCTGCCTACACAACAACTGTACACTCTCTAATCTATTCTCTCTCTGAGCTCCAACAACGCAATGAGGAAATGCAGGCTGTCTGTCTGTGTGACTGTGTCATTAGTCCAACCCCCATCATGAAATGAAGAAGGCTATTCGAATACAGACAAAAGAGGGAAGTAGTGTATGAAACGGAGAATGGAATTGTACTAGAGATATGGAGGGAAAATTATGGAGGGAAAGTAATTGAGCGCGCACAGGAAGTACAAAAAAGTCCTGGTCAAAAGTAGTCAAAACTTTTGGAAATGTGTCGATTGCCGAAACTTCCGAAAGTTTCGACGAATTTCGGACCTGGGCTGTTCGGAGTCGGATCATGTTTTCCGAATGACCCTTGAGTTTCAGATTGGCCGAATGTCTCCGAATGACCCCATTTTCGACGAAATCCGAATGTCTCCGAATGAATTCGCACATGTCTACTATGTATCAAAAACATTTACCTTGATTGAAAAAGTTTCAATTATTTGAAAAAGTCCCGAGTAAAAAAATACCAAATTTGTATAGTTTTACCTACGTCCATGGCTAGCGTAGAGCCCTAATCACCAGCAGCGCAAAATGACATTTTCAACTTTATAAACTAATATGCGCATTCTAGGGTTTTTGTGGTAAAACTACCCTAAAACAGTGGAATAACTATATAAAACTATATATTTCTGAAAAGTCGACAACCTGCCACATCTAATGAGGGGTAACTTGCCTTCTTACCCCAAGCCTGGTGTGAATAAATGCCTCCGGAAGATGGCGCTAATGAAAGAAAAGACATTTTCTTACATTTCTGCCCCTTCAAATGTACTAAAATGCTTGAAAACCATGGCATTTCCAACTGTATTCATTATCTAGTGCTCTTAGGAGAAAAATGACACCCCATTGGTATGAGTTTAACTACCTCAGGGGGAGCTAGAAGTGCAAAACGACACCTACTACAACCTCAAATTTTTCTAACATTTTCTCAAACATTACTTGTCTGTACACAAATGGTTATAACAACTACAGAAGTGAAGAAAGGGTACACAAACCATACCATTTTGAAAAGAAGACACCCTGCCGCATCTAATTATGGGTGACTTGCCTTGTTACCTCAAGCCTGGAGTGCACAAATGCCTCCAGCAGTTGGCGCTAATGAAAAAAAAAGGCATTTTCTTACATTTCTGCCCCTTCAAATGTGCTGAAATTTGTGAAAACCATGGCATTTCCAACTGTATTCATTAGCTAGTGCTCTTAGGAGAAAAAAGAAACCCCATTGGTATGCGTTTAACTACCTCAGGGGGTGCTAGAAGTGCAAAACAACACCTACTGCAACCTCAAATTTTTCTAACATTTTCTAAAACATTACTTGTCTGTACACAAATGGTTATAACAACTACAGAAGTGAAGAAAGGGTACACAAACCATACCATTTTGGAAAGAAGACAACCTGCTGCATCAAATGAGGGGTGAATTGCCTTCTTACCCCAAGCCTGTTGTGCCCAAATGCTTCCAGAAGGTGGCACTATAGGAAAAAAAATGGCATTTTCTTACATTTCTGCCCCTTCATCTGTACGGAAATCTGTGAAAACCATGGAATTTACAACTGTATTCATTAGCTAGTGCTCTTAGGAGAAAAATGATACCTCATTGGTATTAGTTCACCTACCTTAGGGGGCGCTACAGGTACCAAACTACACCTATTGCAACCTCTAATTTTGCTAACATTTTCTCAAACATTACTTGTCTGTATAAAAATGGTTATAACAACTAGAGAAGTGAAAAAAGGCTACACAAACTATAGCATTTTGGAAAGGAGACAACCTGCCGCATAAAATGAGGGGTGAATTGCCTTCTTACCCCAAGCCTGTTGTGCCCAAATGCTTCCAGAAGGTGGCACTATAGGAAAGAAATGGCATTTTCTTACATTTCTGCCCCTTCATCTGTATGGAAATCTGTGAAAACCATGGAATTTCCAACTGTATTCATTAGATAGTGCTCTTTGGAGAAAAATGACACCCCATTGGAAAGAGTCCACCTACCTTAGGGGTGCCAGAAGCACATAACTACACCTACCTGTTTGCTTCTTCGAAAATGGCGGCTTGTACTAAAATGTTCATAACTGTTAGAGACATGAAGGAAAGGTACAAAAGGTATACCATTTTGGAAAGTAGACATTCTCCCGCATCAAGTGAGGGGTCGCTTGCCTTTCTACCCCCTGGAATGAAGTGCACAAATATTTCCAAAAGGTGGTGCTATGGGAAAAAATACATGTTTTTTTACATTTCCACCACTTCAAAGATACTAACATCTTTGAAAACCATAACATTTCCTGCTGTATTCAGTACATGCTACCAACATGAGAAAAATGGTAGCCCATTTGTGTGGGTTAACATACAATATGTGGGTGCTAGGAACACGTACATAAACCTGACACTTTTGTTTTTTAAATTATCTGCTTGCACTAAAATGGTTATAACCATAATAGATAGGCAGGAAAGGTAGGGAAGCAATGCCATTTTGGAAAGAAAACAACCTGCTGCATCTAATGAGGGTTCACTTGCCTTCTTACCCAAAGGCTGGTATGCACAAATGCTTCCAGGAGCTGGCACTAATGAAAAAAAAAGGCATTTTCTTACATTTCTGCCCCTTCAAATGTATGGAGCTCTTTAAAAACCATAGAATTTTCAACTGCATTCATTAGCTAGTGCTCTTAGGAGTCAAACGACACCCCATTGGTATGAGTTGACCTACCTTAGGGGGTGCTAGAAGTAGAAAAGTACACCTACTACAACCTCTGATGTTTCTAACATTTTCTCAAATGTGACTTGCCTGTACAAAAATGGCTATAACACCTTCAGAATTGAAGAAAAGGTAGATAAACCATACCATTTTGGAAAGAAGACAACCTGCCGCATCTAATGATGGGTCACTTGCCTTCTTACCTCAATACTGGTGTGCATAAATGTTTCCAGAAGGAGGCGATATAGGAAAAAAATAGCATTTTTTTACATTTCTGCCCCTTCAAATGTATGGAGCTCTATGAAAACCATGGAATTTTCAACTGCATTTGTTTGCTAGTGCTCTTAGGAGTCAAATGACACCCCATTGGTATGAGTTGAACTACCTTAGGGGGTGCTAGAAGTAGAAAACTACACCTACTACATCCTCTGATGTTTCTAACATTTTCTCAAACCTGACTTGCCTGTACGAAAATGGCTATAACACCTTCAGAATTGAAGAAAAGGTAGATAAACCATATCATTTTGGAGAGAAGACAACCTGCCGCATCTAATTAGGGGTCACTTGCCTTTTTACCCCTAAGTTAGTTGGCACAACTATTTCCAGAATGTGGTGCTACAGGCAAAAAAACCCCAAACATTTGTTTTATACATCAGTCACTTCAAAGATACTAAAATGGTTCAGTGGCGTGGGATTTCCTAGGAGGACTTCTTGCCAGCCTAAGAAAAATGGTACCCCACTGCTGTGGGTTGACATACCAATTTACGCTACAGGAGCGAAGCTACCAGTGAAACAGAAATGGGAAAGCAAACAGTGTATGTGTGATTTTATGGCTAACAGATGAAAGAAGTTAGGGCGTCAGCCGGTGTATGTGCGGACCTGTGACTACAAGTGTAACAAAGTGTGTGGGAGGGTGAGGGATTAGGCAGTGTGTGTGGGTATGAGCAGAGGAGCAAGGATGGTGGTGATGGTGGGGCAGTGTCTGATAGTGTGTATGGGAGATCTGTGACTACCAGTGTGCAATGTATGTCCCCTCATACAAAGCACTGCTTTGGACCCCCCCCCCCTCCTGTGGCACGTGCATTTTTTGGGGCTTTTTCCCCCAATATTTTTGTGTAGACCTTGTTGGGGGCATCAGAACCCATACAATAAGGTCTAAATAAAAAATAAAGGGGAAAAAAATCCTTTGTGTGCAACAGGAGTGTCCAGTGGATTGCAAAGCAATGATTTTGGGCCCCTGTGGCACACAAAGGGTTACATTTTTTTATTGTTACTTTGTATTCAGATGGAGACCAAACAAGCTCTGATCACAAAGTAATGATAAAAAGTCCTGTGTGTGCCACAGGAAGGGGGTCGGCATTGAACCCCCCCTACCAGTGGCACACACAGGGTTAATTTTTGTTTTAATTTTTTTTATTATATACCTCATTGAGGGGCATCAGGACCCCCTGATCCCTCCCCAATGAGGTCTTAGTAAAAAAAAAAATATATATGTCCACAAAAGGAATGACCCTGTGAGTGCCACAGGGGTCTCCAGCGCATTGCAAAGCAATGCATTGGATCCTTGTGGTACTCAGAGGGTTAATTTTTTTTTTTATCATTACTTGGTAATCATAGCTGGTTGGGGGGCCATTAGGACCAATCCTGATGGCCCCCCAACAATCTCTGATAACGAAGTAATGATAAATGCCCTCTGTGTGCGGCAGAAGGGGGGCTGCATTGGCCCCCCTTGTGGCACACACAGGGTTATTTTTTTTTCTTTACTTTTTTTTTATTATGCACCTCATTGGTGTGTATCAGGACCCCTCTGATACCCCCCCAATGAGGTCTTACAAAAAAAAAAAAATCAAAATAAATATCACTGTGAGTGCCACAGGGGTCTCCAGCGCATTGCAAAGCAATGCATTGGACCCTTCTGGCACTCAGAGGGTTAATTTTTTTTATTATTAGTTTGTAATCAGAGCTTGTTGGGGGGCCATCAGGACCAATCCTGATGGCCCCCCAACAAGCTCTAGTAACAAAGGAATGTTAAAAGCCCTGTGTGCCACAGGAGGGGGGTGCATTGAACCCCCCTGTGGCACACACAGGGTTAATTTTTCTTAATTTTTTTTTAATCATAGACCTCATTGAGGGGCATCAGGACCCCCCGATCCCCCCAATGAGGTCTTGCAAAAAAAAAAAAATCCCCCCAAACGAAGTGACCCTGTGAGTGTCACAGGGGTCTCCAGCGCATTGCAAAGCAATGCATTGGACCTTTGTGGCACTCAGAGGGTTAATTTTTTTTTAATTATTACTTTGTAATCAGAGCTTGTTGGGGGGCCATCAGGACCAATCCTGATGGCCCCCCAACAATCTCTAGTAACAAAGG
This sequence comes from Rhinophrynus dorsalis, assembly GCA_037306005.1. Lineage (NCBI taxonomy): Eukaryota > Metazoa > Chordata > Amphibia > Anura > Rhinophrynidae > Rhinophrynus > Rhinophrynus dorsalis. Next base: position 251,878,695 of record CM074719.1, read on the forward strand.
AATGATAAAAGCCCTGTGTGTGCCACAGGAGGGGGGTGCATTTGACCCCCCTGTGGCACACACAGGGTTAAATTTTTTTTTTTTTTTTTTTTTTAATCATAGACCTCATTGAGGGGCATCAGGACCCCCCCTGATCCCCCCAATGAGGTCTTGCAAAAAAAAAAAAAAAAAAAGAAATGACCCTGTGAGTGCCACAGGGGTCTCCAGCACATTGCAAAGCAATGTGCTGGGGACTCCTGCGGCACTCACAGGGTTACTTATGCATTTTTTTTAATTTATTTTTTTTTTTTATTTATTTCAGACCACGTGGGGGACATCAGGACCCCTCCTGGTGTCCCCCCAGTTATTGATCTCCCAGCCGATAGGCTGGGAGATCAATTTGGCGACTGCAGGACAGCAAAAGTTCTCCTGCCTTTCACTCCTACCATCGGAAGGAGTGAATCGGCTAAGGGAAACTTCCCTAACGTCATCGGTGATCATGTCACCAATGACGTTAGGTGGTCTCCCCCGGTCCCGCCCACTCCTACCTGGAAGTTCGGGGTAGGAGAGCGGAGGAGGGAGAAGCTCTGTTTCTCAGAGCTTCTCCCTTGGCGATATTGATCTCCCATCGCGATTGGCTGAGAGATCAATACCTGGGAGGACATGAGGAGTAATCCTCATGTCCTCCCAAGAGTGCCAGGCTGCATTTCAGCTGAAATGCGGCCACTGCCAGCCGGTTATACAGGCTTAAGCAGTGACCGCATTTTAGCTGTCAAATGTAAGAGCGTGGCACAGCAGGTACAGCTGTGCCCACTCGTACATTGTACCCACCTGGCACTCTAGGGGTTAACTTCGATTGCAAAACATTTTTTGCATCATCATAATGCAAATCCAACTTATTTAAAATCACGGGGTTTACAGCAGATCAGATTGGGTATACGTGGAGGCGATTATAATCGGGTCCTCCTCAGAAATGAAAATCGTTGGATTTTTCTATTGAATTGTATGGCACCAAATGGCTTAAATGAAGAATAGACACTCAGTGCTCATCTCTAATAGCCACGTTTGTGATTACTGTCCCCTTAGACATATTCCAGAATCTGAATTTCATTAAACTTTATTTAATGATTGTGTAGTGATATTTACAGAGTATATATATATGGAATCTCTTTGATATATTCTCTATATTTACAATTAATTTTGTGGCATGTATGTCTCTTTAAATTTTCATGATATATATATTTCTACCATTTTTCTTTTGGAGCAGTGCATGTCTCTTTAATTTGTAATGAGACATTACTGGTGCATAGACTTCATTATATGCATATTTGAATTATTTTTATGTCATTTGTAGTCTTCTTTTTTCTCTTTTTTCTCATTAATTTGCAGGCCTTATTGGATATTTAGGTTGTCAATCAGGCTATATATGTCCTCTGTTTCTTTGTCTCTCCTTTTGATTGACATCGTTGTATCCCCAATAACGATTTTATTGGATTTTTGGTGATGGAATTGATTGGTTTACGTTTTAGGCCAATCATGGCCTTTTTACACACTTTAAAAAGAGGCTTGCGATAGTACCTCGCTGTTGACAAGCTGCCCAGAAGAAGTGCCGACGAAACATGGGTCAGCTAGTGTTGTTCATCTTTGTGCTCGTGTCTCACCCGTTCCTTTTTCATTATACTAGGGCTTGCACATGTGTGGACGATTCCGGGGAGTTTTGAATTTCAGCAAATTATCTCCCCTGTTATCACTCACTTTACATATCACCCTGCATACAGATGACTCGCAGTGCAATTTGGATTGTAGCAATCCTCTCGGCGACTCACGTATATTGTTGTTGCAGGAGTGGTTACATGTGTAGCAAGCGTTCTATCAGGATATTCTAGTAAGTGAGACCCGTGGCATTTATATCAATACTGCTTTATATATAGGACCTTTTCAGTATTCGATTTACCAGCATTAGAGATTTCTTTAGATTGGTCTACACATATGTGGATGAGATCAGGGAGCTTGAATCTTAGATAATTCTCTCCCCTTCTATCATCCGTTTTTGCACAACAGTCTCCACTGGCACCTCGCAGTGCAATTTGGATTGTAGCAATCCTCTCAGCGATTCGCCTATATTTCTAGTGCAGAGTGGTTACATTTGTTGCGGACACCATTTAGTAGCACTGTTTATTTTTGCTACTTTTTAGACGTTCTTTAGTTATCTTTTTTTAAGAGCTGGTTAGGCAGGCATCCTTTATTTGCAGTTTTTTATATTGGACTATTTCCAGATAGGAACTGAGATTGCTCACCTTTTTGGTTGGTTTCTCATCTCGGCTCTCCTGTCTAAGATAAATCTGGAAATATTAGCAGTTAATATTCAATTCCATCCTCTTATTTGTGTATGGGTTTTTATTTTGTTTAATAAAGGTTACATTTTAATCACAATTGTGTCCTGACACATGATACCGAGGGATTTATCAGTTCTTTATAAGTGTGCTATTTTTTCAGGGTTCTTTTTTCTTTTCTTTTCTTTCCTTTTTGTCTTCAGTAATAACAATAATGGTTTAGTTATTTCTGAAAATTATCAATAAACTTCCGGGAATAATTTATCATGCCTAGGAAGGATCTCAATTCATTGAGATTAGTTGGTATTTTGGATTTGACTATCGCTTCCACCTTCTTTCTTTGCGGGTTTAACCCTTCTGTGGAAACCTCATGACCAAGAAAGTTAACTTTGGTGCGGCACATCTGTGCCTTTTTGAGCAACAGTTTAACACCAGCTTCCTTTAGCTGATTAAATACTTATTTAATCTCTGTGATATGCTTTTGGAAGGTAATACTTTTAATCAGGACATCATCCACATAGCAGAGAGTCCCCCTAGCCATAGCATCAGGCATAGCCTTGTGCATAAAAATGGCAAATTCATGACCTGAGGCATTCTAACCCAGGCGTATTGTACTCCTCCAAAGGTGAAAGCTAGCTTATATTGGTCTTCCTCACTGACTTTAATGGTCCAGTACCCTTAGGCACAGTCAATTGCTGTAAAGAATTTGGACCCCTGCATCTGAGCCAAACATTGATCTATATACAGCACCGGCCAGCCGGACATATATACACGTTTGTTCAGTTGCCTTAAGTCAGCACACAAACACCATTGACCACTGGGTTTAAGGATTCCCAAGATGGGGTTATTATATAAACTGTGCACTGGCCGTATAATACCTCTCTCTTTGAGGTTCCTTACGATCTCTGCCAATGAGTCATAGGACGCAAGTGGAAGACGGTACTGTTTGACATATACAGGAGGTAACTTAGGGTCAGTTTGTATGCGGGCGACATGTATGTTTGTTAAACCACAATCATAAGAATCCTTGGCAAACAGCTCTTGGAATTCCATAAGTATTTCCCTTAGCTGTTGGCGTTCAGAATCATCAGAGCATGCATCGGCTAGAGAGATTTGCTCGTCTACTAGCTCCTTAAAACCTGGAAATGCTTCAGGCTTACCTAACTCATAGGTTTCCTCAAGTTGTGTAGATAAATCATGAGCATTTACTCTTACCTTATCCACAGCCTCCTGATATTCCCGGGACTCTGGTTCCTTCATCTGGTGTGCAAATACCAGAGAGGATTCTTTAATCCTGCATGTACCTATATCAGGGCTATATAGATACACAGATTGAACGGAAAACAGTCCCTCTGGAAGGGAGTAAAACATTTGCTCAACTAGTTGCTCTTCAGACAGATAATTATCAGGTAGTAAGCCTATCACTTGGTTCTGAAACCCAAATGTATAGTATTCTGAATCCAGAGCATAACCTATTACAGTTCCCTTCTCTAAGGTAATACTGTGTGGGGTTATGTTATTTACCACAATGTGGACTGGTGTTCTACGAATACTCACCATAGAGGTGTGTGATACAGAAATTCATAATTGTTTAATCCTATTTGAGAGGCATATTAATGCATCAGGATTCTCAAGGTTCTGATCACTAAAACCTTCAAGGATATGGGGACCTGACCTGCCCCACCAGGTAGAGTGACCTCACTAGCTACCTGTAATTTCACTGCATATGGCAACAGTTGGCATGACTTCAGGGCTCTTAAGTCATCCTGAAATCCCCAGGGGTTCCCTTCTAACCTAGTCCATAGGTTGTTATTCACCAGGTCAACCTGGGCGGCAAAACAATGTATTAAATCGTTGCCAATATAGATCTGGTGTTGGGGATCCTCCACTACAAGAAAAATATGTTTGGCAGACCTGTCACCTATAGACATAGATAACAGACATCTAGCAACAACAGTATAACTCATAGCACCGTCATCTAGGTCATGTACTAAATTATCATATGGCGCCAGATACTTGATATGGATAGGATCCCTTCCCTCCATCAGTAGGCTGTTACTAATGTAATTTTTTTCCAATTTCAGATTCAGTTTGGCCTGTTTGATCCTCCCCAAGTCTTTAACCTGTAAGGAAACAAACAACTCACCCCCTGTATTGTCAATAGACGTCAGATATTGAGAATGATACTCTGGATCTGTTGGCTCAGAGGGCGATCTGTGAAGAGAGATGGTTAAGACATCGCCTTCTAGCTTCACATTCTGAATCTGTTCTGGTAACTCCTTGATGGAGAGATCACCTTCCATATTTTCAGCAGTGGTATCAAGCATCTGTAAAACAGTGAGGTTAGGGTTCTGGCTATTGACAAAATGGATTTCAATAGTATCCCTAGTTTCCTCTACCACATGATCATTTCTATGGGGGCGTTGCAATGCCTGCTCATATTTGATTGGGTTTTTAAACTGTAACCAGATGACATTATTCAAACAGTCTATGATGGGACTTAATCGTCTTAGTAGATCAGCATCTATAATTAACCTGTTATAGGTAACTTCAGCTACTATGACTTTATGTGTGACTGATTTATTAAAAATTTTCAATTTTAACCATGTGGTTCCCAATACGTTTAAGGGATTACCTCCTACGCTTATTAGGGATCCATCAAATGTGTTTAACACTGGCTTTACACAAGCATCCTCCATAATTTGATGATAATGGAAGCTAGATAATATGGTAGCTTGTGACCCTGTATCCAGGAGACTGGAAGTAATTAGGTCATCAAGCCCCTGCAATGTGACATCAATGAAATATCTTCCTTCATATTCATGCATTTCTCATAAATAATTGTGATGTAGAATCGTCTTAGAATCTCTCCACTACCTGCAAGGGTTAATTCCTGAATTTACAGGAGCAGACTTGCTGACCACTGGGTCAGGGTGTACAGCTGCAGCATCCCCCTTCACTCCTCCTCCTTCTTCAACATGTTCTGAAGAAATGCAGGGAAAAGAAGTGACATCATCAGGGATGGACTTATGTGTACCTGGCTGTGGGTGAGATAAGGAAGAAATGTTAGAGACAAACAAAGCATTTACATCCTGTAAAGAAAATGTGTTAGCATTACTTTTGGCTAAAACATGATCGGTTATTGTAGGACTTACATAGGGCAAAGCAATGGTATTCTTTTCACCTAAGGCCTGCTTACCATTACCCTGTTCTGTTACTGAGTGGCAGCCTCCACTCCTGGGGCTGTCCCTAAAAAAGGGTTAGATCCCTGCTGAGTATTAGAACTAGGGTTTTGGCCTAGCTGTGCCATATTAGCCATAATTTTGGCCATCATATCTGTTAGGTGGTTAACCTGGGCCCTGAGACTTACCTGCTTCTGACCTTGGTTCCCAGAATCAGACTTATTGTTTTGCTGGGACTTGGACCCCTGATTATTAGAGATTTTACCCTTTTGGAACCTCCTGGGAAACTTGGATCTATTTTGGTTTTTGTTGTATCCCTGGGACCTTTTGAAAAATGGTTTCTGACCATTTGTGTTATTAGACCCCTGGGAACTAGCAGAGGCAGGCCCCAACTGTCCTGGTGTCTGTTTATGAACCTGTGGAGATTTTAACACCTCTGCATAGGTTCTCTTGCCAGATTCAAATGGCAAGCTTTCCTCAACCAATGTTTCTGCTACACACTGGAGGGCAGAATTCTTGTCCATAACTGGGGTAGTCTCACTCTGCTGGGCATTATACAGCTTAATAGCTTGAGTGAGTAACCAATCTAGTGACAACCTGTGTGAATAATCCCTAGCTAGATTAGTTTTCATGTACCTAGGCACATTAAAGAATAGTTCCCTAAATTCAAATGATTGGAAATCTGCATCCTTATCTGCTAGGAAATAGGCACATTTAAGCTCTGACAAGAATTGCCTGGGGTCCTGGTCTGGCCTACATTTTAGTGCATAGATTGCACATTTAGCCTCATGGCGGGTTTTATAGGGCCCAAAGGCTAGGATTATCTGTTCCGCTGTTTCATCCCATGTAGTGATATCCTGTATCACTACCGCTTACCTTCCGACGCTCGTGCAGCTGCTGGGTTGTGCGGCTCGCGGGGAAAGAGGACCAGTGTGCTCTGGCGTCCATCCAGACGACCGTCCTCCTCGTTGCGCCCTCTGGCGGCTCCTGCCACATCTGAACCAGGCGCTCATCTCAGGGAATCCCTGATGACGCCGCGACCTGGTTCTTAAAGGGACAAGCACACATTATGCTCCACCTCTAGGGGTGGAGCAATATGATTAAAAACTGCCTTGACACCACTTCAGTTGCCCATTCGTGGTGTTCCAGTGCAGTTGCTACTTGGGCTCTGTGTGCGATTAGGTTTGGCTGACTATCCATTCTGGTGTTGACCTGTGGCTCTGTCCGACTACCCGCTCTGTGTATGACCCATTGGCCTGTCTGACATCCAATCTGGTGCAAACCTGCGGCTCTAGTTGGTAAACCTTACTGTGTATGACCCCTGGCTTGGCTGACTATCCGTTCTGGTGTTGACCTGTGGCTCTGTCCGACTGCCTGCTCTGTGTATGACCCCTTGGCCTATCTAACATCCAATCTGGTGCGAATCTGTGGCTCTAGTTGACCAAGCCTTCCGTATTTTCTCCTTGTGTCTGACCACCTTGACATAGCCTGGGATTGTCAACTGCGCAACCAGCATACAAACGCTCCAGGGGATAACCTAGGATTGTCTTTGGTGGCTTGACGTACTTCCTCTAGCCGTTGAACCTCTGCGGCCTCCAGGTGCGGACCTGCGGCGCAGCTGGTTTTACTGGTACATGGTCTGTCCAGGTGCGAACCTGCTTATCCTCCGTGTGCATTGGGTCGCTGGATCCGTTGTCTGTACAGGTGCGTACCTGTAGTGTGGCCTCAGGTGCGGACCTGAGTTGCCCCTCCTTTGCTGCTGAATTCCATCAGTACCATAGTACCTGTTTGATCCATCCTGAAGTCCTCTCTTGACCTGTATTCTGTGCTGATTTCATTGTCCTGTCTTATTGTTAAATAAAGATTGTGTTACCTAAGTACTGGTCCATTCACATTATTGAATCTGTGACATATCCATATCACTTAAGGATCTGAAAAAGAAACCCTCTGCAATATCAAAAACCCAAGGCACATAATACATTTTATGACGGTCAGAATGAAGGCCTAGAGATGCAAATGTTTCAATATAATGCTCTAAATGGTTAACAACAGATATTTTGGATTTTCTGTGGAAAACTGGTACAGCATCCTTAAGAAATCTTATTATTTTAGTCTTTTCAACTAAAGGTGACTGTTCTTCCTGTTCAAACCTATTCATTGTGGGCATTGTCCTCCTGTTAGGTTTGAGCACTGGCTCCCTGTTAGAGGGTAATCTGTGACCTGTTAAGAGGCTTTGAGGTGCATGGTGTGTGAATTGCTCTGGGATGTTACCCTCATCATCACACTTCAGCAAGAAGTGTGACTTCTGAGGGTTGACAGCCCCCTCCTCCCCAGGTGAGTACTCCTGATGACTGCTAGGTATAGCTGGTTGGGCCTGAACTATCCTCTCAGGACTACTATCCTGTCCCGGCTCAGAGGGGGTATGGTCAGAGTCAGATGCAGTAAGGGTCTGCATTCGTTCTGACAATTCCTGTATCTGGCTGGACAAGATATCAAACATACCTGGATCCACTGATCTATCCCCTATCACGGTGCCCGTGATTGCTGCAGTTCTCTGTCTATCACCTGCAGGGGGCTCCCATTGGCTGTCTGCAGTCAGCCCGCCTCTGGTTGCCATTTTAAACTTAGTCTGGGCACCCTTTAGTTGCCCTTTCGTGGTGTCTCTGACAGCATTCACTTTGTCTGTCTGCTGAAGCCTTTGGGCCTGTTCCTGAGTTCCTGAGTTTACCTGTTCCTGTGTTCCTGTCTTCTTGTCAGTTCCAGTCCGGTTCCAGTTGCTGTCGTTCGGTTGCCAGCCGACTAGTGGTGCTTGTTCCGGTTGAGCCTCGGCCTGCTCCTGCTGTTTCCTGTGTTCAGTTCCTGAGGCGATATTTCTCTCCTGTCGCTCCAGCGACATTCTGTCTGTTGGTCCCAGCGTGCGGACGCTGGTTTACTCCATTAGCCTTGCCGTTCACAATACTGTCCGTTGGTCCCAGCGTGCGGACGCTGGTTTACTCCATTAGCCTTGCGGCTCACTATACTGTCTGTTGGTCCCAGCGTGCGGATGCTGGTTTACTCCATTAGCCTTTCGGCTCATGATACTGTCTGTTGGTCCCAGCGTGCGGACGCTGGTTTACTCCATTAGCCTTACGGTTCACAATACTGTCAGTTGGTTCCAACGTGCAGACGCTGGTTTGCTCCATTGGCCTTGCGGCTCATTCTACTGCCTGTTGGTTCCAGCGTGCGGACGCTGGTTTACTCCATTTGCCTTGCAGCTCAAGATACAGTTGTTAGTCCCAGCGTGCGGACGCTGGGTTACTCCCTGACTTGCAGTCAGGTTTCTAGGTGCTGTCCAGTCCTAGCAGCACTTGTTTCAGATGTGTACTGACACTAGCCTCTACTTGGGAGAGACAGCTTGACCGTATACTCTATTTACCATCCTACTGTCATCATCATCTGACAGTCGCTGGTCTTGTGGTGTCATCCTCCTTGGGCTGCCCTGCCCGGTATTGGTAAGGCTGGTAGAACCTTTCACGTTGCCACCTTTAGGTTGCCTTATCCGGTATTGGCAGGGCCGGTAGAGCCTATCCTTGGGTATCCATTCTGGGCTGCCCTGCCCGGTATTGGTAAGGCCGGTAGAACCTGTTACGTTGCCACTCCACGGTTGCCTTACCCGGTATTGGCAAGGTCGGTAGAGCCTATTCCTTGTGTATTCCTCAGGCTGCCCTGCCCGGTATTGGTAAGGCCGGTAGAACCAGTACGTTACCATCTTACGGTTGCCTTACCCGGTACTGGCAGGGCCGGTAGAGCCTACTTATCACTATTCCTTCAGTATCGCTTGGGTTGCCTTGCCGGTATTATTTGCAAGGCCGGTAGAATCTCAATTGTCAATTGCTTATATATATGTGATGTTTGTATATGTATGAAAACCCTATGGGATTGCCTTAACTTTTCAATAAAGTTATGTTTTTACCTAAACTTTACGTCTGAGAGTCTTAACAAACCGTGACATCCCCTTAGGGCACTAGCACTGGCCCGGTATACCAACACTTGCTCCCGCAATTTTACATTGTCCTGAGCCCACCTGTCTAAATGGGATTGGAGTCGCTTAATGACTGACTGGTTTTGTGTACAAAGGAAATTTGTTCTTGTTAGAATATTGGCTTGCTATGTAAACGTTCTGACTGTGAATTGTCACAATATATTGTTGTAACAAATTTTTATTATTGTGTTATTTATTATCTTTGTATTATTAAAATTGTATATTATGCAAAATCACTTTGTTATTCAATTTGTCGTTCTTAAGTGTTTATATGACACGTTAAAATAAGGAACTACAGGGGCCCTGCAGGTTATATGTGTATCTGAATATATCAACTAACATAAATGTGGACACACTGCTGAGAGATTTTGTGGGTGATATTGTAATAATTTGTGCAAATTATTTGATTATTGCTATAGATACACTGCATTATTTTAATTTTGTTACTTATATATTTAAAACAAAATACCGGTCACAAAAAGTAACTCAATCTCTACTGTGTCTGATACAGCGAGTCATGATGAAATTTCCCTCCCAAAACATGAAAGAGAGGAAAAAGTCTAGAAAGAAATTTTAATATTTGAAATTAAATTTGGGGTGAAATTAGACATCAATAACTATACAGATTGCCTAAAAGTTCAAATAATTGCTCAGAATATATGGAGTAAAGAAAGCAATTTCTACCAGTCGCTGATTAAATTTAAAGATACAAGGGATAGCAAGAATCGATATGCTGGTTTTTCATTTGTGCCCAATGTTGTTCTATATGTGCTTTGAAATGTTAGCACAAATACAGGCACAATCTGATAAATTGCAACATTAAAAAAATATTTCAAATTAACTGAAACAGTTAATTTTGGAACAAACAAATAAAGATGTCCTTAAGAAAAATCAGCAATTGCAGGAGGAATGGCATAAAGTGTAAGGACTCTCAAGTTCAAAAAGCATAAGGAATTACATTTTGAAAATTAGGAAAGTCATAGCAAACAACTCGGTGCAATGGAAAGGCTATGTGTATAGGGAGAAGATGCTTTCTCCAGCTTTGAAAGGGCTAAACCTGGGGGAGATTCACTAAGCGGTGATAAAGAGGTGATAAAGTGGAGATGACTTTTCCAGTTTATCAAGTCTCCAGTTCCTTTGTTATTCTATAGAACATATGCACTAAGATCTACAAAGTTAAATAAATCTTAGTGCATAGACCCCATAGAATAACATAGGAATTGGAGAAGTGATAAACTGGAGAAGTCATCTCCACTTTATCACCTCTTATCACTGTGACAGTTGGCTAGTTCCAGCACCGCTGTTGACGATGACGCAGGAGGCATTGATATGTCCCGGTCGATTCCTCCCAGACGTCGCTGATAGTGCCAGGTTTGAGAGCTCTTGGCGGCGCTACTGGCACTATTGGCCCTCCGTGTCCTCTTGCCAGCTGGGTTTGGAGCTCGGTTTGACGCAAATGCAGGCCGCTGGTTTGACACATCGTGATGGGATGCATCTTTCACTGGCGCGAAGTGGCAGAATGATGTAGACCCTTGTTTTATACTGCTTGGCTGTTATCTCCTCTCATCCACTTCCTGGGCTGGGCTTTAAAGGGGAACTGAACCAATTATCAGTTGCCCTTGTGTTGTTGTTCATCACAGTTTGTTTCCTTTGGGCTCTGTGTATGACATGGCTTGTCTGTCCATTCGTCCTGGTGCTGACCTGTGGCTCTGTCTGTCTATTTTTCTGCCTGCTCCCTGTATATAGTGGACACCCAATCTGGTGCAGACCTGTGGCTCTGGCTGACTACCTGTACTGTGTATGACCCGGCTTGCCTGACCATCCATTCTGGTGCTGACCTGTGGCTCTGTCTGACTATTCTCCTGCCTACTCCATGTCTATAGCAGACACCCAATCTGGTGCAGACCTGTGACTCTGACTGACTACCTGTACTGTGTATGACCCGGCTTGTCTGACCATACATTCTGGTGCTGACCTGTGGCTCTGTCTGACTATTCTCCTTCCTACTCCCTGTGTTTAGCAGACACCCAATCTGGTGCACACCTGGGGCTCTGGCTGACTACCTGTACTGTGTATGACCCAGCTTGTCTGACCATCTAACCTGGTGCTGACCTGTGGCTCTGTCTGACTATTTTCCTGCTGACTTCAAGTACATAGTAGACACCCTATGTAGTGCGGACCTGTGGCTCTGGTTAAGACGTACATTTCTATTCCACGGATTGAGACTGGATTCTCTTCCCCGTTGCGTTCCCTAGGAGAAGTTTCTTTCTTGGAACTGACAGTAGTCTTGTGTCAGTAAGTTCTCCTTATTACTACTGCCTTTGGTATATTAGTATAAAGACTATTTACATCACAGGTAGCCCACTTATTATTAGGATCCCACTTGAAATGTTCCATTTCTTGAAGCAGATTAATTGTATCTTTAAGATACGACTTAGTACTTACAACAAATGGTTGAAGAAATTCATCTATATATTTGGATAAGTTGTTAGTGAGTAAATCTATTCCTGAAACTATCGGTCTCCCTGGTGGATTGGAGACCGATTTATGCAGTTTAGGAAGATGGTAGAAAATTGGAACTTTGGGATATTCCTGCTTTAAAAATTAAAATTCCTCATTATTAATGAGACCATTAACCCCTTAGTGACGGCCGCGTGCAGACGCGGCCGTCACTTAACGTCCGTCTAACATTTTTTTTTTTTTTTAAACAGAATCCGGAGTCCCCGAACGGCGTGCAGCCGCGCGGGGATCCGGATTTCCTGGACGTACATGTACGTCCTCTGTCACTAAGTGACACCCACAGAGGACGTACATGTACGTCCATTGTCACGAAGGGGTTAAATACCCTAATATGATTATTTTGAGAACCCACTGGATAAAACGTGGATTTTGGCTTCAAAGATCTATGGATTGTTTTGATAGGGTTTAAGATCTGAAATATCTTGTTGTAAACTTTCCAATTGTCTTAGATTATATTTGTCTACCATAGTATAATGTGGAAGCGGAGTGCTTATTTCTTTACATTTTGTGGCAAAGAATTTCTTGAGGGTAATTAATCTTATGTATTTATTAACATCTATATATACATTGAAAGCATTGGGACTTTGATTAGGAGAGAACGAAAGGCCTTTTTGTAAAACTTTGTTTTCTATAGGAGTCAATACATGTTTACTTAAATTAAAAATATTATTGGAAATATTTATTCCACCTTTGCTACTTTTGTTGATATTTCTTCCTCCTCTACACCCTCTTCTTGTTGTAGTGGTCTTTTTTGACCCTTTGTGCTCTGTGTTTGAGTTAACAGTGTTATTTGATTCTGTCTAAGTGATGGTGATACTGTCACTGTGGTTGGATTCTGTTAGATTGTACGTGACATTGTAGAAGCTGATTGCTGTTGCACTTGTGGGTGTTTCTGATATCTGGGATTTCTGTGATTGAACGGATGTGGTGGGTGTCAAGGAAATCGGTGATTGAGTTGTTACTGTGAATAACTGGGTGTTGATGTTTGTTGTTGAAATGATATTTGTTCCTTTTGGTGGAAAACTGTGATGTCCTAAAATGCTGATTGTGAAAGTGATTGTTATGTGTATTTGAGTATCTATGAGAGGTGTATTTCGGTCTAGCTCCTTCTTGTATAAAAAATCATTGTGTAGTGGGTGCAATAGCCGTGTATCTATTAGATGTGGGGATATTCGATACATTCTCTAAATCAGTGTGAATGCTTTCTTGATTGGGGTCGTTGTTATCTTTATCTGCATTGAGTGGTATTTGATGTTGTTTTGTAGTGGGGACGGGCTTGTTTAAATGAGTGACGTACGTATGTGCAGTTGATTTCTGTTCATAGTCTGCTTTATCCCTAAGAAATTTCTTTTGATTTGTAAAGATATTTTGTTCTAATGTGATTAGTCTTTTGTTAATATTATCTTGTAATTTTGTTTGTTCCACATCTAATTGGATTTTTTTTCTAACCGAAAAAGATCATTAGATCTCACAGAAGGTTATATCAGAACGTTACCTAAAGAAGACACACTTAGGGCTCGATTTAAAGGCAGCCGTTAGTAAAAAAAAAAATCACTAACGGGTGCGTTAAGTGTCATGTAGCAATTCAAAGATCCGTCTAAAGAACAGCTAATGGCAGTTGCAGAATCCTAACAGCCGATACACTTACGTGCATTCAGACGCATGGAACAACATACCCCAGAGCCATTCAAAGGCTTGCGGTACTGGTAACGGCTGAAAAAAAGACACACCTAACGGCTAAAAGTTAAGACCCACTTTTCTCAGACATTAGACACTTAACGGCCAAAACAAAACACCCGTTACATAGGAAAATACACAAAATGCTTACCGCACAAGCGTGTAAATGGAAAAATTAACCCGTGCAATGCCAAAACAACACAAAAACATGGACACACAACACAAATCACTCCACACACAACAACAAGCAACACCACAGGGACAACGACACTCAAAAAAACAACAACACAACATGACACGGAACAATGGGGGTTATCACATAAAGCGGACACCTGCAAATATAAGCTCACCTGTGCAACATCAACACGCAACCTGCACCCCACTACTGCACACCCGCAAATAGCAGACACATAACAAGCACAACACACCACATCTTATAACACACACACCTGCAAACACTTACCTGGACAAAAACAACTCCATTGGTCAGCACTCACCTCATCACCACACCTACACAACGCCCTATCAAGTACTTAAAGGGACAACTCAACACACTCACTTGTGGCTTGTTTTCCACTCAGGGAGGGAGAGAGAGAGAGATAGAGAGAGAGAGAGAGAGAGATAGAGAGAGATAGAGAGATCAAACAGTATGTTGGGTTACATATTGTTGCGAAAGACTGCGGAGAAGGCGTGCAAGGGAGAGAGCTAGGGAACATCAGCAACCTCCAGGCACGCCTGATCAACAGCCTTCACCTGTTGCAAGTGAGGAGGCTCTGGCTCAGCAGCCACACAGGAGTCCATCCCCACCTGGAGGGCAGCACCTGCCTGCAGATGCACAGCTGCAGCAACAGGATGCTCCACAGTAGCAGAGGATGTATAGAAGACCACCAAGGCCCAGGGTGTACCACCCAAGGGTCACCCTCTTTGGAATGACTGATGATGAGGTTATTGGTCACTACAGGTTGAGGCCTGACAGCATCATTGGCTTGTATGAGGTCATCAAAGATCAGGTGGATCCCATCTACATCCACAACCATGCCCTAACTGGCCTGCAGAAACTACTGTGTGCCATACACTTCATGGCAAGTGGGGCCTTCCAGTCCACTGAGGGTTACGCATCTGGCATGTCACAGGCCACATTATCCAGGGTGCTGGCCCAGGTCCTGCCAGCCCTCAAAAGCAAGGCCAGTACCTATATACATTTTCCCACCACCGACATGGACTGGATACACGTCAAGCAGGCCTTTTACGCAAGGGGAGGTATGCACAGGGTCATGGGTGCTATAGATTGCACCCATGTCCGTATTAAGGCCCCAGCATGTGACGCACAGCTATTCATCAACAGGAAGAACTTCCACTCCATCAACGTGCAGATGGTGTGTGACAGCAACATGAGGATCATGAATGTCTGTGCAAAGTATCCTGGCAGCTCACATGATGCATACATTCTCCAAAACTCCTCAATCCACAGAGATTTCGAGAATGGAACCTTTACAGAGGGATGGATTTTGGGTGAGTTCACAATACAAAATCACACCACATACACAGGCGTACACACAACGCTGCTCAGCATGCACCTGACCCACAGCTACTACGTTCACCACACAAAACATCATTCACACAACATGTGCTCCCTGTCTCACCATGTCACTCACATTACACAGGTGATGCTGGCTATGGATGCAAGTCCTGGCTACTGACCCCTGTGGCCAGTCCCCAAACACATGCCCAGGAAAGGTACAACCAGGCTCATGGCAGAACGAGGAATGCTATTGAGTGGACCTTTGGGCTCCTCAAGTCAAGATTCAGATGTCTGGACCACTCTGGGGGAGCACTGCAGTATGCACGTGCTAAGGTGTGCGACATAATTGTGGCGTGCGCAATACTGCACAACATCGCAGTGGACACCAGGCTGCTGGATCACATCCAGGACCCCCCCATACATGAAGTGGTCATGGACATCGGGCATGTGGAGGAGACCTTGAGAGGGGCACAGATCAGAGACAGGCTCATCACGGAACACTTCACCTGTGAGTATAACACAGGCATGTAAACAATCCATGCAAGTCTCCCATCAGTCCTGTGACGCTAACCACACTGCACATTATGTTCTGTCTCACCCCACATGAACATTGACACAGCACCGCAGTGGCAGTGGACATGGCAAATTGTGTGTGTGGATTCAAAAACCATCCTCCATTCCACTCTTGACGTTGACATACAGACCCCAAGGATATCATGCACACCCCTAGGAGAAACAAGGTACAACATATAACACATGTTCATCACCTTACAGGGCTTGATTGACAGCAACTAACTGGATATGCCATGATCGTAGCCTGAGCAACCATGCTAGCCCAGTAGCGAAAGTGTATTATCCAATGCTATGCATTGGATAATACTCAGGCACATCAGGGGTTAAATGGCCATTGGACTCAATATGGGACCTGTACTGTGCTAGAGCTGAGCAGAGCAGCAGAGGGGTGAATGTACAGTGGTATTGTCACACAATGTAGAGGTCATGAAATGTAGATCAGATTACCAGGGACTCCATGCTGACCTGTGAGTGTGCAGACATATGTGCCCCCGACATGAATACACACATCAACAAATATGTCCAGTATGACATTGGGCTGCCACTGTCACTTTCACAGTGGCAGCACAATGTCATTACTTCCATGGAGCTCTCAGAACACTTGTTAATGTGTGTATACATGTCAGGGGCACATATCCATAGGGCTGGTGCACATGTCCTTAGTTCTCCACAGAATTGGTTACAGATGAGTACACAACACATTGTCAAGCAATGGTTTGTGTACTCACCTGTAACTGTGAAAATTGAGGGGATTATAAAGACTAAATTGTTGTTGCTTGATGATCAGTTCAGGTCTACTGCTCCAAATCCTGTCCTCTTGTCCCACAGGCATCCATAACATGATCCATCCTTGAACTGAAGATCTTACATGTGACTGGATTGATGTCTTGACAACACCTTAATGAAGATCACCCCTTGCTGTTTCTGGTGATGTTGTTGGTGATGCAATGTTTGACCTGAGGTTCACACAAACCTCTACTGGAACATTCTCATATAGACACAGAAAACACTAATTCTTGAGTGTTATAACCTGTACAGTTAGGATGCTCAGTTGTCGAACCCTGTGGACAAAACATGAACAGGGCAGCAGTGTTACTGAAGTAGTACGATTTAGTTTCAAAGTACATTTAGTGTTCTCATACAAGTGTTCAATGCATATAGGCAATACACACAGTAAACACATGTACTTTCTAATGTACTTTGAGACACAATAAAGATGAACCATCACCATTTTATCTGTGTCTGTATGAGGATATATGTGAGAACACATTTGTCAATGCGTAACCACACCCAGGATAGAGTATCCCCCATACATGGAAAGGCATCACCCACATCACGGGAGTCCACCACTTGTTTGCCAGTGAGTGGACTCTGTGATGTATCCATGCAAACAGATGATGGTGGCAGTGATACACTAATGTGTTGTGGGAGTGATAAAGAGGTGGTACAGGGGACATACTTCCACAGTGAATTCCTGTCCACAGTATCTGTATTGCACAGTATAATCAATGTTCTGAGATATTGCTCCACTTTGACATATCTCAGTACATAGGCTACATCAATGAACAACCAGTCTAAGTGGACATGTGTTATCACTGTTGAAGTCTGTTACACCCTTAGGGAAACAGCAACTTAACTTACTGGAGACCCCAATGCTCATCCCAGGATATCAACGTGTGTGCTATACATTGAAATCCTAGGTTAAAACCATTGGCTTCCCCAGTAAGTCAGTTGCACAATGAGTGTTTGAATCCCAAACGATATTGATACATGTCACATTTATCTGTCCTGCTTGTTATGTCTCCGCTAAGTCACATAGCTGTTTGTTTGGTTATCCCATCAACCCACTGAGTGCAAGAGTGGTCCCCAACACATTTATTTGCAATGCGTTGCCTACCACTCTGGCACTCAAAGGGTTAAACACTACATATGATGTAGACGAATGTTCAATGTTTTACTATTTGTTGTGCTAAGGGGTATGTTCTGTTGTTCATATTCAACACACAACATCGCCATATAACACAGTGGTGTAATATGGTTCCAGGGATGTATTTCAAGTTGCATTTGTACAATGGTGTGTGTGTGTGTGTGTGTGTGTGTGTGTGTGTGTGTGTGTGAACCCATGTTGTAGCATCCCACAAACATTTCACCCAGGCAGAGGTTGTGTTCACTGCATTGTATGGCAATGCATTGGAGACAACCCTGCCACCCAATTCATAACTGAAGACACACCAGATCAGACAGGAATCCAAAAAAAGTTTTTTTTATTGAGGGGAAAGTTGACAGGTTGGGCCTTTCATTTTTTCCTTTTTGGGTGGGGGGCCTTAGCCTGGGTGCCAGAGGAGGATGCCCTTGTTGAACTCCTGGTAACCCTCTGCCCCCTAGGTGTGGCTTCAGGGGTAACACTGGAGGGGGTGGTGGTTGCAGTAGACCCCTCAGTGGAACACAAGTTCTCCCTCTCATTCCTCAGGTTCTCCTTGCGGTTTATCTCCCTCAACTCCACAAGGACCTGTGTTAACATGTCCATGAGATCAGTCCTGAGCTGGTGGAGTAGTGTGTTCCCCCTGGCCACCTCCGACTCCAGGGCTTGGATCCTGGTCTTCAATTGTGCAATGTTCCTCCTGGATTGCCTCCTGCTCCTTGTGATGTTGCTGTCAGTACTCCTGCTCGACTGGAGTAGTCTCCTCTGAAGGGCCATACACTCCGCCTCCATCCTTGTGAGGCGTGCAGTGCTTGAGGCGGATGTGCCCGGTGTCACTGGTGCTGCTGTTTCCTCTGCTGCGGAGGGTGCTGATTCTTCTGCTGCCGAGGGTGCTGATTCCTCTGCTGCCAAGGGTGCTGTTTCCTCTGCTGCCAAGGGTGCTGTTTCCAATGATGCTGCTGAGGGTGCTGTTTCCTCTGCTGCTGCTGGAGGTGCTGTTTCCTCTGCTGCTGCTGGATGTGCTGTGGCTGCTGTGACAGCTGTTGGAGTGGCTGGTGCAGATGATGGGCATATGCCCACCACATCAAGTGATCCCGAGCTGCCCAATGATGTGTGTGCTGGTGGAGGTGTGAATATGTCCCTGGGTAGGGGGCGCTGGGGCTCACCTATCAGGCCCAGATGTGGGTAGTCCAGTGGTCAAGGGTCATATGGTGGCCATTGGTAGGTGCTGGGACCCCACCTGGGATCATGCCTTGGGGCATGCTGTGGAGCCATCCAGGAGGGTGGGTTGATGTTGGAGGCATATGGCCTATATTGGGTGGTGGCCACAGTCCCTGGCAGCCATTGCCTCCCTGGCGGTGGTGGTGCTGCTAACGGAGGATTGTAGCTGGTGGAGGTGGCTGGATAGGTCCACCTCTCCTCCTGTGGCATCCAGCCACTGTACTGGGGAGGTGCAGTTTGAAGGGGTGCAGCCTGTGGTGGTCCAGCTTGTAAGGGTGCAGTAGGTGGTGGTGCAGCCTGTGTTGGAGGGGATGGTGATGGTGGGTATGGTGACCACTGGCTGGTCCCCTCCTCTGTGTACTCCTCACTGGGGGGTGACATTGCCTCCTCCACCGTCTCCCGCTGGGCTTGAGGGCCTTAAGCGGTGTGGAGAAATAAGATGTTGTGATTAGTGACTTTAGCCATATGTTTGTGGAGACAGTTATACTCTGATATGTGGTGACTAAATATATATGTGTTTGGGTTAATCCCCCTGGGTAAACAAGGGTACTCCCACTGCTGAAAGGTGTTTGAGTTATTACGGGTGAAGGTTTCATTTTGAGGTGCAATATTACAGTGGCCCGAAATAGTACAGTGGGGCTGTTGCAACACCCTCCCACGTAGATATCTGGTCCCTGTACCAGAGCTGTCCATATGATAGTGCAGTAACAGCACCAATGTACAATTTCAGGCCACTGGGATATTGCCCCTGACATATCCATGTCTGAGCTGTGGTACCTTTTGAATCATCACACCTTTCAGCAGTAGGAATACCATTTTTTAACTCGGGGGGGGGGAATCCAACAACATATATTTGTCTTCACAACTTGTAGGGATGGCTATCCCTCCAGGGGGATGGCAAAAGTTAAGTCCACCTTGATGTCAGATTGTAGATATTGTGAAAACAGATGTTGTTCGTTGTTAGTCGTATCCCTCCACCCTCATGGTTGTCCAGATATTGCTCTATGTGACAGATGGAGATTTCAGTCATTTTCCACACGAGGGCTTTTCAGCAGAGCCCAAATCGCCCCATTTAGAGAACAATACTTAATTGGAATGGTGTACAGAGTGTGCATGGTTTGCAAGCACACTCTGTGGACCATTCCAAAGAGGTATTTATCTCGAAATGTTGCGACTTTGGCTCTGCTGAAGAGCCTCCGTGTGGTCAAATGACAGATATCTCCACCTGTCACGTAGAGCAATATCTGTATAACCATGAGTGTTGGAGGGATGGGACTTAGATCGAGACACATCTTTTAATGATGGCAATGATATGACATCATGATGACATTACCCATTGCTATCCCATTACAGTCACACACAAGTAGAAATGGTCATATATGTATGTGGATATGTACCCTTCATATGGATACAGTAATATCCTTCCAAGATGTGAAGCCAGAGAGCAGTTCAGTAGGTGTGATTGCCTTACTGACTATATATGTGCACCCATCCAACAATACATTGGATTGATATGATGGATATGAACATACCTCGTATATCCCATCTACGTAGAGTGTGATATACTATGTATGTGTATTTGGATGGTAGCAATGTAGGTTGATTTGTGATGGGTGCACATATCTGGCCAGTAAGGCAATCACATCTAGTGAACTGATCCCTGTGTTCACATCGTGTTGGAACATATTTAGTAACATTTGAATCCTAAGGGCAACAATCCAGCCAGTAGTGAGGGATATCTTTGATTGAGGCCTGTTTTTCTCTGTGAATGAGCCCATCCATCCTTCTGTGTGAGGCAACCGTACTCAATCCTAGATATCCATCAGTCATGGCCTGTTGGTGACCAAGGTACAATGTTTGCTATTTGTTTCCCATGTGTATCCTGCAAAGAGCGGCTGGTGTACCATCCATCCATGGCATCAGCACCCCTGTGGATCCATGTGGGAATCAGATATGGGATATGTCATTTCAAGTCAGAGAAAATGATTGCAGCCACAACACCAATGCCTACTTTTTCCAGCTTTATTTCTGTGGAATAGTTTTCGGCCTGTGTGTCTCTGGGACACTATGATGTGTGACCTGATGCCCCCTTTTTGTGATTCAGTAAGCGGTGATGTTGAACTGATGAAGTGAACATGATGGTGACTTCTCCAGTCATCTCCTTTCCCCATTTCCAGTGTTTTCCATGGAGTCTGTACAATGGGACCTTATAAACTTGATTCTTGTTTTTACATATTCTCTATGGACTAACACTGGTATTGGTGAAGTGAGGGTGTGTGAGGGTTACTTTGTGTCCACCATCTGTTTGTCACCGGTTAGTGAATGTCCCCTGTGTAGCATGTGATCGTTGGCCTATTGACTTGTTTGTTGTCTGGTTAACCCTTTGAGTCCCAGAGGGGTTGCCAAAGCATTGTTGATTGATGCATTGATGATCCCTCTAGCACTCAAGGGGTTAGGTGCTGACTTCCCTGTGGGGACATGGGTGACATTGTGTGTGAACAGTGATGATATTTAACAAACGACATTTTGAACAGCACGGTTTGTGTATTGTGTGTGATGAGCACAGAGACAGGAGGGTTGAAGTAGGACTTTGACAGGTTTGTCCCAAGTTGGACCTTGCTATTTGTCCTGGTGTTGTGTCCTTTTTTGAACCCTCAGGGTGCTGTGTTGGTGCAGTTGTATGGCTGAGTGATGGACATGTGCTGAGGTGTGACTGTGTGTGCAGCTGGTGTTGGTTGCTGTAGTGTGTTGTTCTGTAGTGTTGCACTTACCGGTAGTGTGGAGGCTCCTCTCATCCCCAGTGTCAGTTCCTCCAACGACCCCCTCGATCAGGGTCGGGGACATGGTCTGCCGCACCATCTCCTCCCAGCCGCAGAAGGTGATAGGGACGGCTGGTCCACCTCCAGTGCCTCGGGCGTGCTTGGTGAGCTCGGTCATCTTGTTTTTGACCACCCTTCGGCAGTCGCCCCATCTCTTTTTGATGGACTCCACGTCCCGTCTGCATGGAGCCACCGCGTTGACCCAGCTGCATATCTGGTTCCAGGCTGCCTTCCTCCTCACTGACAGGCCAGGGACCTTCGCCGTCGGGTGGAGAACACTCTGCCTCTCCAGGACAGCTTCCACGAGAGCCGTGTTCTCCTCCTCTGTGTATTTGGGGTCCCTGATCCTGCCTCGTCACCTCCGGCATGGGATGACTCAGAGCCGGAGTGCCCTTCCTGGTCTGACCCTGACTGTGTGGGGTGCTCCCCGGCAACTACCCCTCGTCCCACTGCAGGTTCTGTCCCTGTCCTTTGTTTGCCTGCTCTTGTTGGCCGGGTCCCCCTCCGCCCTGCGGATCTCCCTCTCCCACCCCTGCTCTGCTGAGGGATAACCTCCTGACCTTCCTCCTCCTCCACTACTCTCCCCATCCCTCTCTCCTGTCCTCCTCTCCTAGCCATCATTCACCCACTCACACCCAGGCACTCCCACAGGCCCTCACAGACACACTCAATCCACTCACTCTCTGTCACACACTTTCTCTCACAGATTCACACTGTCAAAATAAAAAGTAAAATGTGTAAGGTGTTGTTATAAAATAAAAGGACTATGTGTAGGTATGTGTATGTGTTTGTTTGTGTGTATTTAATATGTGCAAAGGTGTGCTATGTGTCGTATTATGTGCAATGCTCTCCTCTCTCCAAACTCCAAAACTCCTCTACCTCCAATGTATTCTCCTGTTTCCCTCTCTCTGATCACTATCCTCTGCTCCTGGGTCTTGATATCTGGCTTTGAAGAACTCGATAACAGACCGTGTGTGACGGTTATTTTTGGGTATATATAGGTGTATTTGAAGTTTTTTGCTACATTGGGGCTTTGTGATTGGCTGTGTGTTTGAATTTGTTTTTGCAGCAGGGTTGCTAGACGTCAGCCGTTATGTTACATGTTGTTTTAAGCTATGTTATCGCGTGATTTGGCCGCCCGTTGTGCATTAACATGAGCGACAACGGGTTTTGTGTTACGTGTTTTGTGTGTGCCTACGCTCGATAGCTATTCTCGTAGAGTACCTATTGAATCTGCCGTAACTCATGTATTATTTGCGAGCGATGTGCCTTTTTCACTTAGCGGCTGCCTTTAAATCTAGCCCTTAGTCTTTTGAGGAATTTGTAAAAAGTTTAACGAAAGAAAGCAAAGATTGGTTTGATCTGATAGAAAAAACACATTTAAAATTGCTGGAGTGCAACCAATTTTGACCAAAATAGCTAAAAGCAAATATACAACGTATTGGTGCACATGAGGATTTAGTTACATTATATAGCCATAGAATGCTAAGCTTGCCACCAACGCCAAGGTACCTCATTTTGGCAAGTACCTAACCTTAATATGCTTTGTCTTATGAGCTGAATCTCTCCTACTTTAGGCATTTACTAACCTTAATTTACTTAATCCTGAGAGCTGTCTTGGTCAGCTTTACTCATTAATGGAGAGAGACTCTCTGACAGGCATTATATAGTGTCCTAGAGACAATGAACATTGCACCTGGGTGTGGGAGGGGTGCTTGAACCAATAGAAGCTGGTCAAAACTTCCAAAAGTACAATTCCAGTCCAGGTTTTGGTAAGTACACCCAAAAAAAAAAAAAACACATTTAAAATTGCTGGAGTGCAACCAATTTTGACCAAAATAGCTAAAAGCAAATATACAAAGTATTGATGCACATCCAAATTTTCATCACCATTAACCCTTTACTCTGCGGCATTGTGCCTGCATATCACTAATATATTAAAGATGACTGCAAATGCTCGCAGTCTGGCTGGTAAGATGGGGGAGCTAGAAATGATTGCAGTACATGAGCAGTATGATCTGATTGGAGTGTCTGAAACCTGGTTAGATGATACATATGACTTGGCAGTCAATCTAGAGGGTTATTCACTTTTTAGGAGGGACAGGGTTAATAAAAGGGGAGGAGGGGTATGCCTATATGTAAAGCAGGCCTTAAAACCTAGTTTAAGGGAAGATATAAATGAAGGGTCCAATGAAAAGGTAGAGGCCTTGTGGGTTGAAATACACACTGGGGGCACACATAATAAAAAGATATTGGTGGGGGTTTGCTACAAGCCACCTAATGTTGGGGAGTTGGAGGAAGCCCAAACTTTTACTGCAAATGGAAAAGGCTGCTAGGTCAGCAAAGGTAATTATAATGGGAGATTTCAACTACCCTGAAATTGACTGGAGCAATATGACTTCAGGCACAACAAAGGGAAATATTTTTCTAAGTATGATAAATGATAATTTTATGTCCCAACTAGTAGAGGAGCCAACTAGAAAAGAGGCCTTGCTTGACCTAGTGCTCTCAAACGATTCTGACATTGTAAACAATGTGCAGGTAAGGGAACATTTGGGCAGCAGTGACCACAATATTGTATCCTTTGAAGTTTGTTATGAGAAACCCAATAGCAAGAGTTTAACCAAAACATTCAATTTCAAAAAGGCTAATTTTACAAAGTTAAAAGAAGCTTTAAAGGATATCCAGTGGGATGTAATTTTCAAAGATAAAAATGCACAAGAGTCATGGAATGTATTTAAAATGCTCTTGGGCAAATATACACGTCAATATATACCATTGGGGAATAAGCACAAGAGAAGTAAAGCAAAACCAATGTGGATTAATAATGTGGTTAGCAGGGAAATGAGAAATAAAAAGCAGGCTTTTAAGGTGTTTAAGTCAAATGGGTCAGATGCATCATTTAAAAAATATAAAGAATGTAATAAAATCTGCAAACAAGCAATTAAGCTAGCTAAAATAGAAAATGAGCGAAACATTGCAAATGAGAGCAAGAAAAACCCTAAACAATTCTACAAGTATATTAACAACAAAAAAGTTCAGGTTGATATTGGTCCTCTTAAGACTGAAACAGGTGAATTGATTAGTGAGGATAAAGCTATGGCTGACACCCTAAATACGTTCTTTGCTTCAGTATATACAAAGGAAGCAGAAATGACAAGCTGTAGGAAAACAGACAAAACCATGGAATTTCCTCCAACATCTACATGGCTTACTGAGGACAAGGTCCAAAAGAGACTGGAAAGGGTTATAGTGAATAAAGCGCCTGGACCGGACAGTATACACCCAAGGGTAATTAAGGAACTTAGTTCAGTAATAGCAAAACCATTATACTTAATATTTATTGATTCGCTTTCATCAGGCATAGTGCCCTGTGATTGGAGGAAAGCTGATGTAGTTCCATTGTTTAAAAAGGGAGCAAGATCCAAACCAGGAAATTATAGACCTGTGAGCTTGACTTCCATAGTGGGTAAGATACTAGAAGGGTTATTAACTGACAGTATTCAGAACTATGTGAAGACAAACAATATCATTAGTAGGAATCAGCATGGTTTCATGAAGAACAGATCATGTCAGACTAATTTACTTGCATTTTATGAAAGAGTGAGTAGTAATTTGGACAGGGGAATTGCTGTTGATGTAGTATACTTGGATTTTGCAAAAGCCTTTGACACAGTGCCTCACAACAGGTTACTGCATAAATTAAAAGGCTTCGGTTTGGGTGGTGTTATCTGTACATGGATTGAGAACTGGTTAAATGATAGATGGCAGAGAGTTGTTGTAAATGGAACTTTTTCAAATTGGTCTAGGTTATAAGTGGGGTGCCTCAGGGTTCAGTCCTGGGCCCAATGCTTTTTAATTTGTTTATTAATGATCTAGAAGTGGGAATTGAAAGTAGCATCTCAATCTTTGCTGATGACACTAAGCTATGTAAGGAAATACATACAGAGCTCAATGTTTTTTCCCTACAGAAGGATTTAGATAAAATAAGTGAATGGGCAGAAAAGTGGCAGATGTCATTTAATGTAGATAAATGTAAGGTTATGCATTTGGGTTGTAGAAACAAACTTGCTGCATATACTCTAAATGGGAAACAACTTGGGAAATCCTCATTAGAGAAAGATTTAGGTGTACTGATAGACAATAGTCTTCACAGCAGTGCGCAGAGTCACTCAGCTGCTGCAAGAGCAAATAGAGTATTAGCCTGCATAAAAAGAGGTGTAGAAGCAAGGGATGCTAATATTATCCTACCTCTGTATAAATCCTTGGTTAGGCCTCATCTAGAATATGGAGTACAATTTTGGGCGCCTGTTCTAAAAAAAGACATTGCTGAACTGGAAAAGGTGCAGAGACGTGCAACAAAACTGATAAAGGGATTGGAGGATCTGAGTTACAAAGAGAGACTAGCCAAACTGGGTTTGTTTACATTAGAAAAGAGACGTCTAAGGGGTGATATGATTACCATTTACAAATACATTCAAGGTCAATACAAAGAACTATCCAATGAATTATTTATGCAAAGAGCTGAGCTAAGAACAAGAGGTCATCCATTAAGACTTGAGGAAAGGCGCTTTCGACTAAAACACAGGCAGGGATTCTTTACAGTAAGGGCGGTAAGGCTATGGAATTCTTTGCCTCGGGATGTTGTGCTTGCAGATAATGTAACTGCATTCAAAAAAGCAATGGATGCCTATCTAGCACAGAACAATATTGACAGTTATGACAGATGGCTTCAAAGCAAATAGGATATTGAGCCGGGGAACTATTTGACACACACACACACACACACACACCTACACTGGAAATTGCTCCATAGGGCTTTTTGTTGCCTTCCTCTGGATCAACGGGAGTGTTATTGGCATGGGCTGGACTTGATGGACGCATGTCTTTTTTCAGCCTTATCTACTATGTTACTATGTTAGTTACATTATATAGCCATAGAATGCTAAGCATGCCACCAACGCCAAGGTATCTCATTTTGGCAAGTACCTAACCTTAATATGCTTTGTCTTATGAGCTGAATCTCTCCTACTTTAGGCATTTACTTACCTTAATTTACTTTATCCTGAGAGCTGAGTCTTGGTCAGCTTGATCTGATAGCCCTAGAGAATTATAAAAAACACAAAATGATTCCTAGAGGTTTGAGGATATATAAACCACAAGCAATAGAGGTTGATGAAATAGAATTTTTAACTGAGTGGGACTCGATTCTTGAGGAATGCTCTTTAAAACTAAGAAATTTATTAATAACATATCGAGAGCACCTATTAGATATTGTCAGGCTCTGAGATGGACAAACACAGAAGTTTTCGAGATAGGACAGGATGGCCTAGTCGAAGGCTTTAGTTACAGTTCAATGTTAAAGGGAAATTGCAAGTCAAGCCTGGAAGGTTCGAAGACTCAGAAGTTCTAGTGGGGTGATGATGTCGTAGGTTTAGCGTCAAGAAGCAGAGAGTAGGGGTCATCAACTTCAAGTCGCAAGTCGAGGAGACAGGTCTTCACTGGATAGGGTTGTCGACTTGGCAGGATGGTCAATGGACTACAACTACCACTGCTCTCAACTAGTCAAAGGTTTAGGAGGGATCGACCAGATGTTGAGGATGACCCTGTCGACTAGTTGGACAGGCGGAAGGCAGGAAGATGTCGAGTCCCTACACCCTCCACTGGCTGGGGCAGTCACTGGAGCAACCGGTGATGGCAACCCGACTCAACCGGAGATCCTGAGGTGTAGGGTTGAGCAGACTGGAGTCGGACAATAAGTTGAGAAGCCAGAGAGTCAGATCTGGATGATAAAATCAGCCTGAGTTGGAGCTTGGGAGCAGCTGAAGGGACTCCTGTTGCACAGCAAGAAGGAGTTCGTCGGG
This sequence comes from Rhinophrynus dorsalis, assembly GCA_037306005.1. Taxonomy (NCBI): domain Eukaryota; kingdom Metazoa; phylum Chordata; class Amphibia; order Anura; family Rhinophrynidae; genus Rhinophrynus; species Rhinophrynus dorsalis. Next base: position 251,906,327 of record CM074719.1, read on the forward strand.
AAAATCGTGGTCGAGGATAGCCGAGGTCAAGCTGATATGAAGACTAGAAGCAAGGGGAACAGACAGAGACGTAGTCATGAGGGAACCCGTGTCGAGATCCAAGACTGAAGGCAGGAGACAAGGTCAAAAATCAATGCAAAGGTTCGGTACACGGATTCAGGAACTCTGGAACTCTGCGACAAACACTCTCAGAAATTTGGCACTAAAATCGAGCAAGACTAGGAGGTTGACCCAGGTAGATAAAACCTGCAGCAGTCAATAGGGATGATAGCAGGAGGAACTATCTGAAGAAGCGTAACAGTGCCCCCTCTTCAGTGGCTGGCCTCCGGACAGCCCGGAGCATCGGGATGGAGGCGATGAAAGGCTTGCACATGGACTGGAGCATGGACCTCAGAAGCTGGTACCCAGGAACGGTTGGCAGGATCATAGCCTTTCCAATCGACCAAATAGTGTGATCGACCACAAGATAGTCGAGAGTCCAGAATCTTGCTGACCTCATACACTGGATGACTGTCCACCAAAACAGGAGCAGGAGGAGGAGGAGAAGATTGGTGGTAACGGTTCTTGACCAGAGGATGTAAAAGAGAGACATGAAAGGAATTGGCCACCTTCATGGTAGATGGTAGATCAAGAGCATAGGTGACAGGTGTCAGCTGACTCCTGATGGAAAAAGGACCTACGAACCTGGGCCCCAATTTACCGGAAGGCTGCTTCAGGTGGAGGTGTTGGGTAGACAGCCAGACCTGGTCACCAGACTAGTATGAAGGGACTGGTCGTCTTTTCTTATCTGCCGCGGACTTGTATCTGGAAAAAGTGGCCGTCAAGGAATGATGAACAGAAGCCCAATGGAGACAAAGATCTTGTACTCTAGCATCAGCTTTGGGAACATTCAAGACAGGAAGGTTAGGTAGCGTCAGGGTGATAACCTAGAGCAGCGTAGAAGGGACAACACTTCATAGCAGAGTGATATCGGTTATTGATATTATTACTGTGATGTACATTGACATAGTGACGGAGATAGATTTTTAGGGTCTGATTAGTTCTCTCAGTTTGGCCGTTAGACTGAGGATGGTATGAGGATGAGAAGTTCAACTGGATCCCTAGGCGAGAACAGAAAGCCTTCCAAAATTTTGAGGTAAATTGGGTACCTCTGTTAGAGACAACTTGAGCAGGAACTTCGTGAATGCAGAAAACTTCTTTGATGAAGATATTTGCTAAAGCTTGTGAGTAATCCCCGGAGGGGAATGAAATGCGCATGCTTAGAGAAGCGGTCAGCTACTACCCAAATCACTGTACAATGGTCTGAAGGTGGCAAATCTGTAATAAAATCCATAGCCAGGTGAGTCCATGGGGACTGAGGAATTGGTAGAAGTTGAAGTACAAGCTTTAACATAGGCTTCCACATCTTGCTTTAAGGAAGGCCACCAAAGCATCGAAGAAGAAGCTCAGTATTTTTAGTAATGCCTGTATGACCAGCCATAGCAGAGCGATGTGATCATTTTAGGAGAGAAACCCGAAAACGCTTGGGAACATATAGGAGATGAGCTGGTTTCTCTTTAACTCGTCCACTGAAATGGTGTTGGAGAGACTTGATCCTCTGTATTATGGACAACAATAGACAGGCCACAATATGTTTGGAGGGTATTATTGGTTCAGGTGGCGGTTCCGATTCAGTAGTGAAGAGACGAGATAAAGCATCAGCTTCCAAATTCTTAGATCCTGGTATATATGTGATAATAAAATGAAAACAGGTAAAGAAAAGAGCCCATCGGGCCTGCCTTGGATTCAGGCGTCGTGCTTGTTCCAGGAATTGAAGGTTCTTGTGGTCAGTCTGAATAATGACCGGAACTTGAAACCCCTCCAACAGTTGTCGCCATTCTTCTAAGGCCATTTTAATGGCCAAAAGCTCACGATTACCGGCATCATAGTTCCTTTCAGCAGAGCTGAACTGTTTAGAAAAGTGTGAGCACTAGTGAATGCAGTTAGTGACCCCATCACTCTGAGAAAGGACAGCACCAGCTCCCAATTTGGAGGCATCTACCTCAATGAGAAAGGGTTTTCTGGGGGTCTGTATATCGTAACAAAGGTGCAGAAACAAATCATTTTTTAATCGTTCAAAGGCCTCGTCAGCGTCAAAGGACCAGACTTTAGGATTTGCATTGTTTCTGGTGAAAGCTACCAGGGGGGCAACTATGGCAGAGAAGTTTTTAATGAATCTTCTGTAATAGTTTGCAAATCCCAGGAAACGTTGCACGGCTCTCAAAGTGGTTGGTCGTGGCCACTGAGAGATGGACTCCACTTTAGAGGGATCCATCAGAAGAACAGAGTCAGAAACTATATATCCTAGAAAGGAAGCTGTGAGGTTTCAAAGATGCATTTTTCAGCCTTGGCGAAAAGATGATTCTACCTAAAGCGGTGTAACACAGTACGGGCGTGTTCTCTGTGTTCGTGAAGAGATGATGAAAAGATCAATATATCATCCAGATACACCACCACATAGGAGAGCAGAATGTCCCTGAAAATCTCATTGACGAAGAGTTGGAATACTGCGGGGGCCAGGCACGTACACACATAGACACCAAGGGGGCTTGAGCACCTGCCCTTTTTGTCCAAAGTGCCCTCGTGCCCTTTTAACAAAAAAAAATAATTATGAGAAGTGCCCTTTTTTTCATTTGAGCCCCTGCCCCCCAAAATGTCTGTGCACGTCCCTGGCGGGGACATTACAGAGCCCAAAGGGCATGACGAGGTACTCATAGTGGCCGTACCTGGTAAAAAAGGCCATCTTCCACTCGTCAGCGTCTTTGATTCTAATCAGATTATATGCCCCACGCATATCTAACTCAGTGAAAATGTTTGCATCCTTCAAAGCATCAAAGAGTTCTGGAATCAGAGGCAGTAGATATCTATTTTAATAGTCACCTTGTTTAGGCCCCTATAGTCTATACAAGGTCTCAAGGATCCATCTTTTTTGTAGACAAAGAAAAACCCTGCACCTGCTGGTGAGGATGAATGTCTAATGAAACCCCTGGCCAGGTTTTCTTGAATATATTCCAAAAGGGCCTTATTCTCAGGATCAGACAGAAGAAAGGTTCTTCCTCTAGGAGGCACAGTACTGGGCAATAAATCAATTGGACAGTCAAATGATCTGTGTGGTGGTAACTCAGCTGCCTTTTGTTTAGAAAAAACATCAATAAAGTCACTGTAGGATTTGGGTATAGCATCCTCAGGAGCGATTATGCTACCCACAATGCCTGGTACTGATATCTTAGTTAGATAGTTAGAATGACAGGAAGGACTCTAGCTCGTCAACTGATCAGATCTCCAGTCGATAACCGGGTTGTGGAGGTGGAGCCAAGATAGACCCAAAATCACTGGAACAGAAGGACAATTTATGATGTCAAATTGAATAGTCTCTGAATGAAGAATGCCAGTTTGAAGAAGAAGCTGTTGTGTTTCATGGGTAACAAGGCCCGTTCCCAAAGTACCCCCATGAACAGTAGAGACCTGTAAAGGTTTGACTTTCTGAACAAGCGGAATCCAGTGTATGGAGGCAAATCTAACATCAAGAAATACTCCGACAGCACCTGAGTCCAAGAAGGCTTTTGTGGAGACTGAGTCCACCGCCCAACTCAACCAAACCGGAACCATCAAACAGTTTGGGTCAGTCAGAGAGGTTTTTTGTCTCAACCTTAAGGAGTTGTCTCCATAGTTCGCTAAGCTGTGAAGTTTCCCTGCCGGGTCGGACACTGGAGTAGGAGATGGCCCTTAAGGCCATAATAAAGGCAAAGTCCCTGACTTCTTCACTGGTGTTTCTCTTCCTCAGTGAGTTTAGTCACAGACCCAATATCCATAGGTTCTGCAGGGGTCTGGGGTGCCTCTGCGGAAGATGAAGATCGTGGAACAAAATCTGGTTTGTAGCGGCGAGAGCGATCTCTTTCTTGTTGCCTCTCTAATTGCCAATGGTCTAATTCTAAACAGACAGATATCAGACCCTCCAGATGGTCCGTTGTTTCTTGATTCACTAAAGCATCTTTGATCCACTCGCTCAAGCCCCTATGAAAGGCAGCCCTCAAGGCTCCATTGTTCCAGTTGGTTTCGTAGGAGAGTGTTCTGAACTCCACTGCATATTGGGCCACAGTGCGGGTACTCTGTCTTAAACCCAGTATAGTGGCCTCTGCGGATGCCTGCCTTCCTGGTAGATCAAACACAGTTTTAAAGGCAAAAATAAATGCGTTGGAGTCATCAAGAAGCGAGGATCTGTTTTCCACCAGAGGAGAAGCCCAAGCAAGGGCCTTGTCAGTCAATAAAGAGATTATGAAGGCCACTCGCGTAGCATGAGAATTAAATGATTGGGCAAGGTCTGGAAATGCAGCTGGCACTGGTTCAAAAACCCTCTACAGTGTTCTGGTCGACCAGAAAATCTCTCTGGTAAGGGTATCTTGGGTGGTTTGTATCCTGGGATAGTACCGTTCAGAACTGTAGCCTCTGAGATCTGTGTTGGAGGAGTTTGAGCAGAGGTAGGAGAGAAGGTGTGTAAAATCTCCATCATAGCATCCAGCTTATGATTGAGAGTTTGTAGCTGTGCTGCGTGGGTAGACAGAATCTGCTCCTGTTGTTCCTGTCTGGAGGTAATGCGAGAAGCCTCAGCAGCATCCATATTTACTGGCTCGATTTTACTGTCAGTCTCTGAGATGGACAAACACAGAAGTTGTTCGAGATAGGACAGGATGGCCTAGTCGAAGGCTTAAGTGACAGTTCAATGTTCATGAGAAATTGCGAGTCAAGCCAGGAATGTTAGATGACTCAGAAGTTCTAGTGGGGTGATGATGTCGTAGGTTTAGAGTCGAGAAGCGGAGAATAGGGGTCGTCAACTTCGAGTCGCAAGTCGAGGAGACAGGTCTTCACTGGATAGGGTTGTTGACTTGGCGGGATGGTCGACGGACTACAACTACCACTGCTGTAACTAGGCGAAGGTTTAGGAGAAGTCGACCAGATGTCGGGTTCGACCCCGTCGACTGGTTGGACAGGCGGAAGGCAGGAAGATGTCGAGTTCCTACACCCTCGACTGGCTGGGGCAGTCACCGGAGCAATCGGTGATGGCAACCCGTCTCAACCGAAGAGCCTGAGGTGTAGGGTCGAGCAGACTAGAGTCGGACAATAAGCTGAGATGCGAGAGAGTCAGATCTGAAAGATAAGATCAACCTGAGCCGGAGCTTGGGAGCAGCTGAAGGGACTCCTGTTGCACAGCAACAAAGAGTTCATGGGGAAAATCATGGTCGAGGATAGCCGAGGTCAAGCCGATATGGAGACTAGAAGCCAGGGGAACAGATGGAGACATAGTCAGGAGGGAAGCTGTGTCAAGATCCAAGACAGAAGGCAGGAGACAAGGTCAAAAATCAATGCAAAGGTTTGGTACACAGATTCAGGAACTCTGCGACAAACACTCTCAGAAATTTGCCGCTAAAATCAAGCAAGACTAGAGGTTGACCCAGGTAGATAAAACCTGCAGCAGCCAATAGGGATGATGGTAGGAGGAACGATCTGAAGAAGCGTGACAGATATTAATAAAAGAGAAATTGAAGAAATGGAAGGAAAAAAAATCCCATTAGATGTGGAACAAACAAAATTACAAGATACTATTAACAAAAGACTAATCACATTAGAACAAAATATCATCTTTACAAAACAAAAGAAATTTCTTAGGGATAAAGCAGATTATGAACAAAAATCAACTGCACATATGTGCGTCACTCATTTAAACAACATCAAATACCACTCAATACGGATAAAGATAGCACTGACCCCAATCAAGAAAGCATTCACATTGATTTAGAGTATGTATCGAATATCTCCACATCTAATAGATACAAGGCTATTGTACCCACTACACAAAGATTTTTTACACAAGAAGGAGCTAGTCCGAAACACACATCTCATAGATACTCAAATACACATAACAATCACTTTCACAATTAGCTTAGGAGTCTCTATAAATAAGACCAATATCATCAGGTCTCATTTCATTTCCCTGAAGAAGTGGACCTGAGATTTCCACGATATGTGTTGGGTTATTCTCCTCCCCCTCCATTGCTCATAGTGTGCCAGGTCTCTCCCCACCCCCTGAATCACTGGTCTCCTTGTAGAACGCTGCTCTCAGCGTCTTTGCTCCACGTGCAGGAACCCCGGAGATGAATAAATGGGTGAAATGTAAGTGCAATGGGAGAGGGGGGATTGTTTTTATGTTATTCTATTCATTTTGTTTGACTAATAAATACTACACTTAGAGGATTCCTTTGTTCTCCTTTCTTCTTGCTGTTGCGCTCTATTTTTCTAGATTTTGGATTTCTGCAGGGGCTTCCAAGGACGCCCTTCTTCTAGAGCTGCACCAAGTTGGATTTGTGAACTTTGGACTATTGTTTGAAAACATTGATCACCATTTACATTGGGATTTGTTCCATCTTCATCCTCATCTTTCATTTCCATTTCCATCATATATCATACTTTCATCAATTATCAAGCTAACTTTTATTAACATTGACTGGGAGCAGACTATACTTTTTGTTTCCCATAATAGGGTCGCTATATTAGTTGAATATAATAGGTTTTATTTTATTTTATAGATAGGTTGTGGTCTGATCACTCTGTATTAACAGTATTTATGATATATTCACTTGTATTGTAAATTATAGGCCAGATCTATTGAGCTACCGGTATATCTTTAGGTCCTGTGGGAGTCTCTCATATTGGACTGTTTTGTTGCGCAATTTTTTGTTAGTTTGTATTCAAAGTGTCTGATAAGCCTATGTCAAAGGTATGCCTGTTTTTGGGCAGATAAGTCTGTATCAGTTCCAGCGTTACTGGACACAGGGGCTGCTGGCTGCTTTATTGATGTGGAATTTGCAGCCAGTAACTCTATTCTTCTGCTACCACGCTCTTCTTCACTGGCAGTAGAATCCATTGATGGTAGACCCTTGATGCCCTCACACATTATGCATGAGACCGAATTATTATCCCTGTGGGTAGGAGCCCTAAACACCGAAGCTCTGAAGTTTCAGGTGATTAATTCACCACATTATGCCATCATTCTAGGGTTTCCTTGGTTGCAGGCACATAACCCCAGGATGGATTGGCACACTTGTGAAATTTTGGAATGGTCTCCACAATGTACTAAGTCTTGTCTTTCTTGTCCAGTAATGCTAACTCACGCTACCGCTGCAGTGGAGTATGAGACATTTAAGGATGTGTATAGTGAAAGTCAGGCTGGGGCCTTACCACCTTATAGGCCTTATGACTGCTTGTTAGAACTTATGCCTGATATAACACCTCCCAAGAGTTGTGTCTATCCTTTGTCTGTGGAGGAAAATAAGGTCATGGAAGAATATGTTTCTGATGCGCTGGCCAGAGGCATCATTCGTAAATCCACATCTCCTACTGGTGCTGGATTTTTTTTTTTGTTAAGAAAAAGGATGGAGAGCTACGTCCGTGCACTGACCTTCGTGGGCTAAACAAACTGATGGTCAAAAATGCGTATCCAATATCTTTGATTACCAAACTCTTTCACCGTTTGAAAGGGTCTAAACTTGATTTAAGAGCCGCGTACAACCTTGTGCATATAAAAGAGGGACATGAGTGGAAGACAGCCTTTAATACCTGGAGCGGGCATTATGAGTACTTGGTTATGCCCTTCGGTATATGTAACGGCATGGCTGTCTTCCAGGAGTTCATCAATGATGTTTTAAGAGAACTCCTACAAAGTTGTGTGGTTGTGTATTTGGATGACATCCTCATTCACTCTCCAATGATGGAGACTCATTGGTCGGATGTATCCAAGGTGTTGAATCTCTTACGTGAGAATAACTTGTATTGCAAATTGGAGAAATGTGAATTTCACAAACCTCAAGTAACGTTTTTGGGGTATATCATTTCTGCATCCGGGTTCGCCATGGACCCTCAGAAACTGTCCACAGAAGTGGAGTGGTCTCGTCCTATGGGACTTAAAGTGATCCAAACCAAACCACTTACTGACATGACTTGTAAAGGGGCCAAGACCTCTGAATGGTCTGAAACGGCTATTTTAGCTTTTGAAAATCTGAAGGCTGCTTTTGCTGCAGCTCTGATATTGGTACACCCCAACCCCTCCCTGCCCTTTACCTTGGAGGTTGACACATCAGAGATTGGAGTGGGTGCCCTGTTGTCACAACGCTCAGCTCCTGGTGAAGCCTTGCGCTCTTGTGAGTGTTTCTCTAGAAAACTATCTAAAGCAGAGATGGTATATCAAATAGGAGACAGTGTTATTGGCTAATATCTTGGAGCTAAAGGAGTGGAGACATCTTCTGGAGGGCACTAAATATCCTATCCTGATTCTGACCAACTACAAGAAACTCATTTACCTTTCTGAGGCTAAACGCTTGTCTTTGAGGAAAGCCAGATGGGCACTGTTTCTTTCAAATTTTAATTTCCTACCTCCCGGGTTAAAAAAATGTGAAGGCAGTTTTGCAGCCCTTCCAGGGAAGAGGTTCCACCTTCCCTGATCATTTCAGCTAATCGTATCCTTGCGACCTTACGTACCTGTATTACTTACTCTCTAGGAGAGGAGATTTTGGCAGCTCAAGTAACAGTTCCCACTGAAAAGCCTAACGTATGGTGCTTTGTTCCGGCACAATTGCGAATTAAGCTGTTGGAGACCTACCATACCTCGAAAATTGCTGGGCACATTGGTTGTGACCAATTGATTTGGTCCTTGTTGTGGATATCCTGGTGACCTAGTCTCCGGTCCGATTGTGCTGCTTTCACTGCTGCTTGCACAACCTGTGCTCAAAATAAGTCACCCCGACACCTGCCTGTTGGTCTGCTCCAGCCTGTGGCCAACAGGGAGCATCCCTGGTCATATCTATTCATTGATTTTATGGTCGACCTTCCCAACTTCATGGGCTATACGGTCATACTTATGATTGTGGACAAATTTTCCAAGATAGCTCACTTCGTGCCACTTAAGGGGTTACTATCCGCACAGGAACTGGCAATGATATTCGCTAAGGAGGTCTTTCGACTTCATGGCATTCCCAGGGTAATTGTGTCCAATAGAGGAAGCCAATTTGTGTCCTGCTTCTGGAGGTGTTTCTGTGCTCAGATGGGGATTCAGTTGGCATTCTCCTCTACATACCACCCCGGCAGTCGAACAGTGCAGCAGAAAGGTCTAACCAAGCCTTAGAACAATTTTTCCATTGCTATATCTCTGACCACCATGGTAATTGGGCTACCCTGTTACCCTGGGCAGAGTTTGCTCGGAATTGTGCTGTTAACTCTTCTATGCAGAGTTCCCCGTATTTGATTAACTATGGGTTTCAACCCACTGTTCTTCCTGAGACCTTCGAAGCACAAGCAGTTTGGCTCTTGACGAGCATTTGAGGGCACTCCATTCCTCTTGTGTTCGGGTACAGCACACCCTACGTGGTTCCGTGCAGCGACAGAAAAAACAGGCTGACCTTAGCTGATTGCCGGCACTTACCTTCCAGGGGGAGTGTGGCTGTCTTCCTGTAACCTTCACCTCCAGGTCCCTGCTGGTTTGACGCGGGATGCGTCAGTCACAGACGCGAAGAGGCAGAATGACTCAGACCCCTGTTTTATGCTGCTTGGCTGTTATCTCCTCCCATCCACTTCCTGGGCTGGGCTTTAAAGGGGAACTGAGCCAATTCTCAGTTGCCCTTGCATTGTTGTTCGTCACAATTCGTTTCCCTTGTTCTCTGTGTATGACCTGGCTTGTCTGTCCATCGATCCTGGTGCTGACCTGTGGCTCTGTCTGACTATTCTTCTGCCTGCTCCCTGTATATAGCTGACACCCAATCTGGTGCAGACCTGTGGCTCTGGCTGACTACCTGTACTGTGTATGACCTAGCTTGTCTGACCATCCATTCTGATGCTGACCTGTGGCTCTGTCTGACTATTCTCCTGCCTACTCCCTGTGTTTAGTGGACACCCAATCTGGTGCAGACCTGGGGCTTTGGCTGACTACCTGTACTGTGTATGACCTGGCTTGTCTGACCATCCAACCTGTTGCTGACCTGTGGCTCTGTCTGACTATTTTCCTGCTGACTTCATGTACATAGTAGACACCCAATCTGGTGCGGACCTGTGGCTCTGGTTAAGACATTTCTATTCCACGGATTGAGACTGGATTCTCTTCTCCGTTGTCTACTCTAGGGGAAGTTTCCTACTTGAAACTGATGGCAGGCTTGTGTCAGTAAGTTCTCCCTATTACTACCACCTTTGGGGAGATCCCTGGGTCTAACCACTGACTGCAGACGTGAGTCAGGTGTTCTCTTGCTGCGTATCCTACGTACATTCCAATATATAGAGAGACTAGAGGGGCATGTGCCTGTCTCTGGTAAAGGTTCCATCTTTCAGGCAGACTCCTATTCTGATACATTTGCTGTCCTCTAGTGGGACCTCTACTGCTTTTCCGTGGTTATTGCCTGATTGTTATTTCTATTTATTGTATACTCTGTTAATATTTTTTAATAAAGATTGTTATTTTTACTATATCGGTCTGACTCCTGAGTTGTCCTTGGGAAACCGTGACAATCACCACTTAGTGAATCTCCCCCTTGATGTTGTTATTCTTTGGAGCCTAATCATTAAGTTATCCAAAGATGGAGACATCCTAGTTCATAGGCTCCACAGAATAACATAGGAATTGGAGAAGTGATAAACTGGAGAAGTTATCTGCACTTTACCACCTCTTTATCACCGCTTAGTGAATCTCCCCCAATGAATGGCAAATATAAAAACTGCCGGACCAGGTAAGTCAATTGTATCAGTTTGTAAAAGGTAAACAGGATAATAGCAGGGTCAAACCTAGCAGACATACCATAAAATCAGAAGTGTATTATGAATCTGATACTGATGGGTCTGTTCATTCAGTGGGATATATTAGGTAAAAAATTGTTTTTTTGTTTGTTTTTTTAAATAATTTTATTCATTATAAAGAAGTAGTACATAAAGTAGTACAGACATATTCTGGAACATCAAAGAATCACAGAATCTAACAATACAGTTTAGAAGTCTGATTGGAATATGGAACGATCAACAGAATTTCAAATACCTTAAATAATCATGTCCAGAGAAAATGGAGTTTCAGAGAATCATAAAGACCTAAGGCATAAGGGGGAGAGCACTCCCTGTGAGTGAGAGGTTAGGACAGAGAAGGGACAGAGAAGATAAAAAGGAAAGAGAAAAGCAAGAAGGGACAGGAACGGAAGGAGTGGAGGAGGGGAAGAAGAGAGAGAGAGACTGCAACCGTGTGTTGGCGACCCACACCTGAGGGAGGTAGTGAAAATAAGCAACCCAAGCTATTATACATCCAGAGGTGTCCTATCTCCTGAGTCTGGGGTCGGGACTCCCAGAAAGTCACACCAAGTGTTCAAGGAAGAGGAAAGACCTACCTGTTGTGTGATAGAAAAGCTGCTCATCTCCACAATTGCATGTAATTCCCACTTCCAGTCTTACACTGTAGGGGAGATGGAGGATCTCCAAAGCCTGGGGATGCAAGCGATGGCAGCAGTGATAAGAAGAATCCATAACCTGAGAACAATCCTACCACAGGGATTGTTAGGGGTGAGGTCAGGGAAAATGGAAAGGAGAAATGTTTGGGGTAAAGAGGGGACAGAAAGACCCATTAGAGTCTGGATTAGAGTTCAAATATCTGTCCAAAAGCAGACAGAGCAGGGCAGGACCACCAAATATGAATCAAGGACCCTGGAGCTTGACTGCACCTCCAACAAACGTCTGAGTGAGATGAACAGTATTTAGAGATCTATGGGGTGGTACTATACTATTGAATCAGCAACTTATAGTTCGTTTTCCTGAGATGACGATTATCGATCATTTAGATTAATTTGAAAAAGCTACGTCTGTACTAAGGATGTCTGAGAATGAATTAAAAATTACATTTCTTCCATGGGTACTTGAAGGTAAATATCAACATTTTTTTGATTCACTACAAGATATGAATTCCATACCTGGAGTGACTTCAGACAGTGTATACAGTGTATATTGGAATTTGGACTCTTTAGTACTGCTACTGCAGCCAGGGTTGCCATTAATAATTTAAAATGCTGACCAAATCAATGTACCATAGAATTTTTAAATGTATTAAATAGTGCATATTCTTTGGCTGAACGTAAACCTGATTTTGAACATCCTGACTTTAAAACTCTGTATTATGAATCCATGTCCTCACCAATTAAGGTCAGTTAAGCCCATGACATTCATGTGGGTATGTGTCACGGTTTATTATGACTCTCAGACACAAGTTTTAGGTAAAAATCAATTTTATTGAAATAATAAATTGATAACGTAGGATGGCAATCACATACATACAGATATATTCAGAATATAACAAGACAGAAGGCAGACTCTACCAGTCCTGTCAATATACCGGACAAGACAGTCTGAAGTAATAGAATGTTAGGCTCTACCGGCCTTGCCAATACCGGGTAAGGCAACCTGCAGATGGAATCGCATAACGGTTCTACCGGCCTTACCAAATTACCGGGAAAGGCAGCCTCAATAGATTCATAATGTAGGCTCTACCGGCCCTGCCAATACCGGGTAAGGCAACCTCAGATGGAATGTGGCAAAAGGTTCTATCGGCCTTACCAATACCGGGCAGGGCAGCCCAGAGATAGTAGCAGCAGTCAGATGGTAATGGCAAATTGACAGGATCGTAAGCAATCCAGTGTACACACACTGAGACTAACAGGGGAATCGTAAAGCCGCAAGGCTTTGGAGCAAACCAGCGTCCGCACGCTGGGACCAACACTGAATTGTATAGCCGATAGGCTTAGTAGCAAACCAGTGACCGCACACTGGTGTAACAAGCGAGTTAGTATAGCCGTAAGGCTTAGGAGCAAACCAGCGCCCGCACGCTGGGACCAACACAGAATTGTATAGCTGATAGGCTTTGGAGCAAACCAGTGACCACACACTGGTGTAACAAGCGAGTTTGTATAGCCGCAAGGCTTTGGAGAAAACCAGCGTCCGCACGCTGGGACCAACACAGAATTGTATAGCTGATAGGCTTTGGAGCAAACCAGTGACCGCACACTGGTGTAACAAGCAAGTTTGTATAGCCGCAAGGCTTTGGAGCAAACTAGCGTCCGCACGCTGGGACCAACACAGGATAGTACAGCCGATAGGCTTTGGAGCAAACCAGTGACTGCACACTGGTGTAATAAGCGAGTTTGTCTAGCCGCAAGGCTTTGGAGCAAACCAACGTCCGCACGCTGGGACTAACACAGGATTGTATAGCCGATAGGCTTTGGAGCAAACCAGTGACCGCACACTGGTGTAACAAGCGAGTTTGTCTAGCCGCAAGGCTTTGGAGCAAACCAGTGTCCGCACGCTGGGACCAACACAGGATTGTATAGCCGATAGGCTTTGGAGCAAACTAGTGACCGGACACTGGTGTAACAAGCGAGTCTGCCTAGCCGCAAGGCTTAGGAGCAAACCAGCGTCCGCACGCTGGGACCAACACAGAATTGTATAGCCGATAGGCTGTGTAGCAAACCAGTGACCGCACACTGGAGTAACAAGCAATGTCGCCGACGCGACCAGGCAGGAGGTCGCCAGGATACAGGAGACAGGCGATGCGATGACAGGAACCAGCAACGATCAGTCAGGTCAGGAAACAGCAGAGAAGAAGTTCAGCAGGAACTACAACACCAGAGACTAGGCCGGAACCAGGACTGGAAGTACTTCAGCATGCAGGAAACACTGGAACAGTAGAGATCAGGAACTCAGGAACACATGAGATCAGGAACTCAGGAACACTGGAACAGAGGCCCAGCTATCACTGGCATAGTGATAGCAAGAAGGTCAGAAACAACACGAAAGGGCAACCAAAGGGTGCCCAATCCAGGTTTAAATAGGCAATGAAAGGCGGGCTATCTGCAGACAGCCAATAACAGCCCCCTACTGGTGACAGACAAGGAACTGCAGCAATCACGGGCACCGTGATAGTACCCCCCCTTCAAAGACCCCCTCTCCTAGAATAGGGTCTAGGTTTCTGTGGGTAATTGGCATGAAAGGCCCTAGTTAGCCTAGGTGCATGAAGGTCCGTACTATCCACCCATGATCGATCCTCAGGACCATACCCTTTCCAATGTACCAGGTACTGTACCCTTCCTCTAAGCCTACGGGAATCAGTAATGCTCTGAACCTCGTACTCCTCCTGGCCCTCGACCTCAACAGGTCCTGGCACCACAGGTGTGGTAGTATAACGATTGCAAACCAGAGGCTTAAGAAGGGACACATGGAACACATTATGGATACGCATGGATGCAGGTAGGTCTAGTGCATAGGAGACAGGGTTAATTTTGCGAATAACTCTGTATGGACCAATAAACCGGGGAGCCAACTTATTAGACGGAACCTGCAGCTTGAGATTTCTGGAGGAAAGCCATACTCTATCCCCAACCTGAAAGGAAACCGCTGGAAGCCTTCTGCGATTAGCATGGCGCTGATGACGCTGAAATGACTGACCAAGTGCCCTCTGAACTTGTGCCCATGTGGATCGGAGTTGCTCGATATGCTCATCCAGAGCTGGAATCTGTTGCGTCTGAAATGAGTCTGGAAGCAAACAGGGCTGGAACCCATAATTAATCAGAAATGGAGAGCTCCCAGATGAAGAATTGACCGCACAGTTCCTGGCGAACTCTGCCCAAGGCAACAAGTCGGACCAATTATCATGATGGTCAGTAACGAAACAACGGAGAAATTGTTCCAAGCCCTGATTAGCTCGTTCAGCGGCTCCATTGGTCTGGGGATGGTAGGCAGAGGAGAAGGACAGCTGTATGCCCATCTGTTGGCAAAATGCCCTCCAAAATCTAGACACAAACTGGCTCCCCCTGTCAGACACCAGTACCCTAGGCACTCCATGCAACTGGAATACTTCTCTGGCGAACACCATTGCCAATTCCTTCGCTGAAGGAAGACCACGGAGGGGCACGAAATGAGCCATTTTAGAAAACCTGTCCACCACCATGAATATAAAGGAGTACCCCTTGGACATAGGCAACTCTCTCATAAAATCAATGGAAACATGAGACCAGGGGCGTTCGCCATTAGGCACCGGTTGAAGCAAGCCCACAGGGAGATGTCTCGGGGTCTTAGCGCGGGCACAGGTGGCACAGGCATTCGTAAATTCGGCACAATCGTTTCTCATGGAGGGCCACCAAAATAACTGAGAAAGGGACCATAACAATTGGTCTCTACCAATATGTCCCGCAGCCTTAGAGGAATGGTAGGTTTCAAGCAGCCTAGTACGAAATGGTTCATCGACAAAACATTTGCCCACTGGAGGTTCATGGGGAGCGGACCCCTGAGAAGCCAGGATCTCCTCCCCTAAAGGAGAAGTGATACTCGTGCGTATAGTAGCCAGTATTCTATCAGGTTGGATGATGGGTGCTGGTGCTTCCACTCTGTCACTGTCGGCCTCAAATTGTCTTGACAGTGCATCCGCCCTGATATTCTTTGACCCCGGTAAGTATGATACAATGAAATTAAATCGAGACAGGAACAGTGCCCACCTGGCCTGACGGGAGGACAATCTCTTGGCCTCCAAGAGATAAGTCAGATTTTTATGATCTGTTAGGATTAATACGGGAGTCTTGGTACCTTCAAGCAAATGACGCCACTCCTTAAGAGCGAGGATAATGGCCAATAATTCTTTGTCACCTATCTCATAGTGGCCTTGAGTGACAGTCAACTTCTTAGAGAAAAACCCACAAGGTCTGAGAGTACCACCTTTCTCGTGTCGTTGCGAAAGTACTGCCCCAACCCCAATATCTGAGGCATCCACCTCTAACGTAAATGGAAGTAGAGGATTGGGGTGGGATAACACAGGAGCCGCAGCAAATGCCAGCTTCAAATTCTCAAAGGCATTCTCAGCAGATACCGGCCAACAAGAAGGATTAGCGCCCTTGTGCGTAAGATCGGACAAAGGTTTAACAATGGAAGAAAAGTTCTTAATACACCGCCTATAATAATTAGCGAAACCCAGGAAACGCTGTATGGCTTTAAGCCCCTTGGGTTTTGGCCATTGTAAGACAGCTGACAACTTATCCTTGTCCATGGCAATGCCATCATTGCCAATTATGAACCCCAAGAATGGCACACTGGTTCTATGAAAGTCACATTTTTCCAGTTTACAAAATAATTTGTTCTCACGGAGTCGTAGCAATACTGCGGATACATCTTTGATGTGCTGTGCCATGTCTTGAGAGTAAATCAATATATCGTCCAGATAAACCACAACACATGTCTGTAAAATATCTCTCAGAACATCGTTTATCAGTTCCTGGAAAACTGCGGGGGCATTACATAGCCCAAATGGCATTACAAGATACTCGTAGTGCCCAGCTCGAGTATTAAAGGCAGTTTTCCACTCATCACCTGCTCGAATGCGCACCAGATTGTAAGCGGCCCGTAGATCCAATCTGGTAAAAATCGAAGCGCCCTTAAGCCTGTCAAAAAGCTCGGTGATGAGTGGTATTGGGTATGCGTTTTTTGCCATTAGTTTATTCAAGCCCTGGTAGTCAATGCATGGTCTTAATTCGCCATTTTTCTTTTTTACAAAAAAGAACCCAGCCCCAGCTGGAGAGGTAGATTTTCGTATGATCCCTCTAGCAAGGGCATCAGAAATGTAATCCTCCATAGCCTTATTTTCCTCACAAGATAATGGATAAGTGCGTCCTTTCGGAGGTACTGCACCAGGCTGCAATTCGATGCAACAATCATAAGGTCTATGCTGAGGTAGCAAACTGGCCTCTCCTTTGCTAAAAACATTGCCAAACTGTTGGTACACATCCGGTATAGCCGAGGAGGTGCACAGGACCTTAACAGGCTGGATGACGCACTTGTCCATACAAACTGGGACCAAGCAGCAATTTCACACTTCTTCCAATCAAATTGTGGGTTATGTAACTGTAAACACGGAAAGCCCAATATTACCGCATGGTGCGGAGAATTAATCAGTTGAAACTGCTGCTCTTCTCTGTGAAGTGCCCCAATAGTCATAGACAGTGGCATAGTTTCAAACATAACCTGAGGCGGTTCTAAGGGTCTGCCATCAATTGCTTCAATAGTCAAGGGATTTTCTCTTTCAATGCGTGGAACTCCGTGCAATTCAGCAAAGGTATTATCCATAAAATACCCTGCTGCACCAGAGTCAACCAAGGCCAAAACCTTCACAGAGCGTTGTGCCCAAGATAATACCACCTGTGTGGTGGGTTTCATTGTGCCCGACACTGGGGACGATTGTACACCACCTAGGGCCTGTCCCCCAAGGTACCCTAGGTGTGTGCGTTTCCCGGACGTACCGGACAGGAATTTAGCAAATGCCCTTTTTTACCGCAGTATAAACACAACCCTTGTCTTCTGCGATAAAGTCTCTCAGCCTTGGTTAGTCTAGTGAAGCCTATTTGCATAGGCTCACTTGTCTCCCGTACAGGTTCACTAGACTTCAATGCCAGGGGAGGGATGGGTGGGCAAAACATGCAACTAGGCTCATTATTCTTTGACCGTAACTTACGATCTCTGGCAATTGATCTCTCACGTATTCTGGAGTCAATTATCATAACATATTCAATGTAGTCATCTAGATCAATAGGTAGATCTTTAGCAGCGATTTCGTCCTTAATGTGGTCATTCAAGCCTTGAGAAAAAGCTGCCAATAATGCCTCGTTATTCCAACCTACCTCTGCTGCCAATGTGCGGAATTCGATGGCGTAGTCGCCTACTGTACGCCTGCCCTGATGTATCTCCATAAGGCGTTTGGCAGCAGTGGTGGTTCTACCAGAAGGCTCAAACACTCTTCGAAAGGATTGCACAAATTCTCTAAAGTTTTTAGTACAAGGTTTAGCATTCTCCCACAAGGGGTTAGCCCAAGCCAAAGCTCTGCCAGTGAGCAAAGATATTGTAAACCCCACCTTACTACGATCATTGGGAAATGCGTGTGCCGTCAATTCCATAAAAATCTCGAGTTGGTTGATGAACCCTCTGCAGAGACTAGGGTCACCATCGTATCTTAGCGGCAAGGGTGCAGAAGCCATTAACCCTTTAACAGTGCCCCCTAGGGGTCTGGTATCACTCTCCGGTGTCTGACTTGGCGAGACCACCGGGCTAGAGCTAGATTTGTCAGCAAGTACCGTGCGTTCAAGGATCGTTTGAATTGCAACTGCCAACTGATCCAAACGTTGCTCGTGCACATCCATCCTCCAATGGATATTCTGTGCATTACCTTCACCTTTGCTGTCTGAGGTCATGGCCCTTTCGTACTGTCACGGTTTATTATGACTCTTAGACACAAGTTTTAGGTAAAAATCAATTTTATTGAAATAATAAATTGATAACGTAGGATGGCAATCACATACATACAGATATATTCAGAATATAACAAGACAGAAGGCAGACTCTACCGGTCCTGTCAATATACCGGACAGGACAGTCTGAAGTAATAGAATGTTAGGCTCTACCGGCCTTGCCAATACCGGGTAAGGCAACCTGCAGATGGAATCGCATAACGGTTCTACCGGCCTTACCAAATTACCGGGCAAGGCAGCCTCAATAGATTCATAATGTAGGCTCTACCGGCCCTGCCAATACCGGGTAAGGCAACCTCAGATGGAATGTGGCAAAAGGTTCTATCGGCCTTACCAATACCGGGCAGGGCAGCCCAGAGATAGTAGCAGCAGTCAGATGGTAATGGCAAATTGACAGGATCATAAGCAACCCAGTGTACACACACTGAGACTAACAGGGGAATCGTAAAGCCGCAAGGCTTTGGAGCAAACCAGCGTCCGCACGCTGGGACCAACACTGAATTGTATAGCCGATAGGCTTAGGAGCAAACCAGTGACAGCACACTGGTGTAACAAGCGAGTTTGTATAGCCGCAAGGCTTTGGAGCAAACCAGTGACCGCACACTGGTGTAACAAGCGAGTTTGTATAGCTGCAAGGCTTTGGAGCAAACCAGCGTCCGTACGCTGGGACCAACACAGAATTGTATAGCTGATAGGCTTTGGAGCAAACCAGTGACCGCACACTGGTGTAACAAGCGAGTTTGTATAGCCGCAAGGCTTTGGAGCAAACCAGCGTCCGCACGATGGGACCAACACAGGATAGTACAGCCGATAGGCTTTGGAGCAAACCAGTGACTGCACACTGGTGTAATAAGCGAGTTTGTCTAGCCGCAAGGCTTTGGAGCAAACCAACGCCCGCACGCTGGGACTAACACAGGATTGTATAGCCGATAGGCTTTGGAGCAAACCAGTTAGTGTTGAGCGAGCACCCCGATGCTCGGGTGCTCGGGTGCTCTGACCGAGCACCGCCGGAGGCTCGAGTGCTCGGACGAGCACCCGAGCCCCATTGAATTGAATGGGGCGACACAAGCATTACACCAGGCACCCCCTGCTCTGATGAGGGGAGGGTGTCTGGTCAATGCCCCCCTTCATCTCCACAATGCCCCTCTTCCACAATGTCCCCCTTCATCTCCGCTATGCCCCCTTCATCTCCGCAATGCCCCCTTCATCTCCGTAATGTCCCCCTTCATCTCCGCTATGCCCCCTTCATCTCCGCTATGCCCCCTTCATCTCCGCTATACCCCCTTCATCTCCGCAATGCCCCCTTCATCTCCGCAATGTCCCCCTTCATCTCCGCTATACCCCCTTCATCTCCGCAATGCCCCCTTCATCTCCGCAATGCCCCCCTTCCACAATGTCCCCCTTCATCTCCGCAATGCCCCCTTCATCTCCGCAATGTCCCCCTTCATCTCCGCTATGCCCCCTTCATCTCCGCAATGCCCCCTTCATCTCCGCAATGCCCCCTACCTCCAGTCCCTGGTGGTCCAGCGGAGCGTCTTCAGATCTGTGCCTCCTTCGGCACAGATCCCCGCCACCCGAACATGCCGGGCGAGCACATGGCGGTACTCGTACGAGTACCGCCATGTGCCGAGCAGAGCGATGCTCGAGCCGATCCGAGCATCGGCCGAGCATGCTCGCTCAACACTAAAACCAGTGACCGGACACTGGTGTAACAAGCGAGTCTGCCTAGCCGCAAGGCTTAGGAGCAAACCAGCGTCCGCACGCTGGGACCAACACAGAATTGTATAGCCGATAGGCTGTGGAGCAAACCAGTGACCGCACACTGGAGTAACAAGCAATGTCACCGACGCGACCAGGCAGGAGGTCGCCAGGATACAGGAGACAGGCGATGCGATGACAGGAACCAGCAACGATCAGTCAGGTCAGGAAACAGCAGAGAAGAAGTTCAGCAGGAACTGCAACACCAGAGACTAGGCCGGAACCAGGACTGGAAGTACTTCAGCATGCAGGAAACACTGGAACAGTAGAGATCAGGAACTCAGGAACACATGAGATCAGGAACTCAGGAACACTGGAACAGAGGCCCAGCTATCACTGGCATAGTGATAGCAAGAAGGTCAGAAACAACACGAAAGGGCAACCAAAGGGTGCCCAATCCAGGTTTAAATAGGCAATGAAAGGCGGGCTATCTGCAGACAGCCAATAACAGCCCCCTACTGGTGACAGACAAGGAACTGCAGCAATCACGGGCACCGTGATAGTATGTCCTTTGAATGGATTTCAAGCAATGCACAATTTTGTATACTGCCCAACAGCAAGAGGAGCATGGACTGAAAAGAAGTCCAAAACCAAATCAGCAGGTAGTAGCAGAGAACAACTTTCACAGTTTGGCTAAACTGCTCTAACACTCTACTGTTGTATACTAGCTGCCTTTCCTTCCCTGTATCAGGCTGACTCAGCTGACGATTAATAAACTGCCTTTACATCTCTGTTTCCATGGTTACTCACCTGACTGTTATCAGCCAACCCCTTCCTGGCTATTTAAAGCAGCTAGGCTCACTTCCTCCTTGCCCTTGTGTTGTTTATGGCTGCAAGTGCGTTCTCCTGTGTTCCTCATTATCCGTGCATTACCTGGCTTCCTCTGATGTCCCTTCTGGTTCCTGACTCCTGGCTTGTTCCTGACATCGCTGACCTCCATATTCCTGTCCTCGGCTTCTCTGAGTACCCGTCTTGGTTCCTGACCTCGGCTTGTCTTTTGCTTTAGGCTCCTGGATCATGATTTTGCTTTGTTTGCTTTGTTTATTTCAATAAAGGTGTTTTGCATTTCACATTTTTGTGTCTGTCTGGTTCCTGGTTTCTAACATTACACAAGGGCCATAAACCCAGAAGGACCAGACAATCCACTGAATGTTTTTACCAAACTGGACCAGGTAGACCAGTGCATAGACCAGTTTGCATTAGCCCTCCAGACTTTGTTGCTCCGTACTGCACATCTGGCTCCACCATCTCAGCAACCCCTGGCGCAGGCTACCCCTATAGCTGCTGCCGCTCCCGCTCTGACTGCCACTGGTGATTTCAATGTTGCTAGAGGCATGACTGGGTCCGCCCTGCTTCCCCAGCATTATGGGGGCAACCCTAACCAGTGCAGAGGTTTTCTGAACAGGTCGGTATCAATCTGGAGATGGTACCTCAGGCCTTCCCATCCCATAAGGTAAGGTGGGCTTCGTGATTTCCTTACTCTCTGACAGGGCCTTGGCATGGGCTATTCCCCTTTGGGAGATGCAGAAACCTGTGGTATACATTTACCCTCAGTTTGTGGCATCCACTTCGGCTGCCAAACAACTAATGTCCATCCGGCAGGGAAAAAGGATGTTACAGCTTACCTTGACTTCAGCATTATCTGCAGGAGCGAGGCTTCAAGCATGCTGCAGGCCTCTGTTTTTTCTGTTTGCTTCCTGTAGTCTCCTCCTACCTACTTCCTACTTCATCCCTCTGAGCTGCTCCTCCTACTTCCTGTGGAGGGGTTTAAAGAGCAGACTGAGGCCTGACTCAGTTGCCCTTGTGTTGTTGTTCATAGCAGTTCTATTACCTTTGGCTCCGTGTATGACCTGGCTAGTCTTCCATCCATTCAAGCGCTGACCTGTGGCTCTGTCTGACCTTTCTTTTGCCTAACCCCTAATAGTGGACATCCAATCTGGCGCAGACTTGTGGCTCTGGTTGACTACCTGAACTGTGTATGACCTGGCCTGTCTGACTACCCCCCTCTGGTGCTGACTTGTGGCTCTGTCTGACTATTCTTTTGTCTTTTCCCCTGGTGATCAGACACCCAATATAGTGCGGGCCTGGGGCTCTGGTAGACTTGCATAGCTGACTGCAGGAGTGAGTCAGTTTTCACCTTACTTCTACTGACTGCAGGAGTGAGTCAGTATTCACTCCTACTGACTGCAGGCGTGAGTCAGTATTCACCCTTACTGGCTCCAGGTGTGAGTTAGTGATATTTCCTTCTGACTGCAGGCTGAGTCAGACCTCATTCCTCATTGGATCAAGATCCCGGGTTCCTGTTCCAGTTCCTGGTTCCAGCTGAGACTTCCAGTGCCTAAGGCCTAGTCTCCAGCACAGTGGTTTAGCATTGCAACTTATTATTTCTGATAGCAGGCTTGCTGGCTTTTACCCTGTGCTTATTCCTATTGTATATATTGTATACATCCTCTTTTTGTCATTTGTTAATAAACTTCATTAACTAAACCGTACTGACTCCTGAACTTCTCTGGGTAACTGTGACAAAGGACAGTTTCGGATTACACCCTCGAGTTTCATACACTGGAAGCCGAGGTTGGTTGGAATAATGAGGCTCTCATGGCCTGGGCCTGGGACCTTTCCAGAAATTTAGAGGACCTGGTGTCATATTACATCCTGATTAACTCCCGAACCCATGAGAGACCTTCCTTCAGGGAGCGCCTGCGGAGGCCTCCCATCCCAGCTTTTCCTCCCCACCCGTGCCTCCCTCTCCTTCCATGCCTCCTGGTCATGAGACCCCAGGAGGTGTGGAGCCCATGCAGCTTGGGTTCACCCATCTTTCGGTTAAGGAGAGAGCCTTTAGGAAGAGGGAGGACCTGTACCTTTACTGCAGTAAGGCAGGGCACCTACTGCGAAGTTGCCCCACATGTCTGGGAAACGCCCGCACTTAAGGCTCTATAGGGGACAGACCTTAGGTGGTGTCTCGGAGTCCCCAGCTATCCATAAGTATAAACAACTAGTCTCCGTTAAGCTCCCTTGGGGGGAGTTTTCCATTACTACTGAGGCACTCATTGACTCCATGGCAGTGGGCCTCTTTATTGACAGTGCCTTCGCCCAGAAGCACTCCCATCCTATTGCAGTTCCATACCACTCCACTTGCCATTGAGGCAATTGATGGCAGACCCCTACAGCCTCCGCAGGTCAGCCACAAAACCGCTCCTTTGTCTATGGGTGTAGGGGTTTTCCATCACGAAATCATACAATTCCAGGTGATCCACTCTCCTCACTATCTCTGGCCCTAGGTTTTCCATGGTTGCACAAGCACAATCCCATGTTCGATTTGATAAGGGCTGAAGTCATGTCATGGTCGCCCCACTGTTCTAAGACATGCCTAGTGAAAGTGGTGAAGGTGCTAACCACATCTCTGCTCTCTTTGTTGCCTGAAGAGTACCAAGAATTTTGAGATGTTTTTGATAAGGGCTGGGCTGGGGAGCTCCCGCCTCACTGCCTATACGATTGCACCATTGAGCTGCAGCCAGGTACCATACCTCCTTGAGGTTGAGTCTATCCTCTATCTGGTGCGGAGAATAAGGCGATGGAGGAGTATGTTGCGGATGCACTGTCCTGGGGGGTCATCTGAAAGTCCTCCTCTCCTTTGTGAAGAAAAAGAGTGGAGAACTGAGACCCTGTATTGATTACAGGGGACTCAACAGCATCACCGTTAAAAACGCCTACCCGATTCCACTTATTATTGAGCTATTCGATCACTTGAAAGGGTCCGAGGTTTTTACAAAGCTCGACCTGCGGGGGGAGTATAATTTGGTAAGGGTAAATGAGGGCCATGAATGGAAAACTCCGTTTAACACCATAATACCTCGTAATGCCCTTCGGTCTCTGCAATGCTCCTGCGGTTTTCCAGGAATTCTTAAATGATGTCCTACGGGACATGATCCAACTTGGTTTCTGACCCCGGCTTGTCTTTTGGTTTACACTCCTGGATCACAGTTGTGCTTTGTTTGCTTTGGTTATTTCCAATAAAGGTGTTTTGTACTTCACATTTTTTGTCTGTCTGGTTCCTGGTTCCTAACATCAACGTACAGAAAAATCAGCTACAGTTAGATTCTAAAAAACAGGCCTATGCTGAGGTAGGTAAAAGCCCAAAGCCACCCAGACAGGGAAGGGTTACACCTTCCCCTGTACAAGGTGAGGTTAGGGAGACCAAGAACCAAAGGTATAGGAGGCATTTTAACAAGATAAATCCCCAAAATAATAGTGAGAATCTACCTGGTGAACACAGAGTTAAAACTCCAAGCCAGGAAAGGAGTACAACTCTGATATGGATAGCAACTATTGCTCTCAGCCAACCACCCAAAGAATACAAACTCATCTGGAACAGGAAACATGTCTGTCAAAGGTAACCAGTGGAGAAATCTGTAAATGCTAACTCACTCTAATTTCACTTGTGAACTATATTAATCTAAAGGAAGATATTATGTGTCAGTAGAACTCCAGGATTAATTTCCCCACCAAATCATGGGGTTAATTGATGTTGGATCATAGGATACCATATTATCACACAGGTACTACCTCCAAATCATGGAATTAGCAGTTGAAAAGCCCAAACTTAGAGAATTTGATGGTTCGTTGTTAAATGTTGGTGGTGATTCCCTTCAGGTCATTGGTACCGCTTGGCTGAAACTTAAGCTGTGTAACAAAGTTAATAGGCATCCTGTTATCATTATTGATATAATTTCTGATTGCCTGATAATTGGAACTGATCTAATTAGAAGGTTGAATAGCAGTATTGATTGCATAAATAATGTAATTTGGTCACAGGTAATGAGCCAACAAATTATCAGTGTTCATATGTACCTCATACTAGGCGTAACTGTCATGTTGTTGTTGAAGAAAGACCTGATTCTATTGAGATTAATTTCCGGAATAGTCAAATGCCTGATATCACTGTATTACTATGATTATGATCATACCATCAGAGTTCCACCAGAGAAGATAGAAAATATCTCTCTGGAAGGTGATATGTTAACTATATCTGGATCAGCATAGGAAAGGGGAACACAAGGAAGAGAAAGAGCCATAATAGTATAGTATGTTCCATTGAAATCTCACGATAAAGATAAAAATATCACTCACATGTTATTCACTCACTTTTCTTTGTTAACACAAGAAAATGTCATGGGAAGACTGAACAAAATTAAGACTGACAAAGCACCAGGTCCTGATGGTATACATCCAAGGGTTCTTCAGGAGTTTGGTGCAGTTTTAGGAAGACCTCTCTTTTTACTCTTTAAAGATTCTCTCACCACAGGCTCAGTGCCACAACATTGGTGTGATGCCACTGTAGTAACTTTATTTAAGCAGGGAACTAAAACAGAACCTGGTAATTATAGACCTGTGAGTTTTACCTCTGTAGTGTGAAAACTGCTAGGAGGGATAATAAGGGATTATATTCAGGATTTGTCATGGTTTTTGTAAAGAACACTCAGACAGTCAGGTAAGGTTAAAAAGCTTTATTGAGAAATAATAAGCAAATACCCCACTCAGGTCCAGATGAGGTCCGTACCAAGTACCTTCCACATCTGGCACAGGTCAGGGTGAGAATGCACACAGAGTAAATAACATGAGAAAACTGAAAATAGCTAGGACTAGCAGGCAGGATACAACAGCAAGCTTCAGGAAAGAGGAACTCCTCAACGGCCCCACTCCGCAATAGGTGGCATAAGTGAAGGGTAGCTGCAGGGCAAACCCCTAATGGACTAGGGTAGTGGAGGCAGCAAGACTCTGGCAGAGATCTGACCCTGGATAGGGTAATCGGAGGCAACACGGACAGGACTGTGCAACAAGAAGACCCTAGAACGCTAGGGTAAATGAGGCAACACCGACAGAACTAGGCAGTGGTAAAACCCTAGAACACTAGGGTTAATGAGGCAACACCGACAGGACTTATGCAGCGGTAAAACCCTAGAACGCTAGGGTTAATGAGGCAACACCGACAGGACGTAGGCAGCGACTGGACCCTAGCAAGCTAGGGGATACTGAAGCAACATGGAGGCAACTCTGGCAGTGGCTTGACCCTAGAACGCTAGGGTTAACGGAGGCAACAGAGATGGAGATCTGGCAGCGACTTGGCCCTAGCACGCTAGGGTTAATGGAGGCAACAGAAACCAGACACTGGCAGTATGGACCCTAGACCACTATGGTAGGTATAGGCAACTCGGGCAGAAGTCTGGCTTAGACTGGACCCTACTGCACAGGGTCACCAGAGGCAACACAGACACTGGTGAGAGATTGGCCCACGCAAGCTCCAGATGGCTAAAGGAGCAATGGGTCTGACCGGCGCTATGCAGTAAGCGAGCACATAACGTAGCAGGTCAGTAATCGGTATCTCCCTGATGGAACAAGGAGACTAAGAGCTCGTCTCTGTAGCGACAAGAACAGCAACTCAACCAGGTCAGCACACACGGAGGATACAGACAGTCTAAATGGACGGCCAGAACTAGCCCAGCCAGGTCGGAATACACAGAGTAGTTGGCCAGTCCCAGTAGGCAATGGAATCAGATACTCAGCCAAGCCAGTTTGGTACACAAGAAGTTAGCCAGCCAGTCCTTAGTCAGTAATGGAATCGGATACTCAGCCAAGCCGGTTCGGTACACAAGGAGTTAGTCAGCCAGTCCTAGGTCAGCAACGGAATCGGGATCAGTAGCGTCAGGAACAAAACGTAGTCAGGCGAGCCGGATCATACACGGAAAACAGGAACAAGAGCTTCAAAACGCTAGATACAGGTACACCATGAAAGGGCACCGGTATAGTGACAGGAGGGTGTATTTGAAGGCAAGCCCTGGGAGGAGCAACAACCCAGAGCCAATAAGAATGCAGCCAGTGTAAACCAGGAAGTAAGAATGTCGTTCAAGGATCACGGGCACCGTGATAGGATGACACCCTATTAGCAAGAATCGACATGGTTTTATGAGGAATAGATTGTCAGAGGGTCTGCCATGTGCTGGGAAAGAAATGGTTAAAAATGCTATTCAGAAACCATTTTGTCTGTGTATATATGAGGCTGTATCTTTAAGAACATAAGTTTTGTTTCTCTAGAAATGGATTTTTGAAACTTTCATATAAGTAAATATCCTTGAAACACGATCTCCCTCGCCTGGAACAGGGATTTTATCTAACTGTACCTGGTGTTTTTATGTGGTGAGATGTAGTTTCACATTTTTGAGGAAGGTCACTAAGCCTATTAATTTTACCTAAACCCTCGTTAATTTTTTTTGATTGACACTATGATCTTTCCTGAAGATTCCTGTCAGTAGACTGCCATCTAGCGGCATGGTAGATTTATTTCTTCAAGTTGTATGTATATGGTATGTACTAATCAGAAAACTTGATGAAAATTCAAATATTACCTAATATGCTAATTCTCTAAGGAGTGACCTATGAAAGTAGAATGGGTGTACCTTTCTGTTAAGGGGGATGTAGGTACTATAAGCAGTGTACCAGGGGAAACAGGGGCTTTATGTTTGACTACATTTCCTAGTTGCTGCACCTTAATTAAGCTGGATCTCGCTGTGCCAGAGACCACACCCTGTTATATGATTGGTAAAGTATAATTAAAGTAGGCTGACCATACCTCACCATTAAAAAGGGAGACAGAGGAAATAGGCATATCTCAGGAGTGTACCAAAATCAAAGCAACCCTGTAGTATGCTTTTTTCATGTGTGTCCTTTTTTTAAAGGTGAGGTATGGTCAGCCTAAATTAAAGTTTATTTACATCACACTGTATATACTTCCAAAGTTATTATAACCCACTCTATTCTGGTGTAGTTTTATTCTAATATTTCCTAGTAGATCTGGCCAACCTACTGAGAACTATTATACAGTAGCCATTTGGCTGTAAAGTTGGAATAATCTTTAGAAGTCATACAGTCCAATAACAGAAATAAGGGTAAGATAAGACTGATAGCAATTTTAGATCATTGGGAGTTATAGTTAGCTAGCATTGCTGACACTTGCAGAGCCAATTATTTATTGTGTGTGTGGAAGTCCGCAAATGAATGCTGTGGGATGCATTGGAGTCCCACTGCATGCATGTCCAGAAGATTCACAATAATGTTGTTCTGAGATGGTCGTTGCACTCCATTGATTTAGTGTTTTAAATTAACACTTGCATTGCTGTCTCGAAAATTTCCTTCTGTTTCTCTTGTGTGTGGTTCTGATACTTCATAGTTGGTTCCTGACAGAACAAAGCATCGTACACCACTTTGGATTGAGTAATTGGCTGGTCCTTACTGTCCATGGTTCTATTAACCCTGCTGCTGAGTTGTGTGCAGACATAATTTTGTCATTATAATCTTTATGTTATATGTTACACAGATATAGTCATATTGTTGTGTTTCTATAGCCATACTTTATTATTATTGCTTAGGATTATAATGTGGCAATGCATTTTTTACTGGGAAATGTATTTCATTATTCTGTGTTACATCCAGAGTTATGCATATTGAAAACAGCAGATAAATAGTTAAATTCCATATTTAGCAGATGTAAAACCTTATGTCTTCCAGATAGGTTATTACTTCTTGTAATATTGTGCTAGTGGTTATAAAAGGGTTGTTATGTGACCTGTGGTCCGACTGAGCACAGCTCACGTGACAAATCTCCTGCCACTTAGTTGCCCTAGTACATACAGGATGGGGCAGGTGTTGTTATACTGCCACCTACTGTATTGTTTATAATTGTAAGGAACAATTAACCCACTGTTAGGGACCAGGAACCAGACAGACACAAAAAATGTAAAATACAAAACAACTTTATTTAAATAACAAAAGCAAACAAAGCAAAATCGTGATCCAGGAGCATAAACCAAAAGACAAGCCGGGGTCAGGAACCAAGATAGATACTCAGACAAGCCTGGGTCAGTAATACGGAGGTCAGCAATGTCAGGAGCCAGAAGGGATGTCAGAGGAAGCCAAGTCATGCACAGATAATCAGCAACTCAGGAGAATGCACGTACAACCAGAAGCAGACATAAGGGCAAGGAGGAAGTGATCCTAGCTGCTTTAAAAACCCTGGAAGGGGTTGGATGATAACAGTCAGGTGAGTAACCATGGAAACTGAGAGGTCAAGGCAGCATCAGCTGACTCAGCATGACACAGGGAAGGGAAGGCAGCAGCAATCAACAGCAGTAGATAAGAGTCCCATATCATATCAAACTAATTTGGCAGGTGCCCCACCACTGTGGATGTTGTCATGACCCCTGTGATTTTTGAGTCCCCACCCATGGCTTATTATATCCATACCCATTGTGTGTGTCACGTGATCTCATAACCCCGCCCACTGTGCTATTTTTAGCCCAGCCTATTGCGCCATATAACACCACCCACAGCCACCCTCCCACAGTGCGCTCATAACCTCCTCTCACTTTGATTATTAATAGAACCTTGTTTTATTGTGTTTTATTGTTTTTGTGATTGATACATACAATAGGTGTTGGTGGGGGTTGGAATCGCTAGGGGCATGTTTACGACTACACGTGGGAAAGTCTGGACATATTTATTTCTGAAGTTGGACATAGTAACATAGTAACATAGTAAATTAGGTTGAAAAAAGACACAAGTCCATCAAGTTCAACCTTCGCTTCATACCTCAGTAACTAAGAATTTTATAGCTTTCCTGCTACCAATTAAATTAGTCTTTATCAGACCTTCCTGATCTGCCTACTGATAAACAGTATAACTCTGTATGTTCCCTTTTGAAAGAAATGTATCTAATCTTCTCTTAAATGTGTCCATTGTATCTGCCATAACTACCTCCCTGGGCAATGAATTCCACAATTTGACAGACCTTACCGTAAAAAAACCCTTCCTCTGCTGAAGTTTAAACCTCCTTTCCTCTAATCTCAAGAGGTGTCCCCTGGTCACCTGAGCAGGCCTTGGAATAAATAGCTCACCGCAGAGATCCTTGTATTGACCTCTCATATACTTGTACAATGTGATAAGGTCTCCTTTTAGTCGTCTTTTCTCTAGAGTAAATAAACCAAGTTTGTTTAGTCGTTCCTCATATGTCAAGTCCTCCATTCCCTTAATTAATTTTGTTGCTCTCCGCTGTACCCTCTCTAGTTCTAGTATATCCTTTTTCAGAACTGGTGCCCAAAATTGCACTGCATACTCAAGGTGAGGTCTTACCAATGATTTGTATAATGGCAAAATAATGTTATCCACTCTTGCTTCAATACCTCTTTTTATGCAAGACAGGACTTTGTTTGCCTTTGCTACTGCTGTTTGACACTGGTCACTGTTTCCAAGTTTGTAGTTGACAAGGATACCCAGGTCTTTTTCTAGCAACAAGTCACCTAAAATTATTCCATTAAGTTTATAAGTAGCCTTGGGATTGTTTCCTCCCAAATGCATGACTTTACACTTCCCCACATTAAACTTCATATTCCACATGTTTGCCCAATCTGACATTGTATGTAAGTCCCTCTGTAGAGAGAAAATATCCTGTTCTGAATTAATGACTTTGCATAATTTAGTATCATCTGCAAATATTGATATTTTGCTTTCTATATCTATTTCCAGGTCATTTATAAACATGTTAAAAAGCAGCGGACCCAATACTGAACCCTGAGGTACTCCACTCTCCACTTTAACTATACTGGAGAATTTTCCATTTACAACCACACACTGTTCCCTATCCTTCAACCAGTTTTGTATCCAATTGCAAAGGTTATCTCCTAGCCCCAATTTCCTTATTTTATACACCAGCCTTCTGTGTGGTACTGTATCAAATGCCTTTGCAAAGTCTAGATATACTACATCTACTGCCTTGCCATTGTCAAGGTTGCTGCTTACCTCCTCATAGAAGCTGAAAAGATTAGTTTGGCATGACCTATTCTTCATAAAACCATGTTGATTCGTGCTAATGATCTTATTTTTTGTGTTGTAATCCTGAATATAGTCCCTTATTATGCCTTCTAATAGTTTTCCCACTACAGAGGTCAAACTCACTGGTCTATAATTCCCAGGTTCTGTTTTAGTTCCCTTCTTAAATAGAGGCACTATGTTAGCTCTTCGCCAATCCTGTGGCACTGAGCCTGTGGTAATAGAATCTTTAAAGAGTAAATATAGGGGTTTTGCTAACACTGCACTGAGTTCCTGAAGAACCCTTGGATGTATACCATCAGGACCCGGTGCTTTGTCGGTCTTAATTTTGTTCAGTCTTCCCATGACATCTCCTTGAGTTAACCCAATATCTATTAATTGTATTGTTTTATTTGATACTTACGGAGGCTCTTCTACCATTCCTTGCTCCCTTGTATATACTGATGCAAAGAAAGTGTTTAAAACATCAGCCTTTTCCTTATCCTCACTAACCAACTCACCCATCTCATTTTTGAATGGTCCAATGCACTCCCTCTTAAGTTTTTTGCTATTTATATATTTAAAAAACTTTTTTGGATTAGTCTTGCTTTCCCTTGCAATTCGAGTTTCATTATCTATTTTTGCTACCCTAATTGCCTTTTTGCAATCTTTGTTGCTCTCCCTGTATTTTAAGAAAGATTGTTCAGTTCCTTCTGACTTAAATAATTTGAATGCTTTTTTTTTCCTTGCCATTTCCTTCTTTACATGTGCAGTTAACCACATTGGCTGTGACTTACTTCTTTTGCACTTGTTCCCCGTTGGTATATACAGTTGGGTACATTTCTGCAACCTAAATTTGAATTCTGACCATTTTTCCTCAGTATTTTTGCCTTTAAATAACATATCCCAGTCTATGTGTTGCATTGAGGCCCTTAACAATTTGAAGTTTGCTTTTTTAAAATTAAGAGTTTTGGTTGAACCTATACATTTTTGCTTTGCCAGACAGATCTCAAATGTAACCATGTTGTGATCACTGTTTCCCAAATGTTCTCTTACCTTAATATTGGATACCATTTCTGTGTTATTAGTGATCACTAGGTCCAATACATTGTTATTTCTTGTCAGCGCTCCCACCATTTGTGACATGTAGCTTTCATGAAGCGTGTTCAAAAAACCTGCTACCCTTAGCACTCTGACAGGTCTCATTTTTCCAGTTGATATCTGGATAATTAAAATCTCCCATAATTATAGTATGCCCAAACTGGGCAGCTTTCCTCATTTGCAATAGCAGTTGGGCCTCATCATTGTCATCGATATTTGGTGGTTTGTAGCATATGCCCACCAACAACTTTTTTTTACCTTTCACACCACATTTAGTCTCGATTTCTACCCACATGGACTCCACAATTTGGCCAGTTTCCTCACTAATATCACCTCGCAAAACTGGATTTAGCTCTGTTTTCAAATATAAACACACACCTCCACCTTTTCTATTAATTCTGTCTCTTCTAAACAGGGAATAGCCCTCTATATTTACAGTCCAGTCATGTGCATCGTTCCACCATGTTTCTGTTATTCCAATTATGTCCAATTGCTCATTAACCGCCAGCAATTCTAGTTCTCCTATTTTATCTACCATACTTCTTGCATTTGCTAGCATACAATTGATTTTGAAGTCTTTACATATATTAATCCCTACATGCCTTTTTTCTTCACCTTCATTTACTAGGAGTTCCTCCCTACTGACTAAATTTCTCCCAACCCTTTCTCCACCCCCCTGGTCATTTACTTGGACCCAGTTCCTATCTGCTCTATCTACCCCATTTTTGCTATCTATACCCACCCCCCCCTTTCCTAGTTTAAAAGCTCCTCCAAGCTTCCTAGCATTCTCTCCCCTAACACAGAGGCTCCTCTACCATTTATGTGCAATCCATCTCTTCCATATAGATTGTACCCAAGAGCAAAGTCTGCCCAGTTTTCTAAAAACCCAAAACCCTCCTTCCTACACCATTGCTTGAGCCATGCATTAAGCTCCCTGAGCTCCCTCTGCCTACCTGCACTGGCGCATGGCACAGGTAGTATTTCAGAAAATACTACCTTAGAGGTCCTTGCCTTAAGCTTGCACCCTAAATCCCTGAAATCATTCTTTAGGGACCTCCATCTTCCTCCTATTTTGTCATTGGTTCCAATATGTACCAAGACAGCTGGATCACTTCCAGCCCCTCCCAATAATCTGTCAGCCCTGTCCGCAACATGCCGAACCCGAGCACCCGGGAGACAGCATACTGTTCGGCATTCACGTTCCTGGCGGCAGATTACCCTATCTACCCTCCTAATAATAGAGTCCCCTATTACCACCACCTGCCTTGGTTTCTGCCTGCTCTGCATCCCATCTAGCCTGGAAGGAGGACTGTTCCCCTGGCTGCTAGAGGAATCAGCCCTCTCCAGTGTTGCCAATTCTGAGCAATTCTCATCAACATCTTCACACAATCTTGCAAATCTGTTGGACTGAGTCAACTCAGAACTGGCCTTCCTCTTCCTCTGCCCACTACCTCCCCTCCTTACTGTTACCCAGCTGCCTACCTGTCGCTCCTCATCTACAACTCCACCCTCTTCACCACTAACCCCACATACTACCTGCTCTGTGAGTTCTAAACTCCTTTCCAGGTTACCAATGTCTCGCAATGTTGCAATATTTCTCTCCAAATCCAATATCTTAGACTCTAAAGAGAAAATATGCTCACACTTGGCACAGTGGTATGACCCCTGGAACGATTGCTCCAAGTGTTCAAACATGTGACAAGATGTGCACTGCGTGAGATTGGCTAACCTGCTATCACTCATGCTTGGTTTTACAATTAAAATAGCTTTATATTATCCTCTAATGCTCACTATATGGTAAGTAACCAACCTTAAATGCAATAAATCCTTTGAAATGATAGTCACCAGATTCCTTCTAACTCTTCACCTGGAACCAGTCACTTTCAACAGCAGTCTCACAGAGCTAATGGACTGTATTTATAGTAACTAACAGCCAGGTGAAATCCCTTAGCAATCAGCCCTAATCACACAGGTCAGAGAAAAATCCAATAAACAGTTTTTTTTAACTCTTGCAATGCCCACACAAATTTTTTTTTTTTTTTTTTTTTAAACCTTAAAAAAATACCAATAAAACACCAAACACACTTATGTACTTAACCAGATTCCTTCTAACTCTTCACTTGGAACCAGTCCCTTGTAATAGCAGTCCCCTGTCTTTGAATTCCCCCTGTTTTAAATTCCAGCACTTACCACCCTTCTGCACTTGAATTCCCCCTGTTTTAAATTCCAGCACTTACCACACTTCTGCACTTGAATTCCCCCTGTTTTAAATTCCAGCACTTACCACACTTCTGCACTTGAATTCCCCCTGTTTTAAATTCCAGCACTTACCACCCTTCTGCACTTACACACGGATGCAAGATTCACACGTTCAAGTATTCACTATGTATCTGCTATTTAATCCAGGGATCCACCAATTACAAACACAGCAATTAGTCACTCCCACCACACCAGACTTCAATTATTTGCTTCTCTCACAGTAAAGAGAGGGAAAACAAAACCCAAAGATTTGTTTTTAACCTCTTCCTTACCACACTACACCACACACAATATACTTATTGTATTTTTGCAGCAGGTATCCAAACTCAGTCTTCCAGGGCACAGGTCACTGATCAACTTACAGAGCTCTCTCACTCCTTGCTATTTAATCCAGGAATCCACCAATTACAAACACAGCAATTAGTCACTCCCACCACACCAGACTTCAATTATTTGCTTCTCTCACAGTAAAGAGAGGGAAAACAAAACCCAAAGATTTGTTTTTAACCTCTTCCTTACCACACTACACCACACACAATATACTTATTGTATTTTTGCAGCAGGTATCCAAACTCAGTCTTCCAGGGCACAGGTCACTGATCAACTTACAGAGCTCTCTCACTCCTTGCTATTTAATCCAGGAATCCACCAATTACAAACACAGCAATTAGTCACTCCCACCACACCAGACTTCAATTATTTGCTTCTCTCACAGTAAAGAGAGGGAAAACAAAACCCAAAGATTTGTTGTTAACATGTCTGGCAACAAGTCCAAATCGCTGTTAAAGTATTTATTAATAGACACAGAGTAGTCACAGGTGGTAGAAAAAAAGTATTTATATATATATATATATATATATATATATATATATATATATATATTCACATACATACATATATATATATATATATATATATATATATATATATATATATATTCACATACATATATATATATATATATATATATATATATATATATATATATACATATGTGTATATATATATATATATATATATATATATATATATATATATAGACAATAACCGGTTGTCGGAAGTGATATGCTTATATTTAGGGGGAATGTAAGGGTTACCCAGGTGCTGACACACCTTCCAGCTCTGTCTAGGGGTATGCTATATGTAGAAGGTAGTCCTTGGATAAAGTCAGGAGAAGTTTCTTCTTTCAATATGGATGCAGGTTTATTGGTACAGATGAAGTACAGAGACAACACACTCCAGTACACAGGGTTACATCAGGAAGTCTCAATGAAATGTAACACTAGATTACTTAACTGCTGGCCTTTTTATATACAGATCTTGGACATCTTCTCTGTATGTCTCCACCCAGACTGAGGGGCTGTTAGTTTAAATACAATCAAAGATGTCTTTGATCTCAGGCCATCATCCAGCAATCTTCTCAAGGTTCATTTTATGGCATGTAGATACCATCTGTCAAACCAGCCCTTGTTTGGTCAGTTGATGTGGGGATGACCTCCTGCCAGACAATTACCTATTTGGACAGCTGATATTAACATGACATACAAATAACTTTATGGCCCGCAGATACCATCTGCCAAACAAGTCTTTGTCTGGTCAGTTAATGTGGGGAAACGTTATGGCCCGCAGATACCATCTGCCAAACAAGTCTTTGTCTGGTCAGTTAATGTGGGGATGACCTCCTGTCAAGCAATTACCTATCTGGACAGCTGATATGAGCATGACAAACAAATAGATTTATGGCATGTAGATACCATCTGTACAACAAGTCTTTGCTTAGGTTGCTGGCAAGGGCGTGATAAACAAAGAATGAAGGAAAACACTGGCTTGTCCCCCAAAGGTCAGCCTAACCTGAAAGAGCCATCCCTATAATTGCAATAATATCAATGATGACCTGTACATCTATCAAATTATTACATAATTATAAAGTCCCATGTCCACATTCCACCACTTTTTTTTCTTTTCTTCTGTTTCTTCTTCTGTCTTCTAAATCACTGATTTGTTCCTTCCAAGATGATTCTTGACTGGGTAGTGACACTCCTTGTCCTTGGTATATCTCCCATTGGTATCAATAGGACAGTCCAAACACCTTTTCCTTAAGGCAGGCCTTTATCTTTCCAGAACCTGTTGGTTAAGCAGTTGAGAGTTTGCATTGGGCCTCCAGGCCGTTGTTGTAGAACCCTTTGGGAGTAGTGATTTAGTGTAGTTCTCCTGTCTCCTTTTGACTGGAGTGTTCCAGATTTGAGCATGGGTGGACAATGCAGACAACCTTAGCAGCATTTGTCTTCCTTTACACAGTAGATAGATGCACAGTACTGATAACATTATTTCTAATACTATTGCAATCACGATGGGATGTATCAAGACATTAAAGATTGCTGACCCTGAGGGACTATAGCCAAAGATGGTTTCAAACCATGACAGGTGAGAATCTATCTGCAAACCTTTAATTACTTCAACAATTCTTTGAGTATCATGCCTTACTGTCAAGTCCAAGCAATGAGTTGCATTAACATAGTCTTGCATTAGTTTATGAGACCATGAGAAATTCATGAGCATGTCTCTGATGGAACTGGTCAATCCAATATTGAAATTATAAAGAGATAAATCATAATTATCAATGTTCTCAAAAGCTACTGTAATATTTTCTATGATTGGAATTGTAAAATTAATATTATTTACAGAGATTGAAATAATGGAATGATTTGTACACCAAGTACCTGACTGTAAAAATATGTTATATTGATTATATGAGTCAGAGTATGTGACAAATGATGGTGACAGCAGATGAAAGCATAAGTGTCCTTGACCCAAATAAAATAAAGTGTCAGTAATTAGAGTAGATGACACAGATATATCACATGACCCAGAGGTGGTCCAACAATCTGTCCCATGTACTACTTGATGTGGCATACATAACACTTTATCCAGTGATTTGCTACATCCATTTATATCAATAGGATTCCAGTGTGAACCATTCCAGATGACTATCAAAATCCACAGCTGGTCTGAAAACTAATAAGTCTATGAGAATACCTATATTTAAGACAGGATAAACATTGGCTGGTGTACCCTTCCATTGGACTAGGGTGTGTACATTACATACAGACCATTCACATTTTCCCATAAAGATGTGCCAAGAATTGAGATTAGAAATTGCAAAAGGTGACATTCTTTGAGCTAACAATGCTCGCAGTCCGTGTGGCCATCTTTGGTAAAGTAATGTGAGGATCATTTCTTTAAAATTAAATGATAGCTCTGTTTGAGCTTGTGTACACACCATAGCCCATGATATAGCTTTGCCAATGTTGTATGTGGAACCAATTAAATTGATTAATTTGGACTCTACTATTTCATTAATTTCACCAGAAGTGTTAACAGTAAATTGCTGAAACCAGTTGAGCCAGATATCTATATCTTTTTGACTAGAGAATCCAGTAATATCATGGCTTGCTACAGATGATAATTTATTTCTAAGGAGTTCAGCATTTACTGAGTTCAGGACACCAATGCCGACACCTGCGCCACCTAAGACAGTGTCAATTACATTTCTTTTCTTTCTAATATGTTGTGTATGTCCTAAAAACCATCTATCAAAACCATGTTCCTGTAATCTAACAAAGTTGGTGCAGTTTCTATATAGAGAGGATATTTTCCAATCTTTGGGGTAAAATTGCCATGTGAATAATTTGTATTGTACATCAAGAATGACAGGGGTTGGTTTGTCTATTAGGGCTTGAATAGGGAAACCAGGGGAACAGGGTGACTGTGAAGTGTTTACTACTAAATAAATTGGAATATTTTCTATTATTATTTTTATATCTACCTTTCTTCAGGTTTGTTAGTGTATGCAAGACCATATACCATGATGTGAAGGTGTAAGTGAAGTTATCCAAATAGGAGCAGCATTCTTGGTTTCACGTTCAGAAAGTTGAGGCCAATCTTTTAATAATGTAGTTTTGTTCTGTATGTCTATAATATCCTTTCCTTCATGCAACCAAGAGAATCCTTGTTCCTCAATATCACTAGAATAACACAGCATGTGAATACTATTTTGTAACCTGAGAGTAATATTGATGGACTGAGTATAATAATCAATAACCCAAGTTTCTGTATACAAATTGTCCATAACAGAATCAGTGGATTTTAAGTAGGCTACTTGTGTAATCAAGTAGCTATCAGGGTACTTGTATAGTCTCTTGCTGAGAATTAGCATGTCCTGAATTATGGAATGTTCATGTACAAAATCATACCAAAGGCCACAAATGAGAATGAGTGACAGTCCAAGTCCAGTTGATATCATAACTCAAAATCTTGAAGGCTGTATTGGTTTTGAATTTTTTGTGATCTCGCAGGTGTTCCAGAGGAGTTACATTTGTGTTGCATTGTATGACCAGCAAAAGGATATTGACCTGGAAGATAAAATCAAGAGAAGCATCAGATCCCACCAGCTAATTTCTCCTCTATAGCTCTTCCTTTAAAACTTTTAATTTGCATAGCATGTTTATACTCTGACCGTCCATCTGCTTTTTGTATTAGGTAAATGGACGGTCCCAATTTATCAAGGACCAAGTAAGGGCCTTCCCAACTCTGCTTTTGAAATTTCTTTAAACCACCTTTACCTTGTTTCAATATGAGTACATATTCCCCAACTTGATACTGTCTGATGTTGGATTTTGCATCAAAATCATTTTTGTTTTTTTGTGTAGCTAACGCTTCATTGCTAGCTACTTGGCCCTGGACTGTTAGCCACAGCTGTAAATCCTTTACCCATTGTTCTGATGCAAGTGTTAAACTTAAAATCTTTCCCATAAGGGCATTTGTCTGCCTAGTAGTGCTTCATAGGGGGTGACCCCTGTGTTCCTGTTAATTCTAGAATGAAGGCAACATAGGACAAAAGGTAATAATTCATCCCAGTTAGTTTCATGTGCATTACAAATTTTGGCTAGCTCTTTTTTTATTTGCCCATTAACTCTTTCTACCATCCCTCCTGCTTGTGGGTGATATGGAATATGCAAATTCCATGGGAGATTTAGCCAGTCAGTTATTTCTGTCATTATTGAATTAACAAATTCCCCACCATTATCTGAATCAATTCTGCAAGGAATACCCCATCTGCAAAACACATGTTGTACAAGGATTGTAGCTGTTTTGGAGGCTGATTTGTCTGATGTTGGAAATGCTTCTACCCATCTAGTGAACACATCTATGATAACCAGGATAAATTTGTTTTTGCGTTTTGTCTGGGGCATAGGACCAATGTAGTCAATTTGTAACCTTTCAAATGGGCCAGTAGGGGTGTCTTTCATTAAGACACCTCTAGTAAGCTGTTTTGCAGGATCTTTCTGAGCACAGATTAAGCATCTATTAATGTGTTCTTCAGCCTCCTTTTTACATTTTGGCCACCACCCTATCAGAGTGAGCCTATCCATTATCTCCTGAAGTTTAGGGTGACCTCCTATCTCTGACCCATGTAACCATGTGAGCATTAATTTACGTAGATGTTGAGGAATAACCCATAAGAGTTGTTCATTGAGTTCATAAGTAAGTATGCCTTTGTGCATTTGCAGTGAGTGTTTCCCAATTTTTGGCTCTGCCTGATCCAATAGGCTTGCTAATTCTGGGTCATATAGCTGATGTTCTCTTAGTGTGTTATTCTCAGTGGTTTGAGACAGTACCTCTCCTATGGTGAGTGCTGAAAGGGGAAGGAGAACGTGTTCTTCTTCCCATGGTGGGGCATGTTCTGCAGCCTCTTTAGCCTTTTTATCAGCAAGATTGTTGCCAAATGCCAAAGTACCTTTTTGTGCATGTGCCTTAACATTAACAATTCTGATTTCTCCCATGTGGTGTTGTGTAAGTATGTCTATCCTTTCCCACAATTTTTTGTGTAAAATAGGTGTCCCATCTGTAGACATCCAGTCATTGTTTTTCCAAAATTGCAACAACTGTATTGCACCTCTGAAGACATACACGGAGTCAGTTATGACTATGTGACAACCACCTTTCCCAATTTTATCCCTAATGAGTGTTAACAAGGCTGCTGCTTCTGGAAACTATGCAACTACATTCTTGTAAGAGTACCGAAATTCATCTAAGACACATTTATCTTGTAATTTAACCCCAGCAAAGCCAGTGTACCGGTGACCATCAGTAATGAATGAGCTAACATCTATATACCAGCACTCTGTATCTTTTGAAATGTCATTAGAGGGTCCCTCTGAAAAAACTGGATGTTTCATGGGTGTCTTACATATTGCTGAGCATGTTGTAACCACTGATCAATATTTTTATCATATTTATTAAATTCTTCCCTGGTACTGTTATGATCAGGTGGCTTTGGTAGTTTCTCTAAGGGGAGTAATGGTATGAGCACATTTTTCCCAGGGAGTTGTGGATATAGTGCTGCAATTTCATGTATTTTTAAGTCTCTTTCTAGGTCTGTAGCAATACACAGATCCTCTAAATCTAGTGTTATATCTTCTAGATCTGCAGGTGCAGTTGCAGCAATTTGCACCCACTTTTCTTTTTCATGAGAGGGTTTAAGGAAAATCCCTTGTCCCTTCTTTAAACCTGCTAGTTTAATGCGAGGTTGTCTTACCCTTGTTTGTAATGTAGTTAAGGCTGTTTCCACATTGTTATTTTTGTTTATAAGTTCATCCACCTTCTCTTGCAGGGAAACAGCTCTATGCATGGAATTTTGTGCAAGACCTTTTGCATCCCCTAACTGTGTTAGTGTGTCTTCTAACTTTGCTTGTAGGTTATCTGTTTTTTTACACTCAGAGTCAAACATATAATTCAGTGTGTATATGGCCTGAAGTAAAAGCTGTAGTGTGCGTCCCTTCTTACCCTCATCCTTTTCCTTAAGGGTTCATAGTGCATCCATAGCTGCTGAGATTCCATCTAATGATTCTATATCTGTCCACATGTAGGGACCCCCTTCTTTTTTAATAAGCATGACAACATACTGCACAAACTGTGGAGGTAGCCACTGAAAGGACTCCTGAACTTCCTCAGCATTATCTAAACTGGCCACCTTTTCTTGTGGCACCTCCATTATCCTCTGTGGACAGTTGTGTGATTGAGTAAAA
Organism: Rhinophrynus dorsalis; assembly: GCA_037306005.1. Classification (NCBI taxonomy): domain Eukaryota; kingdom Metazoa; phylum Chordata; class Amphibia; order Anura; family Rhinophrynidae; genus Rhinophrynus; species Rhinophrynus dorsalis. The sequence continues at coordinate 251,947,770 of CM074719.1, forward strand.
AAATGGGAAAATAAACTCATTCTTACCATTCAGCTGTGCAGCGTAGATCAGAAGAAGAGTAGATGACACCAGAAAGGGCAAACATTTCTGCTCAGGATCTTCAGGAAGTGATATGGAGATTTCTCCCTTGAAGATGGATCTGTGGCTATCTTGACTTAATTTCCTCCTTTCTGCAAATCTTCTGTTCAGACCCAAGGTGGGGTTGAAATTGCCTTGAACCCAGGAACAGCATCCCGGACGAGCCCCCAATATGTCAGAAGTGATATGCTTATATTTAGGGGGAATGTAAGGGTTACCCAGGTGCTGACACACCTTCCAGCTCTGTCTAGGGGTATGCTATATGTAGAAGGTAGTCCTTGGATAAAGTCAGGAGAAGTTTCTTTTTTCAATATGGATGCAGGTTTATTGGTACAGATGAAGTACAGAGACAACACACTCCAGTACACAGGGTTACATCAGGAAGTCTCAAGGAAATGTAACACTAGATTAGTTAGCTGCTGGCCTTTTTATATACAGATCTTGGACATCTTCTCTGTATGTCTCCACCCAGGCTGAGGGGCTGTTAGTTTACATACAATCAAAGATGTTTTTGTTCTCAGGCTATCATCCAGCAATCTTCTCAAGGTTCATTTTATGGCATGTAGATACCATCTGTCACACCAGCCCTTGTTTGGTTAGTTGATGTGGGGATGACCTCCTGCCAGACAATTACCTATTTGGACAGCTGATATTAGCATGACATACAAATAACTTTATGGCCCGCAGATACCATCTGCCAAACAAGTCTTTGTCTGGTCAGTCAATGTGGGGATGACCTCCTGTCAAGCAATTACTATTTGGACAGATGATATGAGCATGACAAACAAATAGATTTATGGCATGCAGATACCATCTGTACAACAAGTCTTTGCTTAGATTGCTGGCAAGGGCGTGATAAACAAAGAATGAAGGAAAACACTGGCTTGTCCCCCAAAGGTCAGCTTAACCTGAAAGAGCCATCCCTATGATTGCAATAATATCAATGATGACCTGTACATCTATCAAATTATTACATAATTATAAAGTCCCATATCCACACCGGTATCTTATGAATTTTAAATACACACATAATGGAGAAATAACAACATAAATAAATCTTAGAAATAATTAAAATATACGAAAATCATGATTGTTTTTACAGCTTTAGCCAGTCCACAGTTTGCAGTAATGTGTGAGTGAGAGACAGAGAGAGATAAAATTCAAATGTACATAATGGAGAAATAAAAAAAACAACATAAATATAAACACAGGATAGAAATGCAACATAAACATAATAAAGATAATAAAATATATGAAAGGCATTTTTTTTTCTTACCCCTTGCTGTCTCTGAATAAATTGCACAGCCAGGCAAGTTTGTCTGCAAATTACTGACTGCTAAGCATTGAGATATTTTTGCTATCACAATGCACAGCCAACTCCCAATAAAACAACCCCCACCCCTCCCAAGCACTGCATATGGTCTTGCTCCATCAGATATTATTCAACTTAACTTTCCAGACATGTAGTCAAAAAGGGTCAGCGTGTTATATTGTTTATGACATGAAGAAGAATGGTCAATAGGTCTCTGTCAAGGGTGCACTGTGGACAATAAAAGTCAACACATATGGTTTTGGAATGTATCAACATGTTACTGAATCAATTATGGGCCTGGATTAAAAGGGTCAGAATGCTATGATAGTTTCAGATGAAGAAGAAGGGTCAATAGGTCTCTGACAAGGGTCCACTCTGGACAAACACAAGGAGCACATCTGTTTTTTGTAATACACCAAGATCTTACAAAAAAACAAGAATAAAGTAATAAAGATAAGTTATTACAAAAAATATATTACACAGCTAAACAACCTGGTTGCTTTGAAGGCATTGAAAATCTTTATAAAGCAGCAAAGGAACACAATTTAAAAAGTGCGGATATTAAACAAGGGTTGACTGATCAAAATCCATATACACTGCACAAACAGGCAAGATATAATTTCAGAAGAAATATGATTTGTGTTTCTGGGCGAGATTTACAATGGCAGGCTGATCTTGTATCTATGATTGATTATTCAAAATATAATGGCAGTTTTAAATACATATTAATAGTAATTGACCTGTTCTCCAAATAAGCTTGGGTGGTTGTTTTGAAAGATAAAAATGGATTAAGTGTAACCAGAGCTTTTCAGACAATATTTGAAGCTGGTCTCAAGCCTAAAAATTACAAACCAAAAGAGGGCAAGAGTTTCTGAACAAGAATGTAAAAGCATTGTTAAATCTTATGAAATACAACATTTTATAACAAATAACAATGTTAAAGCTGCTGTGATGGAGCGTTTTAATAAAACTTTAAAATCTAAAATGTGGCGTTATTTTATAGCTTGCAATATGTTCAGATATATAGATATATTAGAGGATCTAATATACAGTTACAGTCACTCTGTACACCGTTCAGGCTGTTGCAGGCCTGTTGATGTGACACAGGAAAACTCACTCAGTGTCTGGAAAAATATTTACAACAAATACTATAAATGTAAACGTGTTAAACCAACATTCAAACTTGGAGATAACGTCAGGATATCAAGTAGACATGTGCGAATTCATTCGGAGACATTCGGATTTCGTCGAAAATGGGGTCATTCGGAGACATTCGGCCAATCCGAAACTCAAGGGTCATTCGGAAAAAATGATCCGACTTTGAACAGCCCAGGTCCGAAATTCGTCGAACCTTTCGGAAGTTTCGGCAATCGACACATTTCCAAAAGTTTTGACTACTTTTGACCAGGACTTTTTTGTACTTCCTGTGCGCGCTCAATTAGTTTCCCTCCATAATTTTCCCTCCATGTCTATAGTCCAATTCCATTCTCCGTTTCATGCACTACTTCCCTCTTTTGTCTGTATTCGAATAGCCTTCTTCGTTTCATGATGAGGGTTGGACTAATGACACAGTCACACAGACAGACAGCCTGCCTTTCCTCATTGCGTTGTTGGAGCTCAGAGAGAGAATAGATTAGAGAGTGTACAGTTGTTGTGTAGGCAGGCAGGTAGCATTAGGCTAGGCATAGGTAGGCAGCCAGCATTAGTTCCAGTTATTGCCACTGCAAGAGCAAGTAATATTTGTTCCTGTGCAAAATATAAAAAAATATTAGGTATTTGTTCGAATACAGGGCCGGCCCTTACATGGGTCCCAGTGGGTCCATGGACCCAGGCGGCACTTTGACAGGGGCGGCAATTTGCCGTCCCATAGCATGTTTATTTTGTGCTCTTCCGCCAGTTCTGTGTTGCAGGGTGTCCCATCAGTGTGACTGTCAGCAGCCGGGCAGCCCTATGCTCACTCAGTGGCGATGCCTGCTGGCTGCTTCAGTGACGTGAATTATGTGATAGTGAAACATTATGCCTATTTTGTATTGTTTATCGCCCACCTAAAGTCAAGACTTGAGTAAATAGGTCTACCGTCCCAGATTTGCTAGAGAGGTTTTACAAATACAGGAGGGTGCCCCCTGTACGAAATGAGTCTAAACATTTGGGATCCCTAGTATGAGTGCACAACAGTGCATGATGTGTCCTGAACAGAATTGCTGTGAAGTGTCTCCACCCAAAAGGTGCTGGCCGGGCTGAGCTTCAACATCGTGACGAGTGACCAACTAAGAGCACCGTGCCAGACTTAATCTGCAGCATTAGCATCACCCCCTCCTACTCTCCGGGTCCCGCTGACTGGCAATAACAGGTGAGTCACTAAGAGATCTGAAGCCTTTCTGGAAGTCCTTTCACTTGGAAAGGGGCTAGGTATTACTTGGGGGAGTTGCCTCGTGTGTAAATAATTTCTAGGTGAGAGATGAATGTGCATCACTTATGTGTTTCCTAACAGTAGTTAGAATACAACTCCCATCATCCCCTGATTATGATGTTGGAAAATGCCCAGCAATTACCATAGAGCCCTGTATTGCACACTCACGGAAAACGGTGATATTGCTATACTAAGACAATGCTTTGGACCCCTCTTCAGTATAGATGTCAAGCATTTTTTTTATTTCTCTCCTGTGTTGCAGTTTGTTCACAACAGAATGTCTCAATTTTTCTTTTTAACACATTACATCTATCACATTACAATCATTGATGTTTATTCTTGATGTAGTATGAAACACTACAATGTATATACACATAGAGTTATCTGATATGAGGGGAAATCAGGATAGGAAAACGAGAGACAGGAATTTGGGTACTAAAGAGGGACAGTAGGGTAGGAGGCTGGTACCAGAAAATGAAACCTTAATCTTTACCCATGTACTAACATAGAATGTGACATGTAGTTTGTCCATGTTCGAGTCGACCACTTATGTTGAGTAGGATGTGACAGGCATGGGTTTTCGATGTTCGAGCATATGCTATATTGAAGGACAGGCATGGGGTTTCGATGTTCGAACATATGCTATATTGAAGGACTGGCATGGGGTTTCGATGTTCGAACATATGCAAAATTGAATGACAGGCATGGGTTCTCGATGTTCGACGTTTGCATTGTGACTGGCATGAGAACATACTGCACAAACTGTGGAGGTAGCCACTGAAAGGACTCCTGAACTTCCTCAGCATTATCTAAACTGGCCACCTTTTCTTGTGGCACCTCCATTATCCTCTGTGGACAGTTGTGTGATTGAGTAAAAAAACGGGAAAATAAACTCATTCTTACCATTCAGCTGTGCAGCGTAGATCAGAAGAAGAGTAGATGACACCAGAAAGGGCAAAAATTACTGCTCAGGATCTTCAGGAAGTGATATGGAGATTTCTCCCTTGAAGATGGATCTGTGGCTATCTTGACTTAATTTCCTCCTTTCTGCAAATCTTCTGTTCAGACCCAAGGTGGGGTTGAAATTGCCTTGAACCCAGGAACAGCATCCTGGACGAGCCCCCAATATGTCAGAAGTGATATGCTTATATTTAGGGGGAATGTAAGGGTTACCCAGGTGCCGACACACCTTCCAGCTCTGTCTAGGGGTATGCTATATGTAGAAGGTAGTCCTTGGATAAAGTCAGGAGAAGTTTCTTTTTTCAATATGGATGCAGGTTTATTGGTACAGATGAAGTACAGAGACAACACACTCCAGTACACAGGGTTACATCAGGAAGTCTCAAGGAAATGTAACACTAGATTAGTTAGCTGCTGGCCTTTTTATATACAGATCTTGGACATCTTCTCTGTATGTCTCCACCCAGGCTGAGGGGCTGTTAGTTTACATACAATCAAAGATGTTTTTGATCTCAGGCTATCATCCAGCAATCTTCTCAAGGTTCATTTTATGGCATGTAGATACCATCTGTCACACCAGCCCTTGTTTGGTCAGTTGATGTGGGGATGACCTCCTGCCAGACAATTACCTATTTGGACAGCTGATATTAGCATGACATACAAATAACTTTATGGCCCGCAGATACCATCTGCCAAACAAGTCTTTGTCTGGTCAGTCAATGTGGGGATGACCTCCTGTCAAGCAATTACTATTTGGACAGATGATATGAGCATGACAAACAAATAGATTTATGGCATGCAGATACCATCTGTACAACAAGTCTTTGCTTAGATTGCTGGCAAGGGCGTGATAAACAAAGAATGAAGGAAAACACTGGCTTGTCCCCCAAAGGTCAGCTTAACCTGAAAGAGCCATCCCTATGATTGCAATAATATCAATGATGACCTGTACATCTATCAAATTATTACATAATTATAAAGTCCCATATCCACACCGGTATCTTATGAATTTTAAATACACACATAATGGAGAAATAACAACATAAATAAATCTTAGAAATAATTAAAATATACGAAAATCATGATTGTTTTTACAGCTTTAGCCAGTCCACAGTTTGCAGTAATGTGTGAGTGAGAGACAGAGAGAGATAAAATTCAAATGTACATAATGGAGAAATAAAAAAAACAACATAAATATAAACACAGGATAGAAATGCAACATAAACATAATAAAGATAATAAAATATATGAAAGGCATTTTTTTTTTCTTACCCCTTGCTGTCTCTGAATAAATTGCACAGCCAAGCAAGTTTGTCTGCAAATTACTGACTGCTAAGCATTGAGATATTTTTGCTAAAGACTGGCATCCCATGCTGGAGTAGAGGTGACATGCACAGACTGGCAATGTACGACAATGTCCGTTCTTGGGATGGATCTTTTTCTAAATGCACACCCTGTCTGCAAAGAATGATAGCAGCGTGCACGGAGGCGCACTGCTATAATTTAACCCATGTCAATTCGACCGAATAATTTGGAATGGATCAGAATTTTGTCCGAATCGAATAGGCCCGGTCCGAAATTAGGATCATCCGAATTAGAAAAAAAAAAAATTCGTCCGAATTCGAATTTTACCGAAAATTTTGCCCGTGCACAAGTCTAATATCAAGTTACAAAGAGATATTCCGTAATGGTTATGAGCAGACATTCACAGACGAAATATTAATTGTAGATGATATAAAGACTAAAGGAATTAATCCACATTATAAATTAAAAGACAGTCACAGTGAACCAACTGAAGGCTCATTCTTTGCTGAAGAAATACAGAAAATACCTGAAAATTATAATAGAGTTTACAGAATTTAAAAAGTTTTAAAAGAGAAGACTGTGAAACGAAAAAAACTCTACTAAGTTAAATGGTTGGGGTATCCGGATTCATTTAATAGCTGGATTGAAAAAAGTCAATTGACCAGTGTATAGCAACCAACATGGAGGCTTTTTATATCACATTGCCGAGTAACGATTCAATGGCTATTTATCCACAAAATCAAATTGCAAATTATACAACTAAACTTGCCAAGCCAATTGTTTTAAAAGGAGATTGGGAGGTAGTGCTAACGGAAATTCAATACCCTCACACGTGGGATACGTTTGAACATGATGAAGGCTTAAAGGGATAGTAATGTTTCATAATAAAAGCAGCTCTAATTAATTATCATAGTATTTGGACTTTGGAGAGTGTTATTTCAATTCTGTCAGAGTTGTAGCTCAAGAGTAATTCAATGACAAAGTATCCCCCTCCCGCCCCTTTTACTGATGTAACACTGCTCAGCCAGAGCAGAAGGGAGGTGCCCAGGTAGATTGCAGAGAGGGACAATCTTCAATTAAGATAAGGGAAAAACCTGAAAAACGTGTCAAGGGGGGCAGGGCTTTCATTGTTCTCATAGGAAGAAGATTGTCCCCTGCTGTTATCTGTCTGGTCTATGGACTGCATTCTACATCTGAGAAGAGATGGCTTACACTAGGTAAAAGGGGCGGGAGGGGGAAACTTTGCTTGTGAATATCTCTCAAACCATAAAGGTTTGAGAGATAAGACTTATATCATTCTTCATATTTTTGTAATGCCTACAAAATAAAATAAAGATAAAACGAAGTATTACTATCCCGTTAATATATATCTAGGTCTACCGGTTGGCCCTCTTATAAAAATATATTTGAAATCCTGATTTCATAATGATGTTAATGCGCTGGTAGAAGCTATTAATCAAAAGATTAAAAGCTACAAGCACCCACCTTATGATTTAAAGCTGGAATATGATAAACTAGAAAGAACAGTGTCTGTCAATGGTACAAGCAGCTTTATGGCCGGAGATAGGATAACGCGTATTTGGGTATTGATTCTAACCACAGTAATGGCGTTATAGGTAAATTCTGCGCCGATATAAAAAGCTACTTCTATACAATGTATGTCTATACTGATATAATAGAGCAGCGATTCTCAACCAGGGTGCCGTGGCAGTTTGGTGTGCCACGGACATCAACTTAGGGTGCCCCATGTTTTCTATGAAGACTAACAAAAATGGACTTTTAAATAAGGATTTATAGAAACTGTTATGCACATTATGTTTAATTGTGTTATTATGATTGTAAGACTTAATAATAACTATATATTTATGTAAGGAACCTTCATTATGCCCTTGATAAAGTAAATTAAATATGTTAGGGGAGCCCCGAATGTTCTAGATTATGTGTTGGGGGTGCCCCGAACAAAAAAAGATTGAGAACCATTGTAATAGAGCATCAGCAAGTTGGAGACAGTTTTGTACAGCTTTTGCGCACTGTTGAAATTACAGGCGGCAACAATGAATTTCTTATACAATTCTACATCTGGATTATATGCCAGTCAGTAAATACCATGTTGACCACATAACAATTGAGATAAAGAATGACCAGGACAGAAACATATAATTTAAATACGGGAAGTCAATCTTTAAGCTACACTTCCGACCACATGGTTGCCAGTAAGAATTATGGGGAGCCACATGTTTATAGTATATATGATAGGGCACAAGCTGGCCATGGACTGCCTGGATTTCATGGGGGTTCACATTTGTAAGGCCGTGGTCTAGGCGGAATTTCCCAAAGTTTTTTCAGAAAAGCTGTACCGTTGTTTAGACGTGGATTAAAAACTGTTAAACCACATGTCAAAACTGCAGCGAAAAACATTGCCAGAGATGTAGTGGGACGTGTGTCTACAGCTGTAATGAGTAAAATGGCAGGTGATCCACAAGAGGGTTCAGGATTAGTCTACATAAATAAAAATGCCTCCAAAGGCCATAGGCGGAGACACCGATGCATTTCCATGGGGCTCTTTGTTACAACATAAATGTTTATATCCTTATGTTTCTTCAGGATCATACCAGTCAGCCATCGAGCGATGCCAGTTGTCTGACTAATCACGCCGCTTCATCATATGAATGTAAGTGCATATGTTGTGTTATAATACACAGAAAAATAAATAACTGTATTAATTATAAACAAAAGATTAAATCATCTAAGCTTTGTTCTATTTTGAGCTGTAACACATCATTGTCCTATGTTTTATAGTTTATAAATGGCACTAAATTCAGGTGAATAGTTAAAAACAAACAAAGTTAAATAAACATTGTTCATTTATAACATTTTGTTTTGCAACAAAGAAGAATATGTACATTATTATAAGTTATGCATCTGATAATCTTTTATGCTCTTTCAGCATCAAATACATTTGAAAGTGACAAATGCCCAAGTAACGCCATTGACAGCATAAGTGGTAAAACCAGCATTGCAGCATTGGTAACCCGTAGGGCCCCGCACTCATCAACAAACAGATTGCAAAAACTCAAGACCAAAACAACCAACTCAAAGCCCAGTGAGTAATCCACTCCAACGGTTTAGCATTATGAGCGCCATGTGTAGCTAGCGCACCCCAACCCCACTGACACTCATTGGGTTAAGGGAAAAACATTTCTGTCTATTGGTATATCTTGACTGTTTGTTTGTTTTATTTTACACACAGTTTCAAGACTGTTAAGAAGAAATTATTCTGATGGTCTAGATAATATATGTGAAATTCCAAGCGACACAGAACAGGCAACAACATCAACTGCCGTATTTTTTCACAAAGCCAAAGAATATATCAACATGTAAGTCAGCAAGTATAACACCAACACATATATTAGCGTTGCGGCTGCCCAGTTCTATATCAAATAATACCAAAACGCTAACACTGAAACGTAAATGTGTAAATGTAGATGTTTAAATACATACACCACCTAAACAGTTCAGATCCACATTACAGGACATAACGTAGACTGTAAACAATACCGACATAAAGACGACAAGAAAAAACTCAACAACCACATGCTAAACCCACGCCTGTGCTTGGTTTAGGTGAAATTTTTACCTGGTACTCTCATGAGCTACAGTTTAGGTTTCAGTTATTAGAACTGGTTCAGTGTACAATAGATGAACTGGGTTCTCTGTTTGCTAAAACTGTACTGCTGTGTACGATTAAAGACTAAGCCTCAAATACTCAAGAAGAGCATTTCAGTGCAGATTGACTACATTATCACTGTCAAGTGTACAGACAATGCTAAGATATATACCATCAAATTTAAGTGCCGAGGCCTATGAAATATTCCCTAAGTCCCGTGGGACAGATTTATGTTTGTGACTCGGTTGTGAATTTAATTTCTGGCATCACTTAAATCAGGCTTTACACTCTGTACTGTCTGATGCTCAAGCTTTTATTAGTGTACCTGATAGCAACATCAGAGCTCAAAAGGTTACTGCATTGAAGCTGAAACTTGACAGTGCTATTAAAGACTTTCGCACTGGTCTGCGTTTGTTAAAACAGGCGTCACTAGGCATGTCTGGTCGTGGGTTAACAAGACCGTCTGACAGGTGGCAGATTCAGAGATGTAATACACAGCAGAGGGTTAAGTCTGTAAAACGAGCTATAAAAAGGCTAGCTATGTAAGACGGGCTGCAGAGGCTAATAGAACTGTATCACAGTCTCCCTTAGAGGCTAAGTTTTCCTCTGCTTCCTACCTCTGTATGGCCGCCGGCCGGCATGGCCTCTGGCCACTTCCTCATTTCTGATTGTGAGTTTGGTTGTTGTTCTGTTGGCTGTGTTCCAGCCTGTGTTAAGCCATGGATGCCTGTGTCCCCACCAGATCCAAAGATTCTAAACTGACCACTGTTGGCTGGCCTTCTGGTTGCAGATGTGGTGGGGATGTGAAGTCCTCCTGTTGCTGAGGGCACCGGGGCTCCCCAACCAGGCCCAAATGTTCATAATACAGTGGCCACAAGTCATACAGTGGCCACTGGTAGCTGCTTCCCTCCCATCTGGTTGTGGGGTCATACCTGGGCCCATGTTGTGGCTCCATCCAGGACCGTGCCTGTGGTCATGTTGCGGGACCATATGACGTGTATTGTGGATTGGGCACTGTCCCAGACATACAGTGCCTTCCCGGTGGTGGTAGGGCCAGGAAATACTATCCTGTGGTGTACAGAGGCATCCATTTCCCAGGAGGCATCCAGTCAGTGTAGGAAGTGGGTGACCAGATGATTGGGGGAGCTGGTACTGGTGGATCTGGTGCAGCTGGTGCTTGTGGAGACCACCTGCTTGTCCCTTCTTCTTTTTCCTTAAGGCGGAAGTTATTGAGGGGACGTCAAATGCCTCCTCCTCACTGTCCTCCTGCTGTACTGTGGGGAATTGACATGGTGTTGATTAGTAAAATAAGCAATGACAAGATGGATGCAAGACAATGACATTCACATGTGAATCCTTGAGTGGCAGGATGGTATCCAGTCCATTGCATTGTGATGCATGAGATACCACATTGGCATGATTGATGAGCTTGCCATTCCCACTTCTTAGGATACATATGATTCCCAGTATCTTTAATCTACTTTATTGTCATTATTTTCAATGGTTCATTGCTTTGCTTTTGGGCCCTAGTGTTCTGTATTTCAAGGCAGTTTGTCTCAGCAGAACTATGAAATGAACTGATCCTTGTGTACCAGTGCAATATAACCCTGTTGTATTGTGTTGGTTGTTGGTTAACCCTTGTAGTGCCAGAGGGGTAGTCAATGTATTGTCGACTGATTAATAGATCTTCCCTCTAGCACTCAAGGGGTTAGGTGCTGACTTTCCTGTTGCTCCATTGTCTTTATATGACAATGTGATGGCAAGCATTGTTTGTGTGGAGTGGGTATGAAGATCAACCCCCATAACAGTGGGGTTAAACTGGGACTTGGACAGGATTTGGCCTGTTGAGCCTTCCCATTTGTGTTTGGATTGTCCAGTATTTTCTCCTTGTTTGAATCGCTCAGAGTTGTGTTGGTGCCGTTGTGTGAATGAATGCTGGCCATGTGTTCTGGTGTTACTGTGTTGGGCTATAGTAGATATGAGGATTTGTGTGGTGTGTTGTTATGGAATAATGCACTTACTGGTCGTGTGGAGGGTGCTGTCATCCCCAGTGTCTGATCCTCCAGGGATCCCCTCAACAGTCATTACTGACATGTTCATCCTCAGCATCTCCTCCCAGGAGTTGAAGGTGATGTTGTGAGGGGGACCACCACCAGTACCTCGGATATGCATGGTGACTTCTCCAATTTTTGTCTTCACCAGCATCTTGTAGTCACCCTACCGCTGCTTGATGGAGTCCAGGGTTATCTGGCAGCTGGATGCTGCATTTACTCGATTGAGTACCTGACACCAGGTGATCTTCTTAGGAGCCCCCAGACCAGAGACCCTCTTCCTAGGGAACAGTATGTTCTCCATCTCCCTATTCTCCTTGTAGGAGTAAGCAGCCTCTCCTCATCAGCAGCCTCTCCTCATCAGCTCCAGCCTGAGCTGTGGCTTGAGTGGCTTGCGTGAGATGTCCCTGGCTGTGTAGAGTGCTCCCTGACAACTACTCTTCATCCCACTGACACAGCTGTCCCTGTCCTCCATGTACCTATCTTTAGCAGTGTTCCCCACTGCCCAAATTATCTCCCTCTCCTACTTCTTCCTTGACCAGCATGCTCTACTCTCCTTCCTCCTCTCCTGCTGCTCTCCCCATCCCTCTCTCCTCCTCACCCACTCACACTCAGGCACTTAAACAAGCCCTCACAGACACAGTCGACTAAACTCACTCTCTTTCATTCACTGATTCACACTGTTAAAATAAAAGATAACAATGTGTTTTGTGTTGTAAACATAAAAGATATGTGTGTGTGTTTTGTATGAATGCATGGTAAATGTTCAAAGGTGCATTATGCATCGCTAATGGTGTACCAAGTCACTCTGCTTCAGATCCTTCTAACTCGCTCCAATGTCCACTCTTCTCTCTCTCTCGCTGTATCACTATCCTTCACTACTGGGTTCTATGCTCTAGCTCATCAAAACTCGAAACACAGACAAGGTATGTCAGTTATTTTGGGGTATATATGGCTATATTGAAATGTATTTGATACTTTGGTGTGTTGTGATTGGCTGTGAGTTTGAAGTTGTCTTGACAACAATTAGGGTAGCTAGATAATGATGACCATTATCTTTTTCCTTGTCATTAGATGTATTGTCCGTTAATTATTGACTGCTTGGGACTCACAGTGATGTGAATAAAGATGCAAAGCAAGTTTTTGCGTTACATGGATTTGTTGGGCCTACGCTCATTAGCCATTCTTGTAGACGTAATTTATATATTATTACAAAATTACCCTTTTTTTCCCTTAACTGTGTTTTTTTAACATACTTCTTAAATTGAAGCCTAAAGTTAGAGATAAAACACACATAGTGGTACCATGATTCTTGTATTTCCTCATTGCAATCTCTCATATTTCCTTGTTTTAATACACTGGTATTACTGCAGGGTTCTGATCCAGTCAGCAGTATGAAGGATGTGGGCAGTTTGTGACAACCCAGTTCTGTCTTTAGCAGATGCAGTTAGTATGCTTTCACTTTTGATAGGCTATACTGGAAAGTATAAACATTCCTTGCAATAAAGCCCACAGCAGAGAGAGAAGTATATACATAAAAATGAACCTGAGAATTAACTCCTTAAGGATCAAAGGGTCCTTAAGGAGTTAATTCTCAGGTCCATTTTTTTTGTTACAGTAGGGGATCCCGATCATGATGTTCACTGTCTGCCTGTTGAATGCTTTACCACAGCTGCTGCTCTACAGTGGGGGAAAAATATATCCCAAAATAGCCTGCCAAAGTCTGAGTTATTCTGAGCACTGCATGTCTGGTGAAAAGAAGCAGTGGGCGGCACATGCAAAAATAGCTAAATTTAGAAAATGTACCATGTCTCTCTGAAAGGAAGTGTGAGGGACTTCTTGAAAGAAGAACTTGAGAGACAAAGAAGAAATAGGAAAAGAAAAAGGCTAAGAATTGTGTGAAGGAGTTAGAGGAAAGAACTTGTATCTGTTTATGTGGTATCTGCTATGGTGTGTGTGTATGCAAGTGTGATCATCTAGGTCCAGGTTAATTAGCAGTATATGGTCTGCATATGCTAGAAGAGCTGCTCAACCAAGGGACTGAGCTGATTTTCTATTTGTGTGATTTGTGTGTGTGTTTATGAGTTTGCTGGTACGCTTCTAGAGCACAGCATATCCTGGAAAATTTGAATGGACAGTGAAGAATATAATTATACCAGTATGAACTTTACTAAGTTGTGAAGAAGAGTCCTGAATTACTGCATTGAAGGACAACTTGGTGAAGAAATACCTGAAAGAATGAAGCTCATCAAGAGCAATGACTCCTAGAAATGTGTTGGACCTCATGAGATTTAAGCAGACATATTCTGCTCTAGTCTTTCAAGAGCTACAGTGTGATTGATATAACACAGTGGAAAAGACAGGAACTTGCTGCATCTTGAAGGACATTTATGTTTGATTCCGTAAAGGAGAAATGATTCAGAGACTGACAAAGGTCAGCAACTCTCCTTTAAGTTTGTAATGCAGTGTATATAAGGATCATCTCTGAAGTGGAGAATTACAGCACCGAGTAGTGGAGTTTATGGGTATGTTTTGTCTTCATGCACATTAGACGTGAAGATCTTTTTGTGACAAGCTGATTTAGTGCATGAAAATCCTCCATCCTGAATTAGGTGAGTACAATCTAAGATTTTGCATATAGTTTTAATATGTAAATCTTTCTTCTGTAATTAAGATACTAACATTTTTAAACACCTCTGTTGAGTGGATTTTTCACGCAGCTATAATTTAACGAGTAAGACATTTTGTATTAATTTTCTTGTGACTCCCACCACTGCTATACTGTGACTTTTGGCCCTGTTGTAATACTTGAGTTGTATACTTTTATTTGATCATTCATATTTAAGAGGTGGTTATCAAATTTACCAAAGTGCAACTGCGTTGGCAAATAGAGGAACAATTCACTAGTTGCATATCTATTAATCTTCATTCACCTGATATTATTTGATTCTCCTCTCCAGAGATTCTCTCACTATAGTTCACCAGTATATGATTTCCCCATAACAATTTTTCACTGACTTTTGGCAGCAAGTGTCTTAGTGGACAGATCCTTGGGTCCCCATTTTTGTGAAGGTGTTAAATGTGTCTTAACCCTTCATTGCTACGAGCACTTTCTATCAATTAAGCCACCTATCTTTTCCATTGTGTAAATGGCATGCCCTGCTTTGTAATATTCTGAAGTTTGTGGTGTCTGACTGGATAACGGCAATAAATCTATGTATACTAATAAAAGAAGATAAAAATGGTAGGGGCAACCACTGAAAAAAATTAGCAATCTTTTAAGCTCCTTGTACTTGGGTGACTTTGCATCAACAGAAAATCAAGAATCAGAAGCATGAGTTGTGAATCAAGGGGAGAGATACACTAAGAAATGATAAACAGGTGATAAAGTTGAGATGATTTCTCCAGTGTTATCACTTCTCCATTCCCTATGTTATTCTATAGAGCCTATGCACTAAGATCTTCCCAACTTTGGAGATCTAAGTGCATAGGCGCTATAGAAAAACATTGAGATTGGAGAAGTTTATCTCCACTTTATCACACCTTAGTGCATAACCTCCATGGTGACCTATGAGACATCTCACACAGACAACATGTACTGTGCAAAAAGTGAATGACAGAAAATCCAAGTAAAGTATTTTTTCTACAGCTGTTTCATGTCTTTTGTCCCTTTATCAAGACAAAATCAAAATGCTTTGCAGGATCGTGTAAGTTATAGAAGGAATGTTATCTTTGAATTTTAAAGGAAGACCTATGTTAAAAACTATGAATTGTTGTGTGTTTTGGAAATATTTTAGTACCCACAATCATTTATATAATTTTCATTTATTTTGTTGCTTTTTTGAAATTTCAATAAAATATTTGACATTCTGGGTCATGGAGTAGCCAAAATCCAATAATATCTTTTGAAAGATCAGGGTTTTCTGTAAAAAAAGGCTTTAGGAGAAAGAGGTAGCTCATTGGTTAAACCTCACATAGTGCACAAAGTAGAGTGCTGGAGACCATGGGCTCGATTTAAAGGCAGCCGTTAGTAAAAAAAAATCACTAACGGGTGCATTAAGTGTCATGTTGCAATTCAAAGATCCGTCTAAAGAACAGCTAACGGCAGTTGCAGAATCCTAACGGCCGATACATTTACGTGCATCCAGACGCATGGAACAACATACCCCAGAGCTATTCAAAGGCTTGCGGTACTGCTAACGGCTGAAAAAAAGACACACCTAACGGCTAAAAGTTAAGACCCACTTTTCTTAGCCGTTAGACACTTAACGGCCAAAACAAAACACCCGTTACATAGGAAAATACAGAAAAAGCTTACCGCACAACCATGTAAATGGGAAAATTAACCCGTGCAGTGCCAAAACAACACAAATACATGCACATACAACACAAATCACTCCACACACAACAACAACCAACACCACAGGGACAACGACACACAAAAAAACAACAACACAACATGGTACGGAACAACGGGGGTTATCACACAATGCGAACACCTGCAAATACAAGCTCACCTGGGCAACATCAACACGCGACCTGCACCCCACAACTGCACACCCGCAAATGGCACACACATAACAAGCACAACACACCACATCTTATAACACACACACACCTGCAAACACTTACCTGGACAAAAACAACTCACCATTGGTCAGCACTCACCTCATCACCACACCTACACAACGCCCTAGCAAGTACTTAAAGGGACAACTCAACACACTCACTTGTGGGTTGTTTTCAACTCAGGGAGGGAGAGAGAGAGATAGAGAGAGAGAGAGAGAGAGAGAGAGATAGAGAGAGAGCAGTAGAGAGAGAGAGACAGATAGAGACAGATAGAGCAAACAGTATGTTGGGTTACATATTGTTGTGAAGGCTGCGGAGAAGGCGTGCAAGGGAGAGAGCTGGGGAACATCAGCAACCTCCAAGCACGCCTGATCAACAGCCTTCACCTGTTGCAAGTGAGGAGGCTCTGGCTCAGCAGCCACACAGGAGTCCATCCCCACCTGGAGGGCAGAGGATGTATAGACGACCACCAAGGCCCAGGGTATACCGCCCAAGGGTCACCCTCTTTGGAATGACCGATGATGAGGTAATTGATCGCTACAGCTTGAGGCCTGACAGCATCATTGCCTTGTATGAGGTCATCAAGGAGCAGGTGGATCCCATCTACATCCACAACCATGCCCTAACTGGCCTGCAGAAACTACTCTGTGCCATACACTTCATGGCAAGTGGGGCCTTCCAGTCCACTGAGGGTTACGCATCTGGCATGTCACAGGCCACATTCTCCAGGGTGCTGGCCCAGGTCCTGCCAGCCCTCAAAAGCAAGGCCAGTACCTATATACATTTTCCCACCACCGACATGGACTGGATACATGTCAAGCAGGCCTTTTACGCCAGGGGAGGCATGCCCAGGGTCATGGGTGCTATAGATTGCACCCATGTCCGGATTAAGGCCCTAGCACGTGACGCACAGCTATTCATCAACAGGAAGAACATTCACTCCATCAACGTGCAGATGGTGTGTGACAGCCATATGAGGATAATGAATGTCTGTGCAAAGTATCCTGGAAGCTCACATGATTCATACATTCTCCAAAACTCCTCAGTCCACAGAGATTTCGAGAATGGAACTTTTACAGGGGGATGGCTTTTGGATGAGTTCACAATACAAAATCACACACATACACAGGCGTACACACAACACTGCTTAGCATGCTCCTGACCCACAGCTAGTACGTCCACCACACAAAACATCATTCACACAACATGTGCTCCCTGTCTCACCATGTCACTCACATTACACAGGTGATGCTGGCTATGGATGCAAGTCCTGGCTACTGACCCCTCTGGCCAATCCTCGAACACATGCCCAGGAAAGGTACAACCAGGCTCATGGCAGAACGAGGAATGCCATTGAGCGGACCTTTGGCCTCCTCAAGTCAAGATTCTGATGTCTGGACCACTCGGGGGGAGCACTGCAGTATGCACCTAGAAAGGTGTGCGACATAATTGTGGCGTGCGCAATACTGCACAACATCGCAGTGGACACCAGGCTGCTGGAGCACATCCAGGACCCCCCCATACAGGAAGTGCCCATGGACATCGGCCATGTTGAGGAGACCCTGAGAGGAACACAGATCAGAGACAGGCTCATCACGGAACACTTTACATGTGAGTATAACACAGGCATGCAAACAATCCATGCAAGTCCCCCATCAGTCCTGTGACACTAACCACACTGCACATTTTGTTCTGTCTCACCCCACAGGAACAGTGACACCGCACTGCACTGGCAGTGGACGTGGCAAATTGTGTGTGTGGACTCAAAAACCATCCTCCATTCCACTCTCCACGTTGACATACAGACCCCAAGGATATCACGCACACCCTCAGGAGAAACAAGGTACAACACATAACCCATGTTCATCGCCTTACAGGGCTTGATTGACAGCAGCTAACTTGATTTGCCATGATCATAGCCTGAGCAACCATGCTAGCCTTGTAGCGAAAGAGTGTTATCCAATGCTATGCATTGGATAATACTCCGTCACATCAGGGGTTAAAGGGCCTTTGGACTCAATATGGGACCTGTACTGTGCTAGAGCTGAGAAGAGCAGCACAGGGGTGGATGTACAGTGGTATGGTCACACAATGTAGAGGTCATGAGAAGTAGATCAGATTACCAGGGACTCCATGCTGACCTGTGAGTGTGCAGACATATGTGCCCCCGACATGAATACACACATCAACAAATATGTCCTAACAGTTCCATGGAACAAATGACATTGGGCTGCCACTGTCACTTTCACAGTGGCAGTCCAAATTCATTACTTCCATGGAGCTCTCAGAACACTTGTTGATGTGTGTATTCATGTCAGGGTCACATATCCATAGGGCTGGGGCACATGTCCTTAGTTCTCCACATAATTGGTTACAGATGAGTACACAACTCATTGTCAAGCAATGGTTTGTGTACTCACCTGTAATTAAGAAGATTGAGGGGATTATAAAGTCGAAATTGTTGTTGCTTGATGATCAGTTCAGGTGTATAGCTCCAAATCCTGTCCTCTTGTCCCACAGGCATCCATAACATGATCCATCCTTGATCTGAAGATCTTCCATGTGTCTGGATTGATGTCTTGACAACACCTTCATAAAGATCACCCTTTGCTATTTCTGGTGATGTTGT
The DNA here is from genome assembly GCA_037306005.1 of Rhinophrynus dorsalis. Classification (NCBI taxonomy): domain Eukaryota; kingdom Metazoa; phylum Chordata; class Amphibia; order Anura; family Rhinophrynidae; genus Rhinophrynus; species Rhinophrynus dorsalis. Next base: position 251,966,751 of record CM074719.1, read on the forward strand.
TAGTGATGCAATATTTGACCTGAGGTTCACACAGACCTCTACTTGAACATTCTCGTATAGACACAGAAAACACAATTTCACAAGTGTAATAACCTGTACAGTTAGGATGCTCATCTACAGAGTTGTCAAACCTTGTGGACAACACATGAGCAGGACAGCAGTGTTACTCAAGTAGTATGATTTAGTTTCAAAGTACATTTAGTGTTCTCATACAAGTGTTCAATGCATATAGGCAATACACACACAGAAAACACATGTATGTTCTAATGTACTTTGAGACACAATAAAGATGAACCATCACTAGTCAATCATCTGTGTCTGTATGAGGATATATTGGATTACACATATGTTTGTTAATGCGTAACCACACTCAGGATAGAGTATCCCCCATACATGAAAAGGCATCACCCATATCACAGGAGTCCACCACTTGTTTGCAAGTGAGTGGACTCTGTGATGTATTCACGCTAACAGATAGTGGCAGTGATACACTAATGTGTTGTGGGAGTGATAAAGAGGTGATAAAGGGGACATACTTCCACAGTGAATTCCTGTCCACAGTTTATGTGTTGCTCAGTATAATAAATGTTCTGTGATATTGCTCCACTTTGACATATCACAGTACATGGGCTACATCAACGAACAACCAGACCAAGTGGACAAGTGTTTTCACTGGTGAAGTCTGTTACACCCTTAGGAAAAACAACAACTCAACTTACTGGAGGCCCCAATGCTCACCCCAGGATATCAATGTGTGTGCTACACATTGAAATCCTAGGTTAAAAACATTGGCTTCCCCAGTAAGTCAGTTGCACAATGAGTGTGTGAATCCAAGACAATATGGATACATGTCCCATTTATCTGTCCTGCTTGTTATGTCACCGCTAAGTCACATAGCCGTTTGTTTGGTTATCCCCTTAACCCTCTGAGTGCCAGAGTGGTACCCAACGCATTTCTTTGCAATGCGTTGCCTACCACTCTGGCTATCAAAGGGTTAAACACAACATATGATGTAGACGAATGTTCAATGTTGTACCAAATGTTGTGCTAAGGAGTATGTTTTGTTATACAAAATCAACACACAACATTGCCATATAACACAGTTGTGTAATATGGCTCCAGGGATGTATTTCCAGTTGAATTTGTACAACGGTGTGTGTGTGAACCCATGTTGTAACATCCCACAAACATCTTACCTAGGCAGAAGTTGTATTCACTGAATTGTTTGGCAATGCATTGGAGACAACTCTGCCACCCAATCTATGACCAAATACAAAGCAGATCAGACAGGATTCAAAAGCACAATGTTCCTTTATTCAGGGGAAATGTAACATGTTGGGCATTTTATTTTTTTTCTTAGGGGGGGGCTTAGACTGTGTGTCAGAAGTGGATAACCTGGATGATCTCCTGGTCACCCTTTGCCCCCTAGGCGTGGCTTCGGGGGTCACATTAGAGGGGGTGGTGGGGGCAGTGGATCCCTCTGTGGAGCGCAGGTTCTCCCTCTCTAACCGTAAGTTCTCCCTGCGGTTCAGCTCTCTCAACTCCACCAGTACCTGTGCAAGCATGTCCATCACCCCCTTGTGGAGCTGATGGAGTTGAGTGTTGATCCTCATGACCTCCGACTCCAGGGCATGGATCCTTGCCTCTATCCTGTTAGTGTTTCTCCGGGATTCCCTACGGCTCCTGGTGATGTTGTCATTGGTGCAGAGGCTTGATCGGAGTAGTCTCCTTTGCAGAGCCATACACTCTGCTTCCATCCCCGTGGGCCGTTCACTGCTGGTGATGCTTGTGCCTGGTGAATCTGCTGGTGCTGTGTCCTCCTCAGCTGGTGCTGTGTCCTCCTCAGCTGGTGCTGTGTCCTTCTCAGCTGGTGCTGTATGTGCTGCAGATGGGTATGTGCCCACCACATCAATGGACCCACTGCTGCCCACCGATGTCTGTGCTGGTGGAGGTGGTGGGGTAAACACGTTCCTTCTCATAGGGTGTTGGGGCTCCCCAAGCAGGCCCAGGTGTTGGTAGTCGAGTGGCCAAGGGTCAAACCTTGGCCACTGGTATGTGCTTGGCCCCAACCTGGGATCATACCTGGGGCCATGCTGGGGAGCCATCCAGGAGGGTAGGTCAGTCGGGGATGAGTATGGCCCGTATTGGGTGGTGGCCACATCACCGGGCAGCCATTGCCTCCCTGCTGGTGGTGGTGGTGCTGCTGCTGCTGGAGGGTAATAGCTCCTGGAGCTGGTGGGGTGCATCCAGTCACTGTAATAAGGTGGTGCAGCCAGAGGTGGTGTAGCCAGAGGTGGTGCAGCCAGAGGTGGTGCAGCCAGAGGTGTTGTAGCCAGAGGTGGGGCATCCAGTTGGCCAAGAGGTGTGGATGTAGTTGGGTACGGTGCCCACTGGCTGGTCCCCTCCTCCGTATCCTCCTCACTGGGTGGTGAGGTGGCCTCCTCCATGGGCTCCTGGAGTGCTGGAGGCACATAACCTGTGTGGAGGATTGAGATTGTGTGATCAGTAAACTTAGCCATGATGGTGTCAAATTGATATTAATACTTGAAATGTGGAAAGGAACATATATGTTGTATGGTTTATCCCCCTGTGTGAAACAACGGTACTCCTACTGGTGAAGGGTGTTTTATTCTACATGTATTGCAGCTCAGAGCTGAATTCCTTTGGTGCCACATCCCAGTGGCCTGAAATTGTACATTTGCGCTGTTGCCACATCATCCTTTGTGGATTTATGCTCCCTGGACCAAAGCTAGCCAGAGGATGGTCTGGCAACATTGGCATAGTACATTTTCAGGCCACAATGATATTGTCCATGGAATATTCAACTTTGAGCTGTTATACTCTTGGGATGAAACACCTTTCAGTAGTGGGAATACCCTTGCATTACCCGGTGGATCAATCCCATGACATGTATTTTTACTTTCACATTTTAGGTATTACTATATCTTTTTAACGGGATAGCAATTGTTAATTTCACCTTGATGTAACATTGCAGGCATCATAAAGAGATGTTTAGAAAGATGTTGCTGTATGTGACAGCTGGAGATGTCAGTCATTTGACCACACGGAGGCTCTTCAGCAGACTCAAAATTGACCCATTTGGAGATAACTACATCTTTGCCATTGTCTACAAAGTGTTCCTGGTTTGTAAGCACGCTCTGTGGACCATGTCAGTAATGGATCCATCTCCAATTGGTTCAATTTTGGGTCCGCTGAAGAGCCTCCGTGTGGTCATATGACTGACATCTCCAGCTGTCACATACAGTAACATCTTTCTAAACATCTCTTTATGATGCCTGCAATGTTACATCAAGGTGAAATTAACCATTGCCATGCCAAGGTACACAGTGAGGAATATGGTCTGATATGTGTGTATATGTACCTTTCATATGGGTACAAACATATCCTTGATAGATATGAACCCAGAGATCTGTTCAGTACATGTGATTGTCTTACTGCCTATATATGTACAGCCATCACAAACTAACTTTCATTGATACCACTGATACCCATCCAAGGAAGGTGTAATATACTAGGTATATGTACTCTGATGATGATATCAATATGAGTTATTTTGTTGAGGGTGCACATATATGGGCAGTAGGACAATCACACGTACTGAACCGAACTCTGGGTTCACATCTTGTTGGGACATATTTGTACAAATTTGAAAGGGACATATCCACATATATATCTGGTCGTTTATCTTTCTGTACATATCTTTTTGTAATTGATCTGCAGTGTGATTCAAGTAGTATTCATCCCTATGTTATCAGTTCATCCCGTACAGTGCTGGAGTTTGTCAGATTAGACATGTCCCTCTCTGGTTGTCATGATGGTATCCTATGCATTGCATTGTGATGCATTGTGATGCATTGTGATGCATGGGATACCACCGTGGCAATCAGGGATTGATGTACATTACAGGATTCTGTCAATGAGGTCTGTTCAAGTTGAATCCTGAGGGGCAACAATCAAGCCAGTATTGAAGGATATCATTGATTGAGGCCTTTTTTTTCCTGGATCAGCCCATCCATCCTTCTGTGTGAGGCAGCCAGACCCGATCATAGATATCCATAATTCATGGCCTGTTATTGACCAAACCTCAATGGTTCATATTTGGTTCCCATATGTATCCTGCAAATAGTGTCTGGTGTGCCATCCCTCCATAGCATCAGCACTCCTGAGGATCTATATGTGAATCAAATGTGAGATATGTAAATTCAAGTTAGCGTAAATTATTGCATACACAACACCAAGGCCAACTTTTACACCTTTAGTTATGTGTAATTGTTTTTGGCCTGTGTGTTGCACATACAAGCAGTTATTCTCAGTGGCACTGTGATTTGTGACCTGATCCATCCTGTTGGTGATTCAGTAAGCGGTTAAGTGGACCTGATGAACTGATTATGATGCTGACTTCTCCGCTGACCTCATTTCCCCATCTGCAATGTTTTCTATGGAGTCCATACAATGGGGCCTGTGCAGCTTGAATCCTGTTATTGGATATTCTCCATAGACTAACATTGTAATTGGTAAAGTGAGGGTATGTAAGTGTCAAATTCTCTACATCAGCTCTTTTTCACCGCTTAGTGAATGTCCCCTATGTGTCATGTAATTGTTAACCTATCGACATGTGTTTGTTGTCTGGTTAACCCTTTGAGTACCAGAGGGGTTGCCAAAGCATTGTTGATCGATGCATTGATGATCCCTCTCGCACTCATGGGGTTATGTGCTGGATTCCCTGTGTGAACATGGGTAACACTGTGTGACAACAATTGTGATGTTTGACATACAACACTTTACTGAGCATGGTTTGTGTGTATTGTGTGTGATGAGCACAGCAACATGAGGGTTAACCAGGGAGTTGGACAGGTTTTGGCCTTGTTGAACATTGACATTTGTCCTTGTCTTGCGTCCTGTTTAAACCCTCAGGGTGCTGTGTTGGTGCAGTTGTGTGGATGAATGAAGGGCAGATGTTGGGATGTGAGTGCTTGTTTGTGATGGGTGTGTGGTTTGAGGTGGTGTGTGGTTTTGGGGTGATGCACTTACCAGTGGTGTGGAGGCTCCTCTCATCCCCAGTGTCTGATCCTCCAGGGACCCCCTCAGTGAGGGTAGATGACAGTGTCTGCCGCAGCCTCTCCTCCCATGCGCTGAAGGTGATGGGGACAGGTGGCCCACCTCCGGTGGCTCGGGCGTGCAGGGCGGCATCCCCCATCTTCTTCTTCACCTGCCTTTTTCAGTCGCCCCATCTCTTCTTGATTGAGTCCACATCCCGTCTGCAGGTGGCCACCGCATTAACTCGGCTGCAGATTTGGCTCCAGGCAGCTCTCCTCCTCGCAGCCAGGCCAGGGAGTCTCTCCCCCGGGAAGAGGACACTCTCCCTCTCCAGCACAGCCTCCACGAGGGCCGTGTTTTCTTCCTCGGTATATCGGGGATCCCTGACCCTGTCCCCCTCAGCTCCGGCATGCGAGGAGTCAGACCCAGAGTGTCCTGCCTGCTCTGCCCCTGCCTGTGTGTGGTGGTCCCCAGGAACTACCCCTCATCCCACTGCAGGATCTGTCCCTCTTCTTTGTGTGCCTGCTCTTGTGGGCCTGGTCCCCCTCCGCCCTGCGGATCTCCCTCTCCCACCCCTGCTCTGCTGAGGGATCCCCTCCTGACCTTCCTCCTCCTCCTCCACTAGTCTCCCCATCCCTCTCTCCTGTCCTCCTCTCCTAGCCATCATTCACCCAGTCACACCCAGGCACTCTCACACGCCCTCACAGACACACTCGATCCCACTCACGCTCTGTCACACACTTTCACTCACGGATTCACACTGTAAAAATAACGTTTAAAATGTGTAAGGTGTGATGAAAAAAAAAAGACTATGTGTATGTATGTGTTGTGTTTGTATGGATGTATGTGCTATGTGCAAAAGTGTGCTATGTGTCTATTTAAATGTAATTCTCTCCTCTCCAAGATCCCTCTACCTTACTCCTGTGTATGCTTCTCTTTCTCTCTATCTCTCTCTCTCTCTAAACACTATCCTCCACTCCTGGGTCCTGTGCTCTAGCTTGCTGAAACTCGAAACACAGACAGGGTGTGACCGTTATTTTGAGGTATATATAGGTGTATTTGAACATTTTTGATACTTTGGGGCCTTGGGATTGGCTGTAGGTTTGAATTTTGTTTGTGCATCTATCAGGGTTGCTAGACAACGGGAGCCGTAATGTAACATTTTGACTTAAGTTGTGTTTTAACGGGTGTTTGGGACGCACAGTGATGCGAAATCAGGTGCGACGCTGGTTTTTGTGTTACGTGTTTTTGTAGTGCCTACGCCCGATAGCTATTCTTGTACTCTTACCTTTGAATCTGCCGTAAACCATGTGTTCTTTGCAGCCGATGTGCCTTTTTTACTTAGCGGATGGTTTAACGGCTGCCTTTAAATCTAGCCCCATATCTCCAAAAATATATAAATAAATTGAAGACAGTTAAGTTGGGGATGTCACCATTAAGTTTGCATATTTGAAAATGTAATTCAAAATTGCTTATGCATCATCTTAGCCAAAAGTACAACAAATAAATAGTTTAGGATATTTTCTTTCTAAAAGTCAATCCCTGTATGCTAATTAAGCTCTCAGTGCTGCATCGTTCTTAATTAGCATACATTGATGTTCTGAAAGAGCTCACTTTACAGAAATAAATTAGCAATATTTCCTAAATTATGCATCTTTTGGCCTATTGGTTAGCATGAGCTAGATAATTTGTAAGAAAGTCTTCAAATATGTAAACTAAATTTAACTGGCTCACTTTAAAAGAAATAAAAATAGCACAGGATCTTAATAAAATATATAGACAAAAGAGAGTAAAAAGTCATTCTTATGACCAGTTATATATAAAAAAGGAGGAGGTGGGACACTATCAGTGAGCTAGCTACTATCCTATTCTGACCCAAGAGAAAAATGAACAAATATATATATATATATATATATATATATATATATATATAAACAGGAAAACACTCTAATGGTAAATAGATAAATAAATGAATGAGGTAAATTTAAATAACTAATCTCACAAGAACAAAGAGAGGATGGTGTTTGAAGCACTAGGATATTATAAAGGGAGAACACTAGACATCAGTGTGGCTGCCTAGTGGGTAACAAATTAACATGAATAAAGGAAAAAAAGAGGAAAGAAAAGAACACCACTTTCAGGGCACTCTAATAAGTCCAATTATTTCTTGTAAATTACTGCCGTGAACAGAAAATCCCATTAGCTTGAAAATAGCTTCATATTCTTATAAAAGAAATAATTCTTTATTGATGAATTTTACCACATGACAGGAGGCTTCATATTTTGCATTAGTTTCTATACATTTAAACTCCATAGCAGCACAGAACAGAGTAAACAAACTAACCAATCTGAAAACAAGGAAGATGTAATATAAGGCACAACCTAATCAAGCCCCTCCTCTTTCTTTGCTGCTCCACAAGCAGGACAGGTCAGATTATTTTCTTCTCCTGGTATTTACCTATTGTGCTGTTAAAATTAAAAACTGCTTATATGTATATTTTATGTGCATGGTTTTTCACTGTTTTCCACTGTTTGTTACCAAAAGCTATTAGCCTTTAAATGTGTGCTCTGATTTTGTTTAAAGGTGCATATTTTCAGGTTTATAGCAGGGTCTGGTACTTTGCTTTCCATGACTATTTCACTCTGTATTCTATGTATTAAAAATTTTTATTGTCGGGTGGCTTATCGGGTGCTCGCTGCACCTCTCTTACCTGATTACGCCTGTGGGGCCTTCTTTCTCTTTGCTGTTCGGCCTTGGAGTTGCAGAGCTGCCCGGTTTTGCGGTCACTGTGGCGGGGCTCATTGTTTCACTGTCCCCTGGTTATCTCAGGGTGCACACTTCGTTCCATACAAATGTTTGTTCGGGCGTTGGGCAGGTGATCTGCGGGAGGAAGGAAATGATTAAAATATATGTAGGAACAATCTCTCTAACTCAAGAAAGGCATGTTACAATATATTATATCTGGTAGTGACTGCCGGTAAATAATGGATATTTGAGTCTACCAATTCAAGGAGGGATCTGGTTGACAAAGGGACTATATAACATATACTTTCTGATGTATCACAAATATGTTTATATATTCACCCGGAGGAAAGATTGTATTGATGTTATTGAACGTTGGGAAAGTAGAAACCTCAGTCTTTTGATAGCTCAATGGTCAAATCTCTTGCATACTCAAAAAATGTTTTCAATTGTTAACACACACATACGCCGATGTACTATTGAACTGGCTAAATGATGATCTCATGTGTCATTATTATTGGTAGCAAGGTAAGAGGAATCCGTATTGATAGCGAAAGCATCCCAGGCTAATTCCAGTAAAACACACCATTAACCCATTAAGGACCGGGAAAATCTGAGTTAGATTTTACTTTACTTACCGGAACAATTTTTACTTTTTCGACTATGTCTTTGTTCAACCATATTTTGTCTTTAATTCCCTTTGTACACCCACACAAATTATATACTATTTTTTAAGCACAAATAGGGCTTTCTTTTGATGCCACAATTACATGAATACCTCATCATTTAATTTGATTAAAATAGAAAAAAAGAGCAAAAACAACCCCATTTTGCTTATATTTTCCTGTCGGAATTTGCATACAATTAGTTCATGACAAAAATATACCCTAAATATATTCATTTGCTTCTCCTGAATATAAGAGTACCCCATATGCATAGTATTTCAATACCTTTCTCACATTTACAAGGTAAATATTACAAGATGGCTGCCAATATTTCCAACTTGTAATTTTTCAACAATTGGCATGTGAGCATCATAGCTCAGCTGACGGTGCCAGAACCAAAAACGTCCCACAAAGGTATATGTTTCTGAAAACTGGACAACATATGGTAAATAATCAGGAGAATTTTGGAGTTTTTTATGCAGCTATTTTTCCAGAAATATTTTTCAAAATTGTGGTAATATTTTGTTTTTTTTGCAGTTTTCACACTTACATTTCAATATTACTGCTGATATCAAGCACAGGATAGTTGAAAATGTAAAAATATCCATTGTTTAGTGTTCAGGTCCCTCTTCTGAGTACGGCAATACCGCATATGCATAGGTTTCTCAAGCTTTGGGGGAGCTATGGGGCCCAAATTGGAACATGTGCGTTTCCAGTTTCACACTTTAAATTTTCACAGCTTGCATCACTGGTGCCATGTCTCATTTGGAGCTGTGTAACAGTGCTCCACTCTAAGATTTCCCCCCAAAAGTGTATATTTTTGGAAAGTAGACACCCCAGGCTTTCATTTTATGTATGTTTACAATTTTTTTACGCAGCCATTTTACCACCAATCACTCGTAAATCTTGACATTAGTTAAAATCTTGCTTAACTGGTGCCAGTACTCATTTTGGGCTATGTTCCAGTGCTCCACTTTAAGATTTCCCCCCAAAAGTGTATATTTTTGGAAAGTAAAAACACACCTAAAATGAAAGCCTGGGGGAGGCTTTCATTTTAGGTGTGTTTTAAAATTTTGTACACAGCCATTTTACCACTAATCCTGTGAAAACTTGACGTAAGTAAAAAAATTCTGCATTTTTCGCACTTTGCCTTCAATGTTGATGGGAATTTCAAGCACAGAATAGGTGAAGATTTTATAAACTGCATTGATTAGTGTTCGGCTCCTTCTTCTGAGTATGGCAATACCCCATATGCATAGCTTTATTATGGTATGCGGGAGCTACGGGGGCCAAATTGGAACATGAGTGTTTCCAGGTTCACATTTTGAATTTTCACAGTTTGTGTTACTGGTGCCATTTCTCATTTGGGCTGTGTAACAGTGCTCTTTTTTAAGATTTCCCCACAAAAGTGTATATTTTTTGAAAGTAGACACCCCAGGCTTTCGTTTTAGGTGTGTTTTCAAATTTTGTACACAACCATTTTACCACCAATCCCTCGTAAACCTTGACGCAAGTAAAACAAAAAACAGCATTTTTCACACTTAGACTTCAGTGTTGATGTGAATTTCAGCACAGAATAGGTGAAAATTTTATAAACTGCATTGATTAGTGTTTGGCTCCTTCTTCTAATTACGTCAGTGACCCATATGCATAGGTTTGTCAGGGTTTGGGGGAGCTACTGGGCCCAGTTGGAACATGTTTGTTTCCTTTTACAGATATGCCATTTTTACAGCTGGTGCCTTGTCTCATTGCGGACTGTTTGGCAATGCTGCAATTAATTTTACCCCCAAAAGTATATGTTGTAGAAGAGTAGACAACCCTGACTTTCATTCTATTTGCATCTTATCAATTTTTTCGCTACCACTCTATCACCAATCTCTCCCAAAATCTGCAGTAAGGCAGAGAAACACCATTTTTTCACATTTATATTTTAGTGTTGCTCTGGATTTCAATCAGATGATATTATATATATGATTTTTTAAGTACTTTACATTAGGGGGAGTTACATTGTCTGAGTACGGCAATGCCCCATATGCATAGGTTTGTCAGGGTTTGAGGGAGCTACTAGACCCGGTAGGGAACATGTGTGTTTCCATTATCAGAGATAAATTTTGATAGTGTTAGATCTAAGGAGGGATGTGTTTTGAAAAATAAAAAACAGGATATCAGGGGGAAAAAGTGGCCAAATAATAAATGAAGCTTTACAGCACTATTGCAGTGTGTCTGAATGGTATTCCTTGAAACAGTCACCAAGGCAGAGGCCAGGTTTGGAAGGGCAATCAGGACAGTAAGTGGTGGTGTCTGTCTGTATTCCCTTTCTGTAGCAAACCCTGCAGCGCTTCTGTGGTTTGTTCTCTTAGGGAGTTGGGGGGATTTTATAAATAAAATGTACTACCCCGGGTCTTGCTGGAATGATTTCTGGAGCACCTTGAAATAAAAATAGGGAAATAAGTTGTAGCTGATATTGTAAAAAGCTACATTTAACCTTTATTTAATAAGGGGTAAATTAAATCCCAAACAATTTTCCCATTTGTTCCCATAAATTCTGGGCAACCAGGAGGATTAAGTTGGCTGTCCTTGCCCTCATAAATTCTAAAAGCCTGGGTGTATCCTGTGGCACTTTCGCACAATTTATAAAATTTAACACCAAACTTGGAACTCTTGGAGGGGATGTGTTGCTTGAACCCTAACCTGCCTTTATATTTCATTAGGGATTCATCTACACTAATTTCTTTTTGGGGCATATATACTTGGGCAAACTTTTTCTGTAAATGGTTTATTAGGGAATGAATTTTGTACAGTCTATCATACTGGGGGTGTTCTTTTGGGGGGCACAGGGTATTATCAATAAAATGCATAAAGTGCAAAATTACTTCAAATCTGGACCTGGTCATTGTCTTGGGGAATATAGGGGTCTCACATATGGGGTTTTTGCTCCAGTAGGATCGGATACTTGGCTTTTTTATTATCCCCATTGCCATTATAAGGCCCACAATTGTTTATATTCTGTGTTGTCTATGGGTTTCCATACTTCTTGCTTAACAACGGAAGCTGTAGGGTTGGTGGCAATATACTGGGCTGCATACAAATTGGTTTGGGGCACAATTTCACCTAAAATGTCTTCCCCCAAAAAACAAATCAAAAAAATTATCATGGGTAAATCCTTCCACATCCTCTGAGGAGGAACTAATTTTAGATTTAGATGTTGAGGATTGTTTGGTTCTGGATTCCTCTAGGTGTCTTGGGGACCCCTTTGAAGCTGATCCTGACCTCTCCTAAGGGTCTGATCAGGGCTGTTTTAACCACCCTTAACATTCCCTTGGTTCAGGAAATTCCTTCTGATCCCTCTGATGTTTTTTCAGGAGCCTGCTAAGCCCCTTACTTATTTTCCTCCTAACCCCACTCTTGCCAAGCTTTACCCCTTCTCACCCCAAGGTGGATGTACCTATCTCCAGGCTATCTAAATCTACTGCCTTGCCAGTCTCTGATGCTTCTGCTCTGAAGGACTGGACTGACAAGAAACTGTAACGGTTTTATTGACACTCAGACACGGAAAGTTTGGGTAAAATGAAATTTTATTAAAGGAAACCGGAATAGATTAACCCTCGCAGGTCCAGTATGTATGCAACAGTATATTACTGACACAGGACAGGTAGCAGTACAAAATACCCACACAGGTCCAGTATATATATACAATACAATACTATACTCACACAGGACAGGTTTCAGTTATCAGTACCCACACAGGTCCAGTATATATATATATACAATACTATAGTGACACAGGTCAGGCACAAAAGAGTCCAAAAGATACAGATAATGATTAGTATTAGGCCATGAGAACGGGTAGGCCCTAATAGTGCAGTGGCCCTTAATATACTCTCTACGCAGAGAGTGACACAATGGCGACCAAGGCAGCAACAGCAACGAAGGACCTAGAAAACGACAGACTACCGGAGCTGCCAGAGGAGGACTGCCACGGAGGCATGGAGTAATAGCAATCAGTGATTGCTAAGGCTGTACCCAATGTGCCAGGCATCAACCCACAAGGGGTTAATGAGCACTCAGACCTAGAATCGAGTACCAGATGGAGAAAGTGTGAGATGCCCAGGAAGACCAACCTCAGCTAGGGCAGTATTGGTCAAGTGTACCGTGGTGCTACAGCGGGACACACAACACCGGATGATATCACAAGTTCACAATACTGATCGGGTTATGGTAACTGGCTGCCAGAGCAGCAACGGTGGCAACAGAGGATCTGTCCGTGGACAGAGAGAGAGACTGAAGTATGGCCCACAACCGGATACCGGATGGGTAGTAACAAGGACCGGAACGGTACACAGAGCAGGAACGTCAGCCAGGCCGGGTCGGTACACAGAGCAGGAACCTCTGCCAATTCGGGTCGGTACACAGAGCAGGAACGTCAGCCGGGCCGGGTCGGTACACAGAGCAGGAACATCTGCCAATCCGGGTCGGTACACAGAGCAGGAACATCAGCCGGGCCGGGTCAGTACACAGAGCAGGAACGTCAGCCGGGCCGGGTCGGTACACAGAGCAAGAACGTCAGCCAATCTGGGTCGGTACACAGAGCAGGAACGATTCAGGCAGAGTAGTCAGGCAGTCCGGGTCATACACAGGAAACACACGAATTCTGGAGCAAGCTCTGGTAACGGAAACACCACAAAAGGGCACTGCAGAAGTGACAGGGCTCAGTATATAAAGGTATTTACTGGGTGGAGCAACACCATGTTAGCCAATAAGAATGACTTATGAAGAAGTACAGTAATAATCTCGCCAGCAATGTCACGGGCACCGCGATAGTACCCCCCTCTCAAAGACCCCCCCACGGGAAGAGGAGCCCGGTTTCTTGGGGTATTTGGCATGAAATCTGCGCAGCAACATAGGAGCGTGGAGGTCACTCAGGTTCACCCAGGAAAGCTCTTCAGGCCCATAGCCCTTCCAATGAACCAGATACTGTACTCTCACTCTGAACCGTCGGGAGTCAATAATACTTTGTACTTCATATTCATCCTGACCTTGCACCTGAATAGGAACAGGGACCGCAGGTGTGGAAGTATAACGGTTGCATATAAGTGGCTTCAGAAGGGATACGTGGAACACATTGTGAATCCGCATGGATGCTGGAAGATCCAGGGCATATGAGACAAGGTTAACTTTGCGGATAACCTTAAAGGGACCGACAAACCGAGGAGCCAATTTACTACAACCCCCCCCCCCCACACCGTGACCAAGAGCATGCGGAGAAATCTACATACTCTTGATCGGCAACAATTCTCCGCATCGCTGCAACCTCTTCTTAACCCCATCCTCACACTCACTTGCCCAGAACAAACTACTGCTCTGTACAACAGCACTCTCACAACAGCCCTTGACACAGCAGCACCTGCCACTCCACGCCACCCACGCACAACCCCACTACAACCCTGGCACACAAGACAAACGCGATACCTCCAGAGGTGCTCACGCACTGCCAAAAGGTACTGGAGGAAATCGCGCTCCACAGCCGACTTTGTACACTACAAATTCATACTCCGTTCATATAGCTCTGCCCTCTCCCTGGCCAAACAATCATACTTTTCCTCTCTGATTTCTAATCTCTCCTTTAACCCGAAACGCCTTTTTGCAACCTTCAAATCTCTTCTACACCCACCAACACAAACACCTTCCACTATCTTCTCTGCCAAAGATCTTGCCACCCACTTCAAGGACAAGATTGAATCTATCAGAGATGACATTTCATCACTCCCACCCCCACCCAGCCACCCCAGCCCTGTCACCTCTCCCACATACACATTAAGCTCCTTCTCACCCATAACCGAGGATGAAGTTTCCCATCTCCTCACTCACTCAAATCCAACCACATGCCCTCTCGACCCGATCCCATCTCGCCTCACTCAAGAACTCTCCCCTCTACTAACTCCAATCCTTACTCACGTATTCATCCTCTCCCTCTCCACCGACACCTTCCCATCCTCTTTCAAACATGCACTCATCACACCGATCCTAAAGAAACCCTCCCTAGACCCAAACTCACTGTCAAATTATCGACCAATTTCTCTGCTCCCGTTTGCCTCCAAGCTCCATGAGCGTCTTGCATATAATCAGCTAACCAGATTCCTATGCTCCCACTCCCTGCTCAATCCCTTGCAATCTGGATTCTGCCCTCATCACTCCACCGAGACTGCCCTCACTAAGGTGGCCAAGTCAAAAGGCCACTACTCCATACTCATTCTCTTGGACCTGTCAGCCGCCTTTTACACTGTAGATCACCCTCTCCTCCTCCATGCCCTCCTCTCCCTAGGTATCTGTGACCTGGTTTTCATCTCATCTCTGCAACCACTCCTTCAGCGTTTCCTACTCTGGCTCCACTTCACCCATCCCACTGTCTGTTGGAGTGCCTCAAGGATCAGTCTTGGGACCCTTGCTCTTCTCACTCTACACCTCATCCCTCGGAAAACTAATCAACTCCCTTGGGTTTCACCATCATCTCTATGCTGATGACACTCAAATATATATTTCCTCCCCTGACCTCTCCCCTTCCCTCCTGTCCCGAGTGTCTGACTGTCTGTCCGCTGTGTCTTCCTGGATGTCCTCCCATCAACTCAAACTTAAAGTTGGCAAAACCGAACTAATCATCTTCCCTCCCACCACAACCAGCCTTACCCCAGACATTACCCTCACCATCAACAACACTACCATCACACTGACCCCTACAGCTCGCTGTCTGGGGTCACATTTGACTCTGCCCTAGCCTTCATTCCTCACATCCAGTCACTCTCCAAATCATGCCGCCTCTGCAACATCTCTAAAATCCGACCCTTCCTCACACATGACACTACCAAAATTCTAGTCCAAACACTCATCATTTCCCGCCTTGATTACTGTAACTCTTTACTAATTGGCCTTCCTCTCACCCGACTAACCCCACTACAGTCCATAATGAACTCTGCTGCAAGACTAATCTACCTCACTCATCGCTTTTATGACACCAAACCCCTCTGTCAATCCCTACACTGGCTCCCATTAGCATACAGAATTAAATTCAAAATTCTGGTGCTTACTTATAGAGCCCTCACTAACACCGCACCACATTACATTTCATCTCTCATCTCCAAATACACTCTGTCTCGCCATCTGCGCTCTGCACACGACCTTCTCCTCTCCACTGCTCTTATCACATCCTCCCGCTCCCGCCTACAGGACTTCTCCCGTGCTCCACCTCAGCTCTGGAATTCCCTCCCCCACACAATCAGACTCTGCCCCAGCCTTCAGATCTTCAGATGCTCCCTGAAAACTCACCTCTTCAGGGAAGCCTATCACCTGCCTCCATAAACAATATCACTAAGAACCACCCCTTGCCTTGACCACTGCACTCAACAGCACTTCTCACTCCCACCCACTGACTGGCAGGTCAGGTGGCAGGAGGCACTTACACCCAATAGCACTTACTCCTCCTGTGTCATACCTACCTTCCTCTAGACTGTAAGCTCTCACTAGCAGGGCCCTCTGATCCTTCTGTTCTCCACACTTGAATGTACTATTTAATACCTCTGTATGTCTACTCCCTACTTTAAAGCGCTGCGGAATTTGTTGGCGCTATATAAATAAAGATTAATAATAATAATTACACGGGACTTGCAAATTGAGGTTTCTGGAGGCTAACCATACCCTGTCCCCAACCTGGAAGGAGACCTCCGGCAACCATCTACGATTAGCGTGACGCTGATAACGCTGGAATGAAGCGCTGAGGGTCCTTTGTACCTGTGCCCAATTGGAGCGGAGTTGCTTGATATGCTCATCCAGAGCTAGAATTTGCTGCTTCTGACGATGAATTAACCGCACAATTCCTGGCGAACTCTGCCCACGGCAACAGGTCGGCCCAATTATAATGATGATCGGACACAAAACAGCATCGAAATTGTTCCAATCCTTGATTGGCACGCTCGGCGGCCCCGTTGGTCTGGTAGGCAGAAGAAAAGGATAACTGTATGCCCATCTGATTACAGAATACCCTCCAAAACCTGGACACAAATTGGCTCCCTCGGTCCGACACCAGCACCCTGGGTACGCCATGCAACTGAAATACTTCTCTGGCAAAGACAACAGCCAACTCCTGGGCAGAGGGAAGGCCAGGAAAAGGCACGAAGTGTGCCATCTTAGAAAATCTGTCGACCACCATCAGAATGAATGAATACCCCTAGACACTGGCAATTCTTCAAAGAAATCAATAGAGACATTGGACCACGGACGCTCACCATTCGGCACTGATTGAAGCAAGTCAACAGGGAGATGTCTAGGGGACTTGGCACAGGCACAAGTGGTGCATGCTGCTGTGAAAGTGGTAGAATCCGCACGTAAGGAAGGCCACCAGAATAACTGTGAAAGGGACCAGATCAATTGGTCCCTGCCAACATGCCCTGCTGCTTGAGATGCATGATAGATTTCGAGTAGATGGGTATGGAAAGGCTCAGCTACAAAACATTTACCCACTGGGGTTTCAGGAGGTGCGGCAGACTGGGTAGCAAGAATCTCCTCCCCTAGTGGTGAAGTGATGCTGGTCCGCAAGGTAGCCAAAATACGATCTGGCTGAATAATGGGTAACGGACTGTTACAGCTTACCTTGACTTCAGCATGATTACAGGCGTGAGGCTTCAAGCAGGCTGCAGGCCTCTGTTTTATCTGTTTGCTTACTGTAGTCTCCTCCTACCTACTTCCTCCCTCTGAGCTGCTCCTCCTACTTCCTGTGGAGGGGTTTAAAAGGCAGACTGAGGCCTGACTCAGATGCCCTTGCGTTGTTGTTCTTAGGTGAAGTACAAGAACCCTCTCTCTGTGTATGACCCAGCTAAGTACGAGAACCATCTCTGTGTATGATCCAGTGATCATGAGAACCCCTTACTGTGATCAATTTGTGCTATTGGCCTAAGACAGACCACTGTTGTGGACAGAGGGTCTGATTGGTGACTACAGGCGTGAGTCACAGGGTCTCGATATAGTGACTGCAGGCAGAGTCACAGGGTCTCTTAGCGGTGATTGCAGGCGTGGGTCAGTCCTCCAGTCCAGCAGTCCTTGTGTTCCTGTTCATCGGATCAAGATTACTGAGCAAGTGTTCACAGTGGTCGCCTGTCCCAATGTTCCAGTTGACGGATCAAGAGCTGGCATTCCTGTTTCCTGCTGAGACTCACAGGGGCTTCGGCCCAGTCTCCAGTATTGTGGTCTAGCGAGAGGCCTATTATTTCTGGTAGTAGTGTCGCCAGCTAGTAACCCATTGCTTGTTGTACTACATATTCATTGCTGTGCTTTATTCTAATAAATATTTTGCATTACATTACCGTACTGAGTTCTGAGCATTCCTGGGTGCCTGTAACACGGAGTCTCATCTTTTTCCGTCTCTGGACCAAATTACCAGGACAGGGCATCTGCCCTAACATTCTTGGAACTGGGCAGGTAGGATACAATAAAATTAAAAAGGGACAGAAACAAAGCCCATCTGGCCTGTCGAGAGGACAATCTCTTTGCCTCAGAAAGGTAGGTTAGGTTTTTATGATCTGTCAAGATCAACACTGGAGTTCTAGTACCTTCAAGTAGGTGACGCCATTCTTTAAGTGCTAGAATAATTGCCAAGAGTTCTCTGTCCCCAATTTCGTAATTACTCTGAGCACTAGACAATTTCTTTGAAAAAAAACCAACAGGGTTTTAGCATACTACCCGGTTCCAAGCGCTGTGACAATACTGCCCCGACCCCAGTTTCAGAGGCATTACAGAGCGTTACATAGCCCAAAAAGCATTACTAGATATTCATAGTGTCCAGACCTAGTATTGAATGCTGTTTTCCACTCGTCACCATGTCTTATTCTGATTAAATTATAAGCCGCACGTAAGTCTAATTTAGTGAGAATGGAAGAGCCCTTCAACCTATCGAACAGTTCCGTGACAAGTGGTATCGGGTAAGCGTTTTTAGACATGAGTTTATTCAACCCACGATAATCGATGCAAGGACGTAACTCACCACTTTTCTTTTTGACAAAGAAGAAACCAGCCCCCACGGGCGAGGATGACTTCCTGATAATACCCCTCGCCAGGGCATCTGAAATGTATTCCTCCATGGCCCGATTCTCCTCGCATGACAACGGGTACGTCCGACCCTGAGGAGGAATGGCGCCAGGAGGCAGATCAACAGCGCAATCATAGGCCCTGTGCTGTGGTAACGCGCTCGCCTCCCCCTTACTAAAAACATTGCTGAATTGATGGTATTCAGCTGGCACAGAAGGAGAGGTACACATGATCCTGGCAGGGTGAGAAACACAATGCTGAATACAGTATTCAGACCAGGCCGTTATCTCACAAGTTCGCCAATCAAACCTAGGGTTGTGCAAATGTAACCATGGAAACCCCAGGATGACAGCATGGTGAGGAGACTGGATTATCTGGAAACATTGTTTTTCCGTGTGGAGAGCCCCAATATGCATAGACAGTGGTATAGTTTCCATAGTAATTTGTGCTGGTATCAACGGTCTACCATCGATGGATTCGATGGCCAAAGGAGATTAATTTTCGACCAGTAGAATCTTGTGTAACGCAGCAAATGAGTTGTCCATAAAATATCCAGCTGCACCGGAATCCACCAGAGCCAGAACCTCCACTGAGATGTCAGCTCAAGAAATTACAGCCTGGATGGTGGGTTTCTGATTTACCGAATCTAGGGACTTCTGAACGCCACCTAGGGCCTGTCCCCCGGCCATACAGGACAGGTACGTAGTAAATGCCCAACTTGGTCACAATATAGGCAGAGGCCCTGTCTGCGGCGATGAGCCCATTCCTCCTTGGTCAGCTTAGTGAAACCTAACTGCATTGGTTCACTATTCTCTTGACTACACTCAGTAGGCATGGGAGGTGAGGGAGGCATGGGTGGGAAACTTAGATTTGCCTGTCCCAAATTTCTGGCCCGCTGCCTACGGTCCTTGGCCTCCATTTGCTCCCTTATGCGGGAGTCAATTAGTATGGCAAAATCAATGAAATTGTCTAGATCGTTTGGCAAGTCTCTGGCTGCTGTCTCGTCCTTAATATGATCACACAATCCCTGAGCAAAAGCTGCCACCAGCGCCTCATTGTTCCAGCCTATACGAAATTCAATAGCGTAGTCGGCAACCATACGAGACCCTTGCTGGATCTCCATTCATCTTTTGGCAGCAGAGGCGGCTCTTCCTGGGACTTCAAACACTCTACGAAATGCCCGTAAGAACTCCCTGAAGTTCTTAGTACAAGGTTTGTCTGATTCCCACAAGAGATTGGCCCATGCCAGTGCTCGGCCCGTTAGCAAAGAAATCATGAAGCCCACCTTACTTTGGTCACTAGGAAAGGCTTGAGGAGTTAACTCCAAAAAAATCTCCAATTGGTTAATGAACTCTCTGCACAGGATGGGTTCGCCGTCATATCTTAGGGGTAGTGGAGCGGTGGCAGTTAACCCTCTACTTGAGCTGGCCTGCGTCAAGGATTGAGCTCCCAGTGTCGTAATGGGGGAGAACACCGAGGCTTGTACTGGTGTATCAAGATGAGTGGTGCGCTCTTGTATAGTTTGTACGGCCAAAGCAAACTGGTCCAAACGCTGCTCATGTAAATCCATCCTCCAATGGATACTTTGTGCATTGCTTTCACCTGTACTGTCTGAGGTCATGGACCTTTCGTACTGTAACGGTTTTATTGACACTAAGACACGGAGGGTTTGGGTAAAATGCAATTTTATTAAAGAAAACCGTAATAAATTAACCCTCGTGGATCTAGTATGTATGCAACAGTATATTACTGACACAGGTCAGGTAGCAGTACAAAATACCCACACAGGTCCAGTATATATATATACAATACAATACTATACTGACACAGGACAGGTTTCAGTTATCAGTACCCACACAGGTCCAGTATATATATACAATACAATACTATACTGACACAGGACAGGTTTCAGTTATCAGTACCCACATAGGTCCAGTATATATTATCACGGTGCCCGTGATTGCTGCAGTTCCTTGTCTGTCACCAGTAGGGGTCTGCTATTGGCTGTCTGCAGATAGCCCGCCTTTCATTGGCTATTTAAACCTGGATTGGGCACCCTTTGGTTGCCCTTTCGTGTTGTTTCTGACCTTCTTGCTATCACTATGCCAGTGATAGCTGGGCCTCTGTTCCAGTGTTCCTGAGTTCCTGATCTCATGTGTTCCTGAGTTCCTGATCTCTACTGTTCCAGTGTTTCCTGCATGCTGAAGTACTTCCAGACCTGGTTCCGGCCTAGTCTCTGGTGTTGCAGTTCCTGCTGAACTTCTTCTCTGCTGTTTCCTGACCTGACTGATCGTTGCTGGTTCCTGTCATCGCATCGCCTGTCTCCTGTATCCTGGCGACCTCCTGCCTGGTCGCGTCGGCGACATTGCTTGTTACTCCAGTGTGCGGTCACTGGTTTGCTCCACAGCCTATTGGCTATACAATTCTGTGTTGGTCCCAGCGTGCGGACGCTGGTTTGCTCCTAAGCCTTGCGGCTAGGCAAACTCGCTTGTTACACCAGTGTGCGGTCACTGGTTTGCTCCAAAGCCTATCGGCTATACAATCCTGTGTTGGTCCCAGCGTGCGGACGCTGGTTTGCTCCAAAGCCTTGCGGCTAGACAAACTCGCTTGTTACACCAGTGTGCGGTCACTGGTTTGCTCCAAAGCCTATCGGCTATACAATCCTGTGTTAGTCCCAGCGTGCGGACGTTGGTTTGCTCCAGAGCCTTGCGGCTAGACAAACTCGCTTATTACACCAGTGTGCGGTCACTGGTTTGCTCCAAAGCCTATCGGCTGTACTATCCTGTGCTGGTCCCAGCGTGCGGACGCTGGTTTGCTCCAAAGCCTTGCGGCTATACAAACTCGCTTGTTACACCAGTGTGCGGTCACTGGTTTGCTCCAAAGCCTATCAGCTATACAATTCCGTGTTGGTCCCAGCGTGCGGACGCTGGTTTGCTCCAAAGCCTTGCGGCTATACAAACTCGCTTGTTACACCAGTGTGCGGTCACTGGTTTGCTCCAAAGCCTATCAGCTATACAATTCTGTGTTGGTCCCAGCGTGCGGACGCTGGTTTGCTCCTAAGCCTTACGGCTATACTAACTCGCTTGTTACACCAGTGTGCGGTCACTGGTTTGCTCCTAAGCCTATCGGCTATACAATTCAGTGTTGGTCCCAGCGTGCGGACGCTGGTTTGCTCCAAAGCCTTGCGGCTTTAAGATTCCCCTGTTAGTCTTAGTGTGTGTACACTGGGTTGCTTACGATCCTGTCAATTTGCCATTACCATCTGACTGCTGCTACTATCTCTGGGCTGCCATGCCCGGTATTGGTAAGGCCGGTAGAACCTTTTGCCACATTCCATCTGAGGTTGCCTTACCCGGTATTGGCAGGGCCGGTAGAGCCTACATTATGAATCTATTGAGGCTGCCTTGCCCGGTAATTTGGTAAGGCCGGTAGAACCGTTATGCGATTCCATCTGCAGGTTGCCTTACCCGGTATTGGCAAGGCCGGTAGAGCCTAACATTCTATTACTTCAGACTGTCCTGTCCGGTATATTGACAGGACCGGTAGAGTCTGCCTTCTGTCTTGTTATATTCTGTATATATCTGTATGTATGTGATTGCCATCCTACGTTATCAATTTATTATTTCAATAAAATTGATTTTTACCTAAAACTTGTGTCTGAGAGTCATAATAAACCGTGACATATATATACAATACTATACTGACACAGGTCAGGCACAATTCGTGTGAGTCCAAAAGATACAGATAATAATCACTATTAGGCCGGGAGAATGGGTAGGCCCTAATAGTGCAGTGGCCTTAATATACTCTCTAAGCAGAGAGTGACACAATGGCGACCAAGGCAGCAACAGCAACAAAGGACTTAGACAACGACAGACTACCGGAGCTGCCAGAGGAGGACTGCCACGGAGGAACGGAGTAACGCCAATCAGTGACTGCTAAGGCTTTACCCAATGTGCCAGGCACCAACCTACAAGGGGTTAATGAACGCTCAGACCTAGAACAGAGTACCAGATGGAGAAAGTGTGAGGCACCCAGGAAGACCAACCTCAGCTAGGGCAGTATAGGTCAAGTGTACCGTGGTGCTACAGCGGGACACGCAACACCGGATGATATCACAAGGCACAATACTGATCGGGCTATGGTAACTGGCTGCCAGAGCAGCAATGGAGGCAACAGAGGATCTGTCCGTGGACAGAGAGAGACTGAAGTATGGCCCACAACCAGATACCGGATGGGTAGTAACAAGGACCGGAACAGTACACAGAGCAGGAAGGTCAGCCAGGCCGGGTTGGTACACAGAGCAGGAACGTCAGCCAATCTGGGTCGGTACACAGAGCAGGAACGTCAGCCGGGCCGGGTCGGTACACAGAGCAGGAACGTCAGCCAATCCGGGTCGGTACACAGAGCAGGAACGTCAGCCGGGCCGGGTCGGTACACAGAGCAGGAACGATTCAGGCAAGGTAGTCAGGCAGTCCAGGCCATACACAGGAAACACACGAATTCTGGAGCAAGCGTTGGTAACAGAAACACCACGAAAGGGCACTGCAGAAGTGACAGGGCTCAGTATATCAAGGTATTTACTGGGTGGAGCAACACCATGTTAGCCAATAAGAATGACTCAGGAAAAAGTACAGTAATAATGTTGCCAGCCGGGCACCATGATAGAAACTTGAGATTTCCCTCAAGTCTATTTTTGCCACTGTTGGTACCGCTATGCGTCCAGCGTTTGCTATTGCATGGGTTAACCGGGCTATTGCAGTCTGGACTGAACAACTCATCACGGCTGTCCATCAGGATGCGCCTACTTCAGAGAAATTGCGTCTTCTTGCCAATATCTCTGAAGCGCAACACTATGTTTCTGCTGCCGCCTTTGATGCTGTCCGTATGATGGCTAGGGTTTCTACTACATCTGTAGTGGCCAGGCGAGCCCTTTGGCTCAAGATCTGGTCTGCTGACACTGCTTCCAAGAAAGCCTTGCTTTCTCTGCCCTTTCAGGGAACTTCTTTGTTTGGGTCTGATCTTAAGGAATTGATCAGAGAGGCCACAGGGTGTAAGAGTACTCTTCTACCCTTGGTCCCTAAGAAGAAATTGCCGCTTAAGCGTATCCAGTATTTTCGTTCCTTTCAGAATGAGACACATACGGTGAACCAGGCAGTTCCCTCAGCTCTGCGTACCTCCTCCAAGCCCAAACAGCAATGGAAGCCTAAGGTCTCCTCCAAGCCCAAGGCTTCCAAGACTGCTTCAGCATGACTCGCTGAACCCGGGTCTGCACCCTGCTGTGGGTGGTCGTCTGCTCCTCTTTCACAGCATTGGGAGGATTCAGTGACAGACCCATGGGTTTTACAGGTGGTGACAGAAGAATACAAGATCCCTTTGTATTCTCTTCCTCCCTTTCGCTTTCGTCTTTCTCATACTCCTCAAGGTACCGAGAAATGTCATCTGTTCGACAGCGCTGTTCATGCTCTAGTGGGCAAGGATGTCCTGGAGCCAGTGCCTTTTCCAGACAGGGTCTCAGGGTTCTATTCAAACCACTTTGTGGTCGTCGAAAAGGATGGCGGTTGTCGCCCTATTTTGGATTTGAAAGATCTCAACTCCTTTGTGACCAGGACTCACTATCGCCAGGAATCTCTGCGCACCGTGATTGCTGCTATGTCTCCGGGGAGTTCCTTGCTTCTCTGGATCTACAGGATGCTTATTTACACATCTCAATTCATCCGGAGAGCAGGCAGTACCTTTGGTTTGCCTGCGACAGGGGACATTTTCCGTTCTCAGCTCTTCCGTTTGGTCTGATGATGGCTCCTCAGTTGTTCCAACGGGTTCTGGGGGCCTTAATATCAGTCCTCTACCGGGACGGCATCAGAGTGACTCCTTACATGAACGACTTGCTTTTGAAAGCCACATTGGCGGACCTTCTTCATTAGTAGGTTCAGACCTGCATCCAAGCTCTCACCCATCACGGATGGATTGTCAACTTGGACAAGTCGGATCTTGTCCCATCCCAGCAACTGGTTTTCCTGGGTCTTCTCTTCGATACTCAGAAGAGCATGGTGTTCCTCCCAGACGAGGTGGCTCACCAGATCTCCCACAGGGTTTCAGCGATTCTGTCTCAGGATCCGGTTCCAGTTCAGAAGCTGTCTTCTCTGGTGGGTAAGTTCATATCCACGATAGAAGCGGTCCCATTCGCCATGACGCAAAGCAGGGAACTCCAGAGGTTTGTGATCCATGTGTGCAAGAATCGGCCAGATCATCAGAGGATGTCAGTTTCCCTTCCTCTTCACGTGGAACTGAGCTTGGCGTGGTGGCTGGACCTTTCCAACCTGCTGAAGGGGAGATACTTTTTG
This sequence comes from Rhinophrynus dorsalis, assembly GCA_037306005.1. Taxonomy (NCBI): domain Eukaryota; kingdom Metazoa; phylum Chordata; class Amphibia; order Anura; family Rhinophrynidae; genus Rhinophrynus; species Rhinophrynus dorsalis. The sequence continues at coordinate 251,991,632 of CM074719.1, forward strand.
ATTCCCTACTGGACCAAGGTGACGGAGGATGCCAGCCTCTCGGGCTGAGGAGCTGTTCTGGGTCACTTCAGGGGAGATAGTCCACGGAGGAGTCCCTCCCTCCGATCAACATCTGGGAGCTTTGGGTGATATTTCATACCCTGCGTCATTGGATGTCTTAGCTGGAAGGCTGTCCAGCCCGAGTGGAGTCCGACAACGCCACGGCAGTGGCCTACATCAACAAGCAAGGCGGAAAAAGAAGTCTCACTGCTTGGTTAGAGGTCAAGGCTATTTTGTCCTGGGCAGAAGATCATGTTCCTGCCATATCCGCAATGAACATTCCAGGCGTACACAACGTCATGGCAGACTTCCTCAGTCATCACACAGTGGACAGCGGAGAGTGGGAGTTACACCCTCAGGTGTTCTAGCTCATTGTTCAGAGGTGGGGAATGGACCACATAGACCTGATGGCGACAAGACACAACAGGAAAGTTCCGGTGCTCTGCTCTCGGTGGAGAGACCCTCTAGCTCTTGCTGTAGATGCGATGTCCATCCCGTGGATATTTCCTCTGGCCTACATATATCCTCCCCTTCCCATGTTGATAAGGGTGTTACGGAAATTGAAGATGGAACGATGTCCAATCATCCTGATTGCTCCGTATTGACCTCATCAATCCTGGTTTCTGGAGCTTCTGACTCTATCTGTGGTGGAGCCCTTTCCACTACCCTCCAGTCCGGATCTTCTTCTGCAGGGTTACCTGTGGAAGGAAGATGTTCATTGGCTCAATTTGACAGCCTGGAGGTTGAATCCTCGATATTAAAGAACAAAGGTTTTTCTTCTGCTGTGGTGACTACTATGCTTAGTGCCTGTAAGCCTGTTTCTTCCAATAACTATCACCATGTCTGGTCGACTTTTGTGTCTTGGTGTGCTGACAGGGATCTGTCCCTTGATTTTGATCTACCTACTGTCCTGGCCTTTCTGCAGGACAGTGTGGATAAGGGACTCAGTTTGAGTTCTCTTAAGGTTCAGACTTCTGCGATTTCTATCTTCTTTCAAAAGCGCATTGCTATCCTTCACGATGTCAAGGTTTTCTTCCAGGGTGTTGCTCATGCTCGTCCTGCCTTCCGGAGTCCCGTTCCTCAGTGGGATCTTAATTTGGTTTTGGGCGTTCTTCAACGCCCTCCCTTTGAGTCTTTGGCTACTATTCCTCTACGTCTCTTGACGTGGAAAATGGCTTTTCTCCTGGCAATCCTGTCTGTTCACCGTGTTGCGGAGTTGCAAGCTCTTTCCTGTAAACCACCATATCTGGTGTTTCACAAGGATAAGGCGGTGCTTCACACCTCCAAGAAGTTTTTACCTAAGGTGGTCTCCGAGTTTCACATCAATCAGGAGATTGTGGTGCCCTCTTTCTGCCCTAACCCTTCCTCTGACAAGGAGAGTGATCTCCACTTGTTGGATGTGGTGAGTTGTCTCAAGTTTTATGTCCATTGCACTGAATCTGTCAGGAAATCAGACATTCTGTTTGTCATTCCAGAGGGTCCTAGGGCAGAAAGACCGCCGTCTAAAGTGACTATTGCGTTATGGATCAAGTCCACTATTCGTAGGGCCTATGAGTTGAGGAATAAGCATGTTCCCTTTCGGGTCACGTCTCATTCCACAGGTCCATTGGGGCATCTTGGGCCTATAAGAACCAGGCTTCTACTGATCAGCTGTGCAGGGCGGCCACTTGGTCCTCTGTGCATACCTTTTCGAAGCACTACCATGTGGATGTGCTGGCTTCGGCTGATGCCAGTTTTGGGAGGAAGGTCCTGGAGGCAGTTTTGCCTGTCTAGGATCTTCTTCTTCTTCTTAGGTTCTTGGTGCTTCCTTACTGTTGAGGCCTGTTGTCTCTAGTTCAGTGTGCTGTTTATCAGTTCCTGGCATGTTTTAACCCCTGTTTAGTGTCTGTTGACACTTCAGTTTTTTTGGGCTATCTCTGACCTGTTGGTCCATAGCTGCACTGGTGACTTTGGGGGCCTTGCGCCTGGTCCTTGCCTTCTTCCCTCCTCTGGGAAACTCAGTGGTTGGACATCCCAGAGTTACCAGTAACCTGTATTGGATGACAGAGAAAAGAGGATTTTAGTCTTACCTGTTAAATCCTTTTCTCTTAGTCCATACAGGTTACTGGTCTCCCACCCTGTAAAGAGACCATGTTTGACTCTCCTGTGGCAGACCGTGGGGATCCTTCGGGGTCATGCTCACAGGAGTCTTCTTCCCTTCTACTATCTAGTCATAGTTTGTGTCTCAAATCTTTCTGGAGCTGATTGGCTAGCTGCAGCCAAGGACGGAAGGGAGGCTCCACCCCCTGCATACACTTAGAGAAATGTTCCTGCCTACAAAGGGGCGGATTGCCTCCCAGAGTTACCAGTAGCTTGTATGGACTAAAAGAAAAAGATTTAACAGGTAAGGCTAAAATCCTCTTTTTTTTCAATAGCTACAAAATTCGCTCCCATTTACTTACATGTACTTCATGTTTTTCACCAAAAACTTGATGTTTCCAGTAAGTTAAGCGCAAAAATAAGCAACTAGAGAGACAGAGAGGGTACTAGATGATTTTGTAGTGATTTATATAGCAAATTAAGGGCAGAAGAGGTTCCACCAGTATAGAAGGGTCTAGGAGCCTTGATTCCCCAGACCCAATGATTCCCAGTTTCCCTACATCATCGATTCGGGTCTGGGAAAAATTCTGCAATTTTTGTCCACAAAGATACATGAAGAAGTGGGTAGCAGTGTGAGCAGGGCAGGTCAGCTACCTGTGTCTGCTGCTACTGCTACCAGTATGCCATCTGAGTCTCAGGAGGAGGAGGGGATTATGGCAAGTGTTACAGAAGGGGACCATAAGTCACATTTGTTATCCAAAAGCAGTCCCACTACTACCACACAGCAGCTAGCGAGCGTTGGGGGTGAGGGAGGGGGTGCAGATGGTGCCGATAATGTGATGAAAAAGCTGGAGGTGGGACTAGAGTGACCATTGTAGACCCTTCTGCTAGTGTGGAAGGGGAAGTGAAAGTTATGTTTCAAAGCAGCCATGCAAGCGGTCAAGGGAGCCCACAACATCACCCTAACCCTGTGATTCCCCTTCCCCCAACATTGGGACATGATTCAAAGGAAGGCTGAGCTGGCTAGAAATATTAGCAGCAGCACTGATCAGCTGCCTATGCTTGCTGCTAATGCTGCCAGTCTGCCTTCCTCAATTCAAGACGTGCCAGTTTTCGCTTATTTCAGTGTTGAGACAGAAACTTTAGCCCATCTCTTATTAAGATTTTTGCAAAAATATTGGCAATCAGGCTCTCTTCTATTCTCCCTTCAATCATGCATCCAGACCAACAAAATAATTCTTACTTGCTGTCACAGCCCTTTATTCCAATCCCACCACTAACACCTTCATCTCAGGCATTCTTGCACCACCCTTTTCTATCCAGAGAGGTATGTGACAGGGTGAACCACTCTCCCTGCTTATATTTCTTCTACGTTTAGGGCCCCTGGTAGTCCACATCAGGCAAAACTGGTATTTTGGGCATTCAGATTAAAGACTCAGACTTTAAACTCTCCCTTTTCGTAGACAACATACTTTTCACATGAGCCTCCTATGGCATTGACAACTCTGCAATGTTATGAATTACACTCTGGATTCATGATTAGCAGAAAGAAATCCCAAACTCATAACATCAGCTTACCTCCTCCCTTATAGAAATGACTAGAGTTCAGCTTTGACTGTAAATAGCCATCACACCAAGGGCTCGATTTAAAGGCAGCCGTTAGCAAAAAAAATCACTAACGGGTGCGTTAAGTGTCATGTTGCAATTCAAAGATCCGTCTAAACAACAGCTAACGGCAGTTGTAGAATCCTTACGGCCGATACACTTACGTGCATACAGACGCATGGAAAAACATACCCCAGAGCTATTCAAAGGCTTGCGGTACTGATAACGGCTGAAAAAAAGACACACCTAACGGCTAAAAGTTAAGACCCACTTCTCACACACGTTAGACACTTAACGGCCAAAACAAAACACCCGTTACAGAGGAAAACACACCAAATGCTTACCGCACAACCATGTAAATGGGAAAATTAACCCGTGCAATGCCAAAACAACACAAAAACATGCACACACAACACAAATCACTACACAAAGAACAACAACCAACACCACAGGGACAACAACACACAAAAACAACAACACAACATGGCACGGAACAATGGGGGTCATCACACAAAGCGGACACCTGCAAATACAAGCTCACCTGGGCAACATCAACACGCCACCTGCACCCCACAACTGCACGTCCGCAAATGGCACACACAGAACAAGCACAACACACCACATCTTATAACACACACACACCTGCTAACACTTACCTGGACAAAAACAACTCACCATTGGTCAGCACTCACCTCATCAACACACCTACACAACGCCCTAGCAAGTACTTAAAGGGACAACTCAACACACTCACTTGTGGCTTGTTTTCCACTCAGGGAGGGAGAGAGAGAGAGAGAGATAGATAGATAGATAGATAGATAGAGAGAGAGAGAGAGAGAGAGAGAGAGAGAGAGACAGATAGAGAGAGCAAACAGTATGTTGGGTTACATATTGTTGCGAAGGCTGCGGAGAAGGCGTGCAAGGGAGAGAGCTGGGGAACATCAGCAACCTCCAAGCACGCCTCATCAACAGCCTCCACCTGTTGCAAGTGAGGAGGCTCTGGCTCAGCAGCCACACAGGAGCCCATCCCCACCCGGAGGACACCTGCCTGCAGATGCACAGCTGCAGCAACAGGATGCTCACCATCAACAGGATGCTCCCCAGCTGCCACAGGGACCCCTGCAGCAGCCCAGGATGCATAGACGACCACCAAGGCCCAGGGTATACCGTCCAAGGGTCACTCTCTTTGGAATGACCGATGACGAGGTTATTGATCGCTACAGGTTGAGGCCACACAGCATCATAGCCCTGTATGAGGTCATCAAGGAGCAGGTGGATCCCATATGCACCCATAACCATGCTCTAACTGGCCTTCAAAAACTCCTGTGTGCCATACACTTCATGGCAAGTGGCGCCTTTCAGTCGACAGAGGGTTACGCATCTGGCATGTCCCAGGCCACATTCTCCAGGGTGCTGGCCCAGGTCTTGCCAGCCCTCAAAGCCAAGGCCAGTACCTACATACGTTTCCCCATCACCGATATGGAGTGGACACATCTGAAGCAGGGCTTCTATGCAAGGGGAGGCATGCCCAGGGTCATGGGTGCAATAGATTGCACCCATGTCCGTATCAAAGCACCAGCACGTCAGGGACATATGTTCCTGAACCGCAAAAACTTCCACTCCATGAATGTGCAGATGGTGTGTGACAGCAACCTGGCCATAATGAATGTCTGTGCGAAATTTCCCGGGAGCTGTCACGATTCACATATACTCAGAAATTCATCTGTGCAGAGGGATTTCGAAAATGGGACCTATACAGGCGGATGGCTACTGGGTGAGTTAACAGCACCAAATGACACCACATACACATGTGCTAGTATGTTCACCACAATATGTGCTCCTTGTCACACCATGTCACTCACTTTCCACAGGTGATGCTGGCTATGGATGCAAGCCATGGCTCCTCACCCCGGTCGCCAATCCCCAAAACGATGCCCAGGAACGATATAACCAGGCTCATGCCAGAACACGGAATGCCATTGAGCGGACCTTCGGCCTCCTCAAGTCCCGATTCCGATGTCTGGACCACTCGGGGGGAGCATTGCAGTATGCACCAGGCAAGGTCTGCGACATCATCGTGGCATGTGCCATCCTACATAATATCGCGGTGGACACCAGACTCATCGACGATGTCCATCCCCCACCCAGACCTGAAGACCCTGTGGATATCGTTGAGTGTGAGGAAACCCCAACAGGGATGCAGACAAGGGACAGATTGATCAGGGATCACTTCTGCTGTGAGTATAATACATGTATGCACACAATCCATGCATACACACCCACCACAACACACATGTTCTGTTTCACCCCACAGGATCAGTGACACAGCCCTGTCACTGGCTGCAGTATGGACCACCAGCATCAACTATTCCGTGGACCAGTCAGATTGGGCCTAGAGATTCCGAATACACCTGACAACCTGTCGTCCATGTTGATACTGCTACCTCAAGGATATCATGCATGCCCCCCCTGGAAACCAAGGTACAACACTTTAACCTTGTTCAGCATATCCCACAGCTCCCTAGGCACCAACTAAAGTGTTCTGCTAGGATCAGACCCATAGCAACCATGGTACCCCTGTAGCAAGGGAGTCTCATCCAAGCCAATGCATCGGATAGAACTCTGTCATATAAGGGGTTCAGGGGGCATTCGTGGGGACATGGGACCAGTAGCTTGCTACAGTTGAAGAAAGCAGCAGAGGGGTGGATCGACAGTAATAGTGTGTTACACAACATGGAGCTCATGAAATGTGGATCACATCTCCATGGACACCATGCTGCCCTGTGTGTGTGTGTGTGTGCAGTGATATGTGCCCCAGAAAGAAATACACACATTAACAAATATGTCCTACTAGCTCCATGAACCAAACATATTTGGCCTGTCTCTGACAGTGGCAGCCCAAATATATTGTTTTCAGGAAGCTATTAGGACATATTTGTTGATGTGTGTAACCATGTCAGGGGCAAATATCCCTAAGGATGGTTAACATCCCCTTAGTTCCCCCCATGATGGTTCATAGACCAGTACACAACACATTACAAAGCAGTGGTTTGTGTAGACTTATGTAACGGGAAAGATTAAGAGGATCATGATGTTGTAGCTGTTGCATGACGATCACTTCGAGGGTGATGTTCCAAATCCTGTCCTCTTGTCCCACAGGCATCCATAGCACGATCCATCCTTGAACAGAGGAGTTTCCATATGACTGGACTGAAGTCTGGACAACACTTCCATGAAGCTCACCCCTTGGAGTTCCAAGTGATTGTGTTGGTGATGCAATGTTTGACCTGATGTTCACAGCAACCTCTACTGGAACATTCACATATGGACACAAATTTATGTGTGTACTAACATCCAGGTATCAGACCTGTACAGTAAGACTGCTCATACACAGATGCCAAACGATGTAGACAACACATGAGCAGTTCACTAGCATTTCTAATGTATTCCTATTTAGTTCAGATGTACCTTTTTGTGCTCATACAAGTGTTTAATGCATATTGGCTACATACACAAGAAACATCACTACTCAATCCGTGTCTGTATGAATGAATGTTGGATCAAACACCTGTCAATGTGGAACCGTACCCAAGGCTAGAGTATCCCTCATACAAAGGAAGGCATGATTTACATCACAGGAGTCCACTAGTTGCCTGACCATGAGTGGACTTTGTGATGTATACATGCAATGACATGATGGCAGTGATACACTGATGTGTGTTGTGAGTGATTAGCTGGTGATACAGGGGACACACTTCCACTGTGATGTGATGTCCATGGTTTGTGTGTTGCTCAATATAATCAATGTCCTGAGATTACTGTAGGTTGTCATATCTCAGTACATGGGCTACATCCACAAAAACAACCATGTGGACAAGTGTTATTACTGGTGAAGTGTGTTATAACCTTAGTTAAACAACAACACAACTTAAAGGGATAGTAAACCCTGAAAATAAGTTTATTTCACATTGTAGCCCTTTAAAAACCATGAAAAATGATATCAGTCTTATCTACCAAACATATATGATTTGGGATATAAGACTTATATCATTTTACATGTTTTTTCAAGGGCTACAATATAGAATGAACTTATTTTCAAGGTTTACTATCCCTTTAATACATAAGCCAATGCTCAGCCTAAGGTTCCAATGTGCGTGCTACACAATGAAATCTTAGGAAGATTTTTGGGTTATGCAGTAAGTTAGGCTGTGATTCAAACTCCTGTTGTGCAACTGACTTGCTGGAGAACACAATGCTCACCCTAGGATCACAATGTGTAACACACACATTGAGATCCTAGGGTGTACATTGTGTTCCCCAGTATGTCAGCTGCACAATAGAATTTTGATTTAAGGACCATATTGATGCATGTTCAATCTGTCCTGCTTGTTATTTCCCTGCTAAGTCGCATAGCTGTTAGTTTGGTTTTCCCCTCAAACACAACAATTGATGCAGACGAATGTTCAGTGTTGCACCAGTTGTTGTGCTAAGGGGTATGTTCTGATCAAATCTGACACACATCATGGCCATGTAACACTGTTGTGTTATATGGCTACAGGGATGGGTTGCCAGGTGAATTTGGACAACGGTGTGGGTGTGTGTGAACCCATGTTGTAACATCACACAAACATTTCCCCCAGGCAGGAGTTGAGTTCACTGCATTGTTTGGCAATGCATTGGAGACAACCCTGCCACCCAATCTATAAGTGATTACACAGCAGATCAGACAGGATTCAAAAGCACAATTTTCATTTATTGAGGGGGCAGATGACAGGTTGGGCCTTTCATTTCTTTTTTTTTTGGGGGGGGGCCTTAGACTTGGTGCCAGAGGTGGATGCCCTGGCTGATTGCCTTGTCACCCTCTGTCCCCTAGGTGTGGCTTCTGGGGTAACACTGGAAGGGGTGGTGGGTGCAGTGGACCCCTCTGTGGAACGCAGGTTCTCCCTCTCCATCCTCAGGTTCTCCCTGCGGTTAATCTCTCGCAACTCCACGAGCACCTGTGCAAACATGTCCATCATCCCCGTATGTATCTGGTGGAGTTGTGTGTTCCCCCTGGCAACCTCTGACTCCAGAGCTTGGATTCTGGTCTCCAACCTGTTCGTGTTCCTCCGGGATTCCCTCCGGTTCCTCGTGAGGTTGTCGTTGGTGGCGTGGGTTGCCTGGAGCTGTCCTCTTTGAAGGGCCATGCACTCAGCCTCCAGATCTGGGGTGCGTTGACTGCTGGAGATGGGAGTGGCCGGTGACACATGTGCTTCAGCTGTCTCCTCAGCCTCTGTTTCCCCAGCTTCAGCTGTCTCCTCAGCCTCTGCTTCAACAGGTTCAGCTGTCTCCTCAGCCTCTGCTTCAACAGGTTCAGCTGTCTCCTCAGCCTCTATCTCCCCAGCCTCTGCTGTCTCCTCTGCTGGTACTGGGTGTGCTGTGGCTGCTACTGCTGTTTGTGTTGGTGGAGTGGCTTGCACAGACGGTGTGTGGGTGCCCACCACATCAAGGGACCCACTGCTGCCCACTGATGTCTGTGCTGGTTGAGGTGGTGGGGTGAACAAGTCCCTTGGCTGAGGGCGCTGGGGCTCCCCAATCAGGCCCAGGTGTTGGTAGTCAAGTGGCCAAGGGTCATACCTTGGCCAGTGGTAGGTGCTTGGCCCCCACCTGGGATCATACCTGGGGCCATGCTGGGGAGCCATCCAGGAGGGTAGATCCATCTCGGTGGAATATGGCCCATATTGGCTGGTGGCCACATTCCCGGGCAGCCATTGCCTCCCTGGTGGTGGTGGTGCTGCTGCTGGAGGGTAATAGCTCCCGGTGCTAGTGGGATGCATCCATCTCTCCCCCTGAATCCAGCCGCTGTACATTTGTGGAGCATCCTGTGGTGGGGCAGGCAGTTGAGAGGCAGGCAGTTGAGAGGCAGCCAGTTGAGAGGCAGGCAGTTGAGAGGCAGGCAGTTGAGAGGCAGGCAGTTGAGAGGCAGGCAGTTGAGAGGCAGGCAGTGGTGATGCAGCCAGTTGGGGAGGAGGTGTGGTGGTTGTAGACGCTTCCCAGTGGCTAGTCCCCTCCTCTGTATCCTCCTCACTGGGTGGTGTGGTCGGCTCCTCCACGGGCTCCTGCTGCGATGGAGGCCCATAAGCTGTGTGGAGAATTGAGATTGTGTGATTAGTAAACGTAGCCATGATGGGATTAATGGGATACTAATACATGAAATGCAGAAAGGGAAATATATGTTTTGTGGTTTATCACCCTGAGTGAAACAAGGGTACTCCCACTGCTGGAGGAGGTTTTTGTTCAAAAAGTCTCCCAGCTCAGAGTAGAATTGCTTTGGTGCTATATCCCAGTGGCCTGAAGTTGTACATTGGCACTGTTGCTACATTATCCTATGAGAATTTATTGCGTCTGGACGTAAGCTGTCCATAGGATGGTCTAGCAACATCGCCATTTTAGAGTTCCAGGCCACTGTGATATTGCCGCTGGAGTAGTCAACTATGAGCTGTGCTACATTTTGAATGAAACACCTTTGAGCAGTGGGAATACCCTTGTTTTGCTCGGGGGATGAACCCTGCAATATATTTTTCTTTTCACATGTTCGGTATTACTATCCCTTTAACGGAATAGCAATGGTTAATTTCACCATGATGTAATATTGTAGGCATTGTAAGAGATAGATGTGGATCGATGTTAGTCCTATCCCTCCAACCCACATGGTTAGACAGATATTGCTCTATTTGACAGTCATTTTGACATGTTTGACAGTCATTTCACCACACGGAGGCTCTTCAGCAGAGCCTAAATTGCCCCATTCAGAGATATAAACCTCATTGGAATGGTGAACAGAGTGTGCTTGCAAACCTGGCACACTTTGTTGACCATCTCAAAGATGTCTCCATCTCTGAATGGGGCAATTTAGGCTCTGCTGAAGAGCCTCCGTGTGTTCTAATGACTGGAATCTCCAGCTGTCAAATAGAGCGATATCTGTCTAACCATGAGGGTTGGCGGGATAGGACTAACATGGATCCACATGTTGGTGAAATTAACAATTGCTATGCCATTACAGTTACATACAAGGAGAAATGGTCATATATGCATGTGGATGTGTACCTTTCATATGGATATGAATATATCCTTTCCAGATATGAAGCCAGAGATCATTTCAGTAGGTGTGATTGCCTTACTGGCTATATATGTGCACCCATCAAAATATACATTGTATTGATATGATGGATATGAGCATACCTCGTATATCCCATCTACGTAGAGTGGGATATACTAGGTATGTGTATTTGGATGGTATCAATGTAAGTTAGTTTCTGATGGATGCACATATCTGGCCAGTAGGGCAATCACAGGCAGTGAGATGATCTCTGGGTTCACATCGTGTTGGGACATATTTTGAGCCATTTGAAAGGTACATATTTGACCATTTTCCTTTGTGTGCATATCTTTGTTTGAACAGATGTGCAGTGGGAATCAAGTGTTACTCAACCCTATCTTCTTAGCTGATCCCGTCCAATTCACAATTTTTCATTACTTGACAGGTGACTCTCTGGTTGTCAGGATCATATCCTATGCATTTCATTGTAGGGCATGGGATACCACCCTGGCAATCAGAGATTGATGAACTGGACAGGATCCTGTCCATGTCGTATGTTCCAGTTGAATCCTGAAGGGCAACAATCACGCCAGTAGTGAGGGATATCTCTGATTGAGGCCTGTTTTTCTTTGAGTATGAGCCCATCCATCCTTCTGAGTGAGGCAACCGTACTCAATCCGAGATATCTATCATTCATGGCCTGTTGGTGACCAAGGTACAATGGATGATATTTGGTTCCCATGTGTATCCTGCAAACAGTGTCTGGTGTACCATCCATCCATGGCATCAGCACCCCTGAGGATCCATGTGGGAATCAGATGTGAGATATGTCATTTGAAGTTAGGGTAAATGATTGCAGACACAACACCAAGGCCTACTTTTTCCCCCTTTAATTCTGGGGTATTGTTTGAGGCCTGTGTGTTGCACATACAAGCAGTTATTCTCAGTGCCACTGTGATGTGTGACCTGCTCCATCCTTTTTGTGATTCAGTAAGCGGTGTTGTTGACATGATGGAGTGTACATAATGCTGACTTCTCCAGTGATCTCATTTCCCCATTTCCAGTGTTTTCTATGGAGTGTATACGATGGGACCTTAGCAACTTGATTCATGTTATTGCATATTCTCCATAGGCTAACACTGGTATTGGTGAAATGAGGATGTGTGAGGGTGAATTTCTCTCCACCATGTGTTTGTCACCGCTTAGTGAATGTCCCCTGTGTAGCATGTGATCGTTGGCCTATTGACTTGATTGTTGTCTGGTTAACCCTTTGAGTCCCAGAGGGGTTGCCAAAGCATTGTTGATCGATGCATTGATGATCCCTCTAGCACTCGAGGGGTTAAGTGCTGACATCCCAGCAGGGACATGGGTGACATTGTGTGTGAACAGTGATGACAGTCGACATTTGGAACTGCATGGTTTGTGTATTGTGTGTGATGAGCACAGCGACAGGAGGGTTGAAGTAGGACTTGGACAGGTTTGTTCCAAGTTGGACCTTGATATTTGTCCTTGTGTTGTGTCCTGTTTTTAACCCTCAGGGTGCTGTGTTGGTGCAGTTGTGTGCATGAATGATGGCCATGTGTTGAGGTGTGAGTGTGTGTGCAGCTGGTGTTGGTTGCTGTAGTGTGTTGTTCTGTAGTGTTGCACTTACCGGTAGTGTGGAGGGTCCTCTCATCCCCAGTGTCAGCTCCTCCAACAACCCCCTCGATCAGGGTTGGGGACATATTCTGGCGCACCATCTCCTCCCAGCCGCAGAAGGTGATAGGGACAGGTGGGCCACCTCCAGTGCCTCGGGCGTGCTTGGCGAGTTCGGAGAGCTTGGTCTTGACCACCCTCCGGCAGTCGCCCCATCGCTTCTTGATGGACTCCACGTCCCGTCTGCATGGAGCCACCGCGTTGACCCGGCTGCAGATCTGGTTCCAGGCTGCTTTCCTCCTCGCTGACAGGCCAGGGACCTTCGCTGTCGGGTGGAGAACACTCTGCCTCTCCAGGACAGCTTCCACAAGAGCCGTGTTCTCCTCCTCTGTATACTTTGGGTCTCTGATCCTGGCCTCATCAGCTCCGGCATGGGATGACTCAGAGCCGGAGTGCCCTGCCTGGTCTGACCCTGACTGTGTGGGGTGCTCCCCAGCAACTACCCCTCGTCCCACTGCAGGTTCTGTCCCTGTCCTGCGTGTTCCTGCTCTTGTGGGCCGGGTCCCCCTCCGCCCTGCGGATCTCCCTCTCCCACCCCTGCTCTGCTGAGGGATCCCCTCCTGATCTTCCTCCTCCTCCACTACTCTCCCCATCCCTCTCTCCTGTCCTCCTCTCCTCACCATCATTCACCCAGTCACACCCAGGCACTCCCACAGGCCCTCACAGACACACTCGATCCAGTCACTCTCTGTCACACACTTTCACTCCCAGATTCACACTGTCAAAAATAAAAGTAAAATGTGTGAGGTGTTATAAAATAAAAGGACTATGTGTATGTATGTGTATGTGTTTGTATGTGTGTATGTAATATGTGCAAAGGTGTGCTATGTGTCGTATTCTGTGCAATGCTCTCCTCTCTCCAAACTCCAAAACTCCTCTACCTCCAATGAACGCTCCTGTCTCCCTCTCTCTGATCACTATCCTCCGCTCCTGGGTCCTGATATCTGGCTCTGAAGAACTCGATAACAGACAGTGTGTGGCGGTTATTTTTGGGTATATATAGGTGTATTTGAAGTTATTTGATACATTGGGGCTTGGGGATTGGATGTGTGTTTGAATTTGTTTGGGCATCAATCAGGGTTGCTTGACAACGGCAGCCGTTATGTTACATGTTGTTTGGAGCTCAGTTATCGTGTGATTTGTCCGCCCGTTGTGCATTAACATGAGCGACAACGGGTTTTGTGTTACGTGTTTTTTGTGTGCCTACGCTCGATAGCTATTCTTGTAGAGTACCTATTGAATCTGCCGTAACTCCTGTATTATTTGCGAGCGATGTGCCTTTTTCACTTAGCGGCTGGTTTAACGGCTGCCTTTAAATCTAGGCCCAAATCACTTATGTAGATATTTAGTTAACGGCCTTATTTTACTCCCTATATTCAGCTAATTATACTCCTCTTCTGCAAACACTTTCTTCTGACTTTTTCAGATGGTACTCCTACAGTATCTCTTGCTAATATAGCCTCAATAAAGATGAATTTGCTCCATCAGACTTCTTTACTTTTTTTTTTTTAAATGAAAAAAAGGGAGGAGGGAATAGACGCTGCCTGGGCTGTAAGGGCATTAAGCTATCTACTGTGCAATAGCTTCACCCAGATTAGTTAGTACTGTTGTGAAGGAGGTCCACTTGGTCCATTTAGAAATGTAAAGAGCTGAAGTTCCACAAGTGCAAGCCCACAGTTCTTCCATGTGCCTTACCGCATCCACTCTTTTGAACCAGGGACCTAAAGGAATTTGCCCCCTGCCTTTCCAATGTGATGGTTTATTCCATCTGGCTCAGAATCTCAGACTTAGTATAATTAATATTGGTATAGGGAATCAATCTGAAATCGTCAATTAATGAAAAAAGGGATGGCAAGGAAGTTAAGGAGGATGTGAGAAAGATGAGAACGTCATCAGCGAAGTTCGCAACTTTGTTTTTTAGGAGCGATAGGAACTCCTGCAATATCTTCAGAGTTTCGAAAAGCACATAGGAAGGGTTCCAAAGTTAATACGAATAACATACAGGACAAGGGGCAGCCCTGCCTTGTTCCATTTTTGATATGAAATGGGTCAGATAGCGCTACATTCACTCGTATCCATGCTGATGGTTTTGGAATATAATGCTAAAATCATCATGGAAATCATGGAAAGAAATCTCCTTTCCATTCCCATATAAGAAAGGACATGTGTCTCATACAGCGCCAACTGACTCTATCGAAGGCCTTTTCCGAAACGGTCAAGACCATCAATAGAGGAGTCTTTGTCCATTTTTCCCAGTGTAGAATCAAGATCACTTTAGCCATATTATCTTTAGTCTCCTGGCCGGGAATAAACCCCAGTTGACCAGGATGTATTAGATGCAGGGAGCAACTGTTTAAGGCTCGTGGCTAACAAGAAGCGAATACTTTAACTTTAACATTCAACAGCGATATTGGGCGACAATTGCAATGGTCTTTTCCCTCCTTGGGTAGAACTGTAATAAAGGCCTCCAAGGATTGTCCCGGTAGACAGGCATCTTGGTCTGTGGCAAAGCACACGGAAAGGACAGATGAAACAAGGAGGTCCCTATATTTCCTGTAGTATGAAGCAGTGAAGCCATCTGGACCCAGCCTCTTATGAAGAGGCACCTCCTCCCTAGTGAGTTCAGACTCCAAAAAGAGGATGTCCTCTGACAATATATTCGGTACCCCATAACAATCAAAGAAGATTTGTACAGAGGCCTCGAAGTCTGGAACAGTGTCTGCTGTTGTCGAAGTTTCCAGTAGGAGTTTATAGTAGGAGCAGAAGGCGGCCACAGTCTTGTCAAACTCGAGCTGTGGGGTGGAATTAGAGTCTGTAATATGGGCCTGTTGACGGCTCATTTTATCCATCTGAGATAAATATCTTCCAGATTTATCTCCTTGGGAATAGTGCTGGAATTTGTACCACATATATTTTTCAGCTGGGAAGCTTTTAAAAAGGTGTCAGTCTCCTGTCTACAGAGCTTCAGCTCGGTCTCCAGTGTTGCTGAAGGAGCATTGTTATGGGAAAGTTCCAGTCTAGAAAGTTTTGCCATGAAAGAATCTAATTGCTCTCTCCTAAGTTTCTTCCTTGGGGCTCCCCATTTAATAAGTTCCCCCCTTATGACTGCTTTATGTGCCTCCCATACTACCGTGGGTTATGACTCACCTTTATCATTACACTGGAAGCAGACAGAGATCGCCTTGTAAATGTTGGAATATATTCGATAAGGGCCGGGATGGTGAGCTCCCACCTCACTGCCCATATGACTGTACCATTGAATTTCAACCTGGGGCCATACCCCATCGAGGTCGAGTCTACCCTCTTTCTGTAGCAGAGAATAAGGACATGGAGCAGTATGTTGCGAATGCACTGTGCCAGGGGTTTATCCGCAAGTCCTCCTCTCCTCTGGATTCTTCTTTGTGAAGAAAAAGAGTGGAGAACTGAGACCCTGTATCGATTACAGGGGCCTCAACCATATCACTGTCAAAAACGCCTACCCAATTCCACTTACTACCGAGCTATTCGATCGATTAAAAGGGTCCAAGGTTTTCACCAAGCTCGATCTGCGGGGGGGGGGTGTACAATTTATAGATGAAGGAGGGCCACAAACGGAAAACCGCTTTTAACACCAGGAGCGGGCATTACGAATATCTCGTAATGCCCCTCGGTCCTTGCAATGCTCCAGTGGTTTTTTAGGAATTCTTAAATTACGTCCTCTGGGACATTCTCCAACAATGCCTGGTGGTATATTGAGACAACATTCTGATCCATTACGTCTCCATGGAAAGCCACCACACAGATGTAGCCCGATTTCTGCAAAAAATAAGTGATAATAATCTATTTTGCAAATTAGAAAAATGTGAGTTCCACCGCAAACAAGTCACCTACTTGGGGAACGTAATCTTAGTGGTTGGTTTCACTAAGGACCCTGAGAAACTCTCGACTGTTCTCCAGTGGCCACGACCCGTAGGTCTCTTCTACCTTCAAGGCTTCCTCAGGTTTGCTAATTACTACAGGAAATTTATCTGCAATTTTTCCTTGAAAGTAAAACTCCTTACCGATATGACCAAAACAGACGGTAACTCCACGCATTGGTCTCCGGAGGCCATCAAAGCATTTGAGGCATTAAAAGTTGACCTTTTCCCCAGCACCCATTTTGGCACACCCGAAACATGAGCTTCCATTCAACCTTGAGGTTGATGTGTCTGATACAGGAGTAGACGCCCTCCTGTCTCAACGTCCTACTCCTGAAAGCCAGTTGCAACCGTGTGGGTATTTCTCAAAGAGGCTAAGTCCTGTGGAGTGCAACTATGAAATTGATGACTGTGAATTGCTGGCTAAAATACTTGCTCTCAAAGAATGGAGGCATTTGCTAGAGGGAACCTCAGTGCCAATCCTAATCCTCACTGATCATAAAAACCTCACATACCTGTCCAAAGCTAAGTGCTTGACTCCAAGACAGGCCCGATGGGCCTTATTTCTGTCCTGTTTTAATTATGTGGTCTCATACCTGCCGGGCACTAAGAATGTGCAGACTGATGCCATATCCAGACAGTTCTCTGGCGCCAAGGAGGAGAGCCCTCCTAGTCCTATTATCCCTCCGGACTGAGTACTTGCTACCATACGTACAAACATTACATCTCCCCTTGGGGAGAGCATACGGGCCACCCAAGTAAATGCACCTGCTGAGACTCCTTCTGAGCACTGTTTCGTACCTAGTAACCACCGTACCAAGGTACTTTCCGCATATCATAATATGAAGTCAGCAGGGCATCCCGGTAAGAATCAGCTTCTCTGGACGGTTTCCCATTATCACGGTACCGTAATTCAGTCTGAGCGACATTGTGACTTCCGGGTTTTCTCCGCTACTCTTATTGGCTAGTGCTTCAGACCCACCCTGGGCTGACCTTTATATACTTCCTCCTGTCATTAGGTCTTAGCCCTTTCGTGGTGTTTCCGACCAGACGTCTGTGACTCGCTCCAGTATCCTGTCTGTTCCTAATCGCTATGTACTGACCCGGCTTGCCTGACTACGCTCCAGTATCCTGCTTGTTCCTGATCACTGTGTACTGACTCGGCTTGCCTAACTATGCACCAGTATCCTGCCTGTTCCTGATCACTGTGTACCAACTCGGCTTGTCTGACTACGCTCCAGTATCCTACTTGCTCCTGATCACTGTGTACCGACCCTGGCCTTGGCTGACGACCGCTCTCTGTGTACCGACCCAGGCCTTGGCTGACGACCGCTCTCTGTGTACCGACCCAGGCTTGGCTGACGACCGCTCTCGGTGTACCGATTCAGGTTTTGGCTTACTACCACTCTGTGTACAGATTCAGGCTTTGGCTGTCTCCCGCTCTCTGTGTACCGATCCAGGCTTTGGCTGTCTCCCACTCTCTGTGTACCGATCCAGGTTTTGGCTGAATTCACTCTCTGTGAGTCTGAGCTGGGTAGTGCTGCTCACTGCCACTGTTGCCTCCGGTTTCAGCATAAGCCTAACCACTGTTACCTCCGGTTATACTATAAGCCTAACCACTGTTGCCTCCGGTTACACTATAGCCTACCGCTGTTGCCTCCGGTTACACTTAAATCGGTCCACGGTTGCCTCTGCATACGCTATCAGCCTAGCCATTGTTACTTCAGGTTGCGCTACCCATGGCTGTCGGTTGCCTTTCAGCAGAACCTTCGATCACTGCTTCAGCTGTCTCTGTATTCAGGAGTTATCAGATAAGGCCGGTTGGCTCTTGGTGCCCCTGTCATCCGGATACGTTGCCCTGCAGTTCCTGTGGCAGTACTGCTTCACTGTCCAGTCCCTGCGCTACAGTCTGTTGCCAATTGTATCTATAATTTCTCCAGTGTCCTGTCTGTATTGTTATTACCTGTCTACATTGCCTGTTGTTATGTCCTGCTTAGACCTGTGTTAGGGTCTTTCTATTTCGCTATTAATAAATTACTTTTTTACCTTATCCAATTATCTGAGTGTACTGAAACCATGACACCCATCTTTCCTGGTGGCCAGAGCTTAACAAATATATTGCTGCCTTTGTCGCTTCCTGTCCATTCTGTGCGCAGACCAAATCACCCCGTCACCTTCCAGTGGGCCTTCTCCAACCCATTCCTAATGGGGAGAAGCCATGGTCACACCTTGCCATGGACTTTATAGTCGAACTCCCTTTGTCTAACGGTAACACAGTTGTTGACCGATTTTCTAAAATGATTCACTGCATACCTTTCAAAAAACTCCCATCCCCTAAAGAGTTGGGTACGTGTTTGTCAAAGAGGTCTATCGGCTACACGGGGTTCCCTAAGTCATAGTTTCCAACCGGGGTAGCCAGTTTGTCTCAAGATTCAGGAGGGCCTTCTGTGCGCAACTAGAGATCCAACTCTCCTTCTCCTCGGCTTATCACCCACAATCGAATGCGGCCGCTGAAAGCTCTAATCAGGCCTTTTGAGCAATTCCTGCGGTGCTACATCTCAGACCATCAGAATAATTGGTCGGATTCTACCTTGGGCGGAGTTTGCTCATAACAGTGCTGTCTCGGCTTCTACCCAACTCTCCCCCTTCATGGTGAATTATGGGTATCAACCCTCCATGATTCCAGATTCATTCTGTACCCAGAGAATTCCGGCATTGGAGGATCATCTCCAGTGAATTAATTCCAACTGGGTGCAGGTCCAAGAGTCACTGCAAGCTCGCAACAATCCCAGGAGCTTCAGGCTAATTGTAAATGCCTACCCGCACCCTCCTACCAGGTCGGGAGAGGGTCTGGTTGTCCTTCAGAAATCTCCATCTCCGAGTGCCCATGCGGAAACTGACTCCCCGATTTGTGGGGCCTTTCCGTAACCTACGACGGGTGAACCCTGTGGCCTATGCCCTAGACCTCCCTCCAAATATACAAATACACGTGTTCCATGTCTCGCTACTGAAACCTCTGGTATGCAATCGTTTCACTATGGTTACTTCTCGACCCCATTCGGTTCCCATTGACGTCCATTAGGAGTTCAAGGTCTGCTCAGTGTCGACTGAGGGAGGCTACAATATTTGGTACACTGGAAGGGGTACAGTCCAGAAGAGCACTCATGGGTTCCAGCCGCAAACGTACATGCCCCTACACTCCTCCATGCTTTCCCCATAAACCTGGTCCTGCCCCAAGGAGGGGGAGCAACCGCTCCTCCGCTAGAAGAGAGAGAGAGAGAGAGAGAGACAGACACTGAAGCGAACATTTGTGACATACCCTCCAAAAAAAAAACTTTAAAGGAAAACAGACAGCATTGAAAAAGTGTGGAGAGAAGTAATAACACTTTTGAAGGAGCAGGTCATTTGGTCGAAGTACTTATTGAATAGACCCTATTATAAAGTTCAGGGTTGTTAGCAGGGTCGCTTACCTTAGATATGGTAGTCCTCAACAAATTGAACCCAATTTCAAAGAGATCAGTCGAGTGTCCCCATGCTTCAAAGAAGCGGTCAGGTTGAGACTTCTTTACTTTTAGATTTCTTCCAATCATTTTGCCACAAACGATTGTCAACTTAAAACATGAGGACATCAGAGGTTTGCTTTCTCATACATTCTCTGGTATTTGGGGTCTGTTCTCCTCTGCCTGCTTTTGGGTACCTATTCTACTGTTCTATCATGCTCTGGGTTCGCCTAGCATTTTTCATATCAAATAGCTTCCTGCTTATCCCTGCAGTAGGTCACTCTTCCGTAGGGAATTTTAGCTAGCTTACATTCCATCTTTCTGATGGGAGAACAGAGCTTACACAAATAAAAAAAACTTGCATACAAAATTCTTTATAGATGGTAACTCACCCCAGCTATATTAGCCAAAATCTACCCCAATAATTCTCCCTTCTGTTTTAGAGGATGCCAGGTGCATGGAGACCTATGCAATATGTGGTAGTCATGCCCTGTTGCCAAAGATTTCTGGAAAAATTACATCTATTCTCATTCAATCAATCAGCGAATTTCAATTTGAAGTAAATCCATGGGTGATTTTCCTGGGTCTATACCAAAAATGTTTGGTACATGCTCTCACATGTTCTAGTGGCTAGAAAAATCTTGGCTTCCCACAGAAAACAAACACTACCTGACCAGACTGCCCTTCTGAGGCAAATCTATAAAATGTTTACCTTAGAAAAATGTGACCTCCCAACCTTACAATGAAGGTTCTTTTCAATTTAGCAACTATGAGTGACATTCACAATACCTGATTATGTGTTTGGTGTCTAACTCCTAATTTGTCCTGTCAGCTTGCCAATTTTTCCCGGCTATGCTCTAGGGGGTCTCATATTTTCTTTGTTCCCTATTTCCCTACTTCCATACAGTGTCATTACTCTACCCCCTTTTTTCTGTGTGTGTGTGTGATAATACTACTTAACGTTATACATGTTCTGAAAATTTGCATTTAGTCCTCCATATTAGCCTGCAGTGTGACCATAGGCTCTCTCCTTAACTATGCTTTTCCATTGTACCGTGCAATAATCATCAAACAACTTTTTTTTTAATTTACTTTATTTTATCCCTCCCAACCCTTCTCTCATGTTATCCTCCCTGATGTAAAAATTATTTTCAATAAAGATTTTGGTTTAAAAAAAAAATACATATTTTATTGGGGTTAAAGGTAAACTGAATTTTATATTTATTTTAGTAGGGGGCACACTGTTTTAGTGGGTGCCTAGTGGGAATTTTCTCTCACATAATATTTCTTAAAGGCATAGTAATGTTTCGCAAAAGCAGCAGCTCCAATTAATCTTCATAGTATTTGAGCCATATAGAGTGTTGTTTTAGTACTGTCAGAGTTGTAGCTCAAGAGTATTTGAATGATAAAGTTTCCCCCTCCTGCCCCTTCTACCTAGCCCCCTCTCCTCAGATGTGGAATCTGGGCCATAGACCAGACAGCTCACAGCAAGGAACAATCTTCTTACTATGAGAACAATGAAAACCCTGCCCCCCTTGACAGTTTTTTCAGCTTTTTCCCTTATCTTAATTGAGGATTGTCTCTCTCTGCAATCTACCTGGACACATCCTGCTGCTCTGAGCTGAGCAGTGTTATATCAGTAAAAGGGGTGGGAGGGGGATACTGTATCATTCAATTACTCTTGAAATACAACTCTGACAGAACTGAAATAACACTTTCCAAGGCCCAAATACTATGATGATTAATTAGAGCTGCTTTTATTATGAAACATTACTATCCCTTTAAATATGTCAGCTTTGGTCATATGAATGAATGATAAATCTTTTGGATAGAACAGAAATGTCAGAGACGATGATGGGATGTTGACTGAGGCTAAAGACTACTTGGTTCTCTCAGTTTTGGAGGTTTTCATTTTATGTTTTCTGCCACCCCACCTGCGGGTGGGTTCATCTGTTGAAGTGTTTATGTATGTGACCAAGTTGTCACCCATAAAATTAGTTCTCAGATTTATCTGTCTGTGGCTACATTATCTGAGGCTGACAAGTGAATAGTCTGCACATTAATTAGGAGTTATTAGCATAGTATACTTTATTTTTGTCTCTTCAAGAACCTGTACATTCTATTGTTCTTATAATTGGCATTAAATGTGTCATCTATGTCTCTCTTGAACCTAGTCAGTACATCTTTGAGTCAACCTGATAATTATTTATAGGTTTTAAGTTTAGTCATTACTAGTATCAACTCTCCTTTAAAGGGATAGTAATACGTCAAAATTACTAATCCCTATTTTGTAGCCCTTACATAAAGAAGAAAAATGCCCCCAGTGGCATCTCTCAAGCCCTTATGGTTTGAGAGATAACTGCTTACAAAATCCCCCCCCCCGCCTGACATCAGCTTTCTAGCTGACAGCAGGGAAATCCGGTCCCGGGACCATTGGAGGCTCTGCAGCAGAGCCGAGATAGTGTTAATGAAAAAAAATATCCTTCACTTAAAAGGTATTATTCATGTGCTTGCAAACCAAGCACAAGTAGAAGACCTTTTCAGTGAAGGATTTCTTTAACTTCTATCTTTAAATGGCAGCTATCATGAGAAAGTTGCCCTATTGGCAGCTCTGCTCTGTGTCAACAGGGCTGCAGAAAGGAGATATTAAAGGGATAGTAATACTTCATTTTAACTTTATTTTATTTTGTAGGCATTAAAAAAACATGAAGAATGATATAAGTCTTATCTCTGAAACCTTTATGGTTTAAGAGATATTCACAAACAAAGTATCCCCCCCCTGTTCAACCAGATCAGAAGGGAGATGCCCAGGTAGACTGCAGAGAGGGACAATCTTCAATTAAGATAATGGAAAAAGCTGAAATACTTGTCAAGGGGGGAAGGGCTTTCATTGTTTTCATACAAAGAAAACTGTCCCCTTCTGTTATCTGTACTGTCATACAACCAGACTCACATCTGAGAAGAGATGGCTTACACTAGGTAAAAGGGGCGGGGAGGGGAACTTTGCTTGTGAATATCTCATAAACCATAAAGGTTTGAGAGATAAGACTTATATCATTCTTCATGTTTTTTTAATGCCTACAAAATAAAATAAAGTTAAAACGAAGTATTACTATCCCTTTAAAGGGCATGTGAAAGAAGACCCCAATGCATCACACAGGACTGTTCCTTGTCCTGCATGATACAGATACTCTGTGTTGGGCTTAAAAGCCCAACACAGCATGTATATAAGCAATACACATGAAACCCAGAAGTTTCTGGCTGACAGCCAAGAACTGCTGCTTTGCATTTCAGCTGCAGGAACTTTTCCTGAATCCTGAAGCCCCCTAAAACAGGTTATATGTGCCCATATTGTGTTTATTTAAATTATTTGGTTGTGAATATTACCTCCTGTGTTGATTTGTGCTCTGTTCTTTTAAATATGGTTATATTGGCAGTGGGTGTGGGACTTAGAGTGCCAGAGTGAAGGGCTTGATTTCATAGAGTATGCCTTGACAAAGTGCCAGTAAAGCACAAAACTGATGTCATCTCAATTACCATCTACCCCCGTCTGTCATGTTGATGCAGTTTGCTCTTTGTAGTAAGATTTTAGTTGGGTGAATGCTAGCTCTTTCTACTTCTTTTGCTGTTTATGCTGATGCTTAACAATAATTAAGGCAGAACACTGGGAAATTGTGAGTAGTGTTCATTAATCTCCTCTGGAGCGGTGCTGTGCTGAAATGATAAATTGTTGCAATTAATTCCCAATCTCTTTAAGTGCATACAGCATTACCTCCAGTTACTCAGAGGTCCGGAGCGACCATGTAGCCAATGTTCATTTCTTGTTGACTTGCATAATTAGAATGAAGTCTGAATATGCAATAGATGAAATGTCATACACTCATGCAAGTTTTTAGGAGGTTTTTTAGCTTAATTTGTGTGCCATACATGGTGGTCTCTTCTCTTGTAATATAGGTAAAATATGGTAACATGTTAGACATAAGCAAAGTAGAACACAGCTACAGTAAATGTAAATCTTTTTCAGCTAACGAAGCAGCTCTAGAATGCAAGCTTTCAAGACAAAGGTCTCTTCTTCAGTCATATTTAGAGTGAAGGTCATATAACAGGTCATACATGCATGCTGATTGTTAGGAGGTTTTCAGCTTCATTTTTGTGCTTTACGTTATGGTATCTCCCACTGTAAAATAGGTAAAAGGTGGTGCCATTTTAGCTGTACTCAAAGGAGACTGATTTAGTTGAAGTGATACCTTTATTGGCTAACAGAGCAGCTCTAGGATGCAAGCTTTCAAGACAACTTAGGTCTCTTCTTGAGTAATTTTTAGAATGAAGGCTGAATATAGAATATATGACAGGTCATAACCTCATGTAAATTGTTAGAAGGATCCCCTGCTTCATTTGTGTGTGGTACATTGTGGTATCTCCCATTGTAATACAGGTAAAAGGTGGTACCATGTTAATTGCAGACAAAACAGGAAACTGCTAGAGTAAAAGTGTTAACTTTATTGGCTGAGTGGCTCTAGGATGCAAACTTTGAAGACAACTTAGGTCTCTTCTTCAGGCATATTTAGAATGAAGGCTGAATGCAAAATACGTGTCACCATGCAAATTCTTAGGAGGCTCTTCAGCTTCATTTGTGTTGGGTACTTAGTGGTATCTCAAATTGTAATCTAGGTAAAAGGTGGTACAATGATATCTATAGCCAAAGTAGGAGACTGGTAGAGTAAATGTGATACCTTTAATGGCTAACTGAGTAGCTGTAGGAGGTGAGATATCAAGACCACTTAGGGTCTTCTTCAGGTGTATTCAGAATGAAGACTGAATACAGAACACCTGACAGATCATACAATTGTGCTAATTGTTAGAACATTCTTCATCTTCATTTGTGTGCGGTATTTCCATTGTACCTAGGTAAAAGGTGGTTCCGTGTTAACCTTAGCTAGAGCAGGAGACTGGTAGAGTAAAAGTTATACCTTTATTGATTAACTGAGTAGCTTTAGAGTGCAAGCTTTAAAGACCACTTACGTCTCTTCTTCAGGCATAATTAGAATGAACAACAAAAGAAGTAAAAAGAGCAGGCACTCAAATGAGCAAGGGTTTGATTCAATTGTCCCCGTTAGGCCAAAAAAACACGACGGAATTTTTGCAAGCACGGAAAGTGGTTCAATTACCAGTGCTATGAAAAAATGCTGGAAACAGAACCCCTGCTGGGAGATAAAGTAAGGTAATGATGTGTGCTATGCAGCACATCCGTTTCTCCACCACTGCCTCCTCCGCGGCTGCACACAGTCGCGGAGAAATAGAAAAGGATAATTTTATTTTTAATACATTTAAGAAGGATTATTTAAACAAAATTGCCAAGTTATGTTATTTGGGGTTCACCCACACACTCATACATAGTTTAAAGGGATAGTAATACCTGGATTTAAGAAGGTTTAATATTGTTCATATGAAAAAAATAAATGAAATGTAGTAAATCCCATTGCTTAAAGATGTATATTTTACAGAGGACAAGGTCCAAAAGAGACTCATAAAGGTTTTGACAAATAAAGCACCTGGACCTGATGGTATACACCCAAAGGTACTTAAAAACATAGTTCAGTAATAGCAAGACCATTATACTTGATATTTATTAATTCACTTTCATCAGGCATAGTGCCGTGTGATTGGAGGAAAGCTGATGTAGTTACATTGTTCAAAAAGGGGGCAAGATTCAAACCAGGAAATTATAGACCTGTGAGCTTGACTTCCATAGTGGGTAAGATACTAGAAGGGTTACTAACTAACAGTATTCAGAACTATGTGAAGACAAACAATATCATTAGTAGGAATCAGCATGGTTTTATGAAGAACAGATCATGTCAGACTAACTTACTTGCATTTTCCGAAACAGTAAGTAGTAATTTGTACAAGGGAATTGCTGTTGATGTGGTGTATTTGGATTTTGCAGAAGCCTTTGATACAGTGCCTCACAACAGGTTACTGCATAAATTAAAAAGCTTCTGTTTGGGCGGTGTTATCTTTACATGGATTAAGAACTGGTTAAATGATAGATGGCAGAGAGTTGCTGTAAATGGAACCTTTTCAACTTGATCTAAAGTTATAAGAGGGGTGCCACTGGGCCCAATGCTTTTTAATTTGTTTATTAATGATCTAGAAGTGGGAATTGCTATTAGCGTCTCAATCTTTGCTGATGACACTAAGCTATGTAAGGAAATACATACAGAGCTGGGTGTTTTTTCTCTGCAGAAGGATTTAGATAAACTGAGTGAATTGGCAGAAAACTGGCAGATGACATTTAGTGTAGATAAATGTAAGGTTATGCATTTGGGCTGTAGAAACAAACATGCTACATATACTCTAAATGGGAAACAACTTGGGGAATCCTCATTAGAGAAAGATTTATGAGTACTGATAGTTGATAGACTTTACAGCAGTATGCAGAATCCCTCAGCGGCTGCAAGAGCAAGTAGGGTACGTGTCTGCATTAAAAGAGGTGTAGATGCAAGGGATGCTAATATTATCCTACCTCTTTATAAATCCTTGGTTAGGACTCGTCTAGAATATGGAGTACAATTTTGGACACCAGTTCTTAAAGAAGACATTGTTGAACTGGAAAAAGCACAGATACGTGCAACAAAACTGACAAGGGATTGGAGGATCTGAGTTACAAAGACAGACTAGCCAAAATGGGTTTGTTTACATTAGAGATGAGACATCTAAGGGGTGGTATGATTGCCATTTACAAATACATTCAAGGTCAATACAAATAACTATCCAATTAATTATTTATGCAAAGAGCTGAGCTAAATACATTCAAGGTCAATACAAAAACTATCCAATTAATTATTTATGCAAAGAGCTGAGCTAAGAACAAGAGATCATCCATTAAGATTAGAGGAAAGGTGCAGTTGACTAAAACAAAGGCAGGAATTTTTTACAGTAAGTGCGGTAAAGCCATGGAAATCTTTGCCTTGGAATGGTGTACTTGCAGATAATGTAACTGCTTTAAAAAAGCAATGAATGCCTATCTAGCACAAAACAATATTTAAAATTATGAGAGATGGCTTTAATGTAGATAGGTTGTTGATCCAGGGAACTATCTGACTGCCATTTGGAGTCAGGAAGGGATTTTTTTACCCACTTGGATCTAAATTGGAAATGGCTTCAGGGTTTTTTTGTTTTTTTTTTTGCCTTTCTCTGGATCAATAGGGGTGTTTTTGGCATGGGCTGGATTTGATGGACGCATGTCTTTTTCAGCCTCTTCAACTATGTTACTAAGTTCCCAATTTTGCTGTTACTTAGCTGCATTTTGGAAACTAACTGCACAAAAAGAACGTTTGGCCACAAGACCTTTTCTGTGGACTAATGTCTGTTGTGCTGTTAGCCAGTAGGGAATTTGAATACCGACTTAGACATTTTCTTTTGTCAGTCGGTGTCCATTTTGCCCTACCATCTTTTTTACTGGGTTTAATTGAATCAAGCCCTAAAATCTTTATTACAAAGAGTGACTGCATTAAAGGGATAGTAATATTTTGTTTTATCTTTATTTTATTTTGTAGGCGTTAAAAAAACATGAAGAACGATACAAGTCTTATCTCTCAAACCTTTATGGTTTGAGAGATATTCACAAGCAAAGTTTCCCCTCCCGCCCCTTTTACCTAGAGTAAGTCACCTCTTCTCAGATATGGAATGCAGTCCATAGACCAGACAGATAACAGCAGGGGACAGTCTTCTTCCTATGTGAACAGTGAAAGCCCTGTCCCCCTTGACAAGTTTTTCAGCTTTTTCCCTTATCTTAATTGAAGATTGTCCCTCTCTGCAATCTACCTGGGCACCTCCCTTCTGATCTGGCTGAACAGTGTTACATCAGTAAAAGGGGTGGGAGGGGGATACTTTGTCGTTGAATTACACTTGAACTACAACTCTGACAGAATTGAAATAACACTCTCCAAAGTCCAAATACTATGATGATTAATTAGAGCTGCTTTTATTATGAAACATTACTATCCCTTTAACATGACAGATGGGAAGGTAGAGGGTAATCAAACAGACAGCTGTTTCATGCCTTACTGGAGCTTTGTCAAGGCATATTCTAAGGATAGAAGCCCTTCACTCTACATTAATTATAGTGCTCCAAGTCCCTCCCACACTGGCAAAGTAACCAGATTTCAATAAATAGAGAACTATTCAAGTCACAGGTAATATTCACAACCCAATTATTTAAATAAACACAATCAGGAAATGACAGTTTAACCCCATGGGTGCCACAAAGGCATATGATGCACAACCTCAATGCACCATATACCTTCCCGGCCTTCCAAAACAAGCCATCCCCAAGTCCTTGTAATACAGATTACAAAATGTCAAACAAATTGTTACTGCAAAAAGGAGACATCTCATTTTTATCATTCAATCCTAAAAAAGCAGTGGCTTGAAGTCAGATCAGTTCTTTCTTTAATAAGTCATTTTCCCTATCCCCTCCCCGAGAGTTTTGGAAGATGCTTTCAATCCCTCCAAATTTAAGGACATCAGCAACTCCATTATTTGTATCCCTAAAACTAACCTTCTATTTAGCTGTCCTTTTCTAATAGATCTTAGGTGTTCTAAAATTCTCTCCTTAAGGGGATGTTTAGTTTCCCCAATATAAAATCTACCAATAGGGCAAAAAAGGACATTAAAACATGAAGGACATACTGCAGATAATCATATCTCTAACATCATGAGGATACCAAGGAAGTAACATATATTTCCCTGTGACTATATAACTGAAAACCAGACAACTACCGCAGTAGTAGTTCCCTGTAGGACTTATCTAATCAACTACCCTCAGGACTAGAACTTTCATGTTCACTACATATTACAGCTATATTCTAGAAGATATGAGAGGGATGTCTTGGATAAGGCACTTAATAGAGCTAGGAACAGTAGAAGGTAAGGTAAAGGTCTAAGAGGATGTGTTTGGTCTTTCATTTCTCTTCTATGTCTGGGCATATTTAAAATGTAATTCATGATAAATAGCACATTCTACCTAGAGATCCCCTATTGATGGATGTTTGCACAGATAAATCAGTGGTCAGTTTATGGCAAGCCAGGAATCTGCGTGATTGTGTCACGGTTTGTTACTGTTTGTTAAAGAACTCTCAGACAGTTAGCTAAGGTTAAAAGGTTTTATTGAAAATAGTGCACAATAGCCCCACTCAGGTCCAGATAAGGTCCGTACCAGGTACTTTCCAGATCTGGCGCAGGTCAGGGCGAAAATACACATACAGTAGTAGTAAGCATAAATAAGTGTGATGATCTTGGACTTGTAGGCAGAGTCACAGCAAAGTACAGGAACAAGAATATCCTTGACAGCCCCACACCACAGTAGGTGACATAGGCGATGGGTATCTGAAGGGAAATCCCCTCGTAAACTAGGGCTAACGAAGGCAGCACAAATAGTGTACAAGTGGACACTAGGCCTTAGACTTCTAGAATTAATGGAGGCAACACTGGCAAGACACTGGCAGAGGACTGACCCTAGGAGAGTAGGGTAAACGGAGGCAACACGGACAGGACTCTGGCAGTGTCTGAACCCTAGAATGCTAGGGTTAATCGAGGCAACACAGACAGTACTCTGGCAACGGCTAGACCCTAGAACACTAGGGTTAACAGAGGCAACACTGAATGGACTCTGGCAGCAACAGGACCCTAGCACGCTAGGGTTAATGGAGGCAATGCAGCTCTGTCTCAGGTAGTGACTGAGCCCTAGAACACTAGGGTAAACGGAGGCAACACAGACAGGGTTCTGGCAGTGACGGAGCCCTAGCACGCTTGGGTTAAGGGAGGCAACAGTCACCAGATACTGGCAATATAACGACCCTAAGCCAATAGGGTGAACTGAGGCAATGTGGGCAAAAGTGTGGTACAGACTGGACCCAGATATTATAGGGTTACTGGAGGCAACACAGACACTGGTGAGTGCAAGGACTCCCAGAGGCTTCAGGAGACTATAGGAGCGGTAAGCGAGCGGGAGAGATAGGTACATAACATAACTGGTCCGCAGCC
Source organism: Rhinophrynus dorsalis (assembly GCA_037306005.1). Classification (NCBI taxonomy): domain Eukaryota; kingdom Metazoa; phylum Chordata; class Amphibia; order Anura; family Rhinophrynidae; genus Rhinophrynus; species Rhinophrynus dorsalis. The sequence goes on from CM074719.1 coordinate 252,021,571, forward strand.
GGTGTCTCCCTATCATTACATGGAGGTAATAAGCTAGTCCTGTGCACAACTGAATTAGAAGCACAATCAGGTCGGCACACATGGACTACAGCCAGTCAGGAGAACCACCAGACACCATCCCAGCCAGATCGGTGATAACGGATTGTCAGCCAGTCCTTAGTCAGTAACGGAATCAGACACTCAGCCATGCCAGTTCGGTACACAAGGAGTTAGTCAGCCAGTCCTAGTCAGCAACGGAATCAGATACCCAGCCAAGCCAGTTCGGTACAAAAGGAGTTAGTCAGCCAGTGCTAGTCGGTAACGGAATCAGATTCTCAGCCAAGCCATTTCGGTACACAAAGGAGTTAGTCAGCGAATCCAAGGTCAGCAACGGAATCGGATCACAGGAGCGTCAGGCACTAAGCGTAGTCAGGTGAGCTGGGTTATACACGGAAACAGGAAACAAGAAGTACTAGTCGCTAGATACGGGTACGCCACAAAAGGGCACCGGTATAGTGACAGGAGGGTGTATATAAAGCCAAAGCCCAGGGAGGAGTCATAGCGCAGGACCAATAAGAATGCAGCTAGAGTAAACCCGGAGTTAACAATGTCATTAGACAGAATCACGGCACCATGATAGTACCCCCCTCTCAAAGACCCCCCCCCCCGTCTTGAGGGGGGTCTAGGCTTAGCTGGAAACTTAGCATTGAATCTGCGCAACAATAGTGGAGCATGGATGTCAGAGTGGTTCACCCATGAGCATTCCTCTGGGCCATATCCCTTCCAGTGCACCAAGTACTGGATCTGCCCATGAAATCTACGAGAGTCTATGATGCTCTGAACTTCATATTCATCGTGATTCTCAATACGCACTGGAGCAGGAACAGCCGGAGAGGTGGTATAGCGGTTACACACCAGGGGTTTGAGGAGGGATACATGGAACACATTATAAATCCTCATAGAGGCAGGTAACTCTAGGGCATAGTCTACAGGGTTAACTTTGCGAAGCACCCGGAACAGACCCACAAATTGGGGGGCCAACTTGCCACACGGAACTTGCAGTTTTACGTTTTTGGAGGACAACCATACCCGGTCCCCCACTTGGAACACGGGGGCCGGCAGACGTCTATTATTGGCATGCCGCTAAACTCGTTGAAACGAGTCACTGGGAGAACTCTGGACTTGTGCCCAAGTGGTGTGGAGTTGCCTAATGTGCTCATCTAGAGCCGGAATCTGCTGCATTTGAAATGTGTCTGGAAGCAAGCACGGTTAGAACCCATAGTTGATGAGAAAGGGTGAGCTCCCCGAGGCAGAGCACATGGAACAATTTCTGGAGAACTCAGCCCATGGCAACAAATCCGCCCAGTTATCGTGATGGTTGAAGATAAAACATCATAAAAACTGCTCCAACCCCTGGTTGGAGCGTTCAGCGGCCCCATTCGTCTGGGGGTGGTAAGTAGAGGAGAATGACAACTGGATGCCCATTTGGTCACAGAATGCCCTCCAGAACCTGGATACAAATTGACTCCCACGATCAGAGACTAGGACCTTGGGTACCCCATGAAGCCGAAACACTTCTCTAGCAAAAACCATGGCCAGTGTCTTAGCCGAGGGCAAGCCGGGGAGTGGCACAAAATCAGCCATCTTCGAGAAACTGTCAACCACCATAAGAATGACTGTGTAACCATTAGAGGCAGGCAGTTCTCCCATAAAATCAATTGACACATGTGACCATGGGCGATTGCCATTAGGAACAGCTTGCAAGAGCCCCACTGGGAGGTGCCTAGGGGTCTTGTAGCGGGCACAAACTGTACAAGCTGCTGTGAACGCTGCACAATCCGTCCTTAGCGTAGGCCACCAGAACATTCGGGACAATGACCATATTAGTTGGTTCTTGCCTACATGGCTGGCAGCACGGGATCCTTGATAAGTTTCCATTAACTTAGCCCAAAAGGGTTAATCCACAAAGCACTTCCCCATGGGTTTCTCAGGAGGGGCATTGGCCTGGGTGCCAAAATGTCCTGACCCAGTGGGGATGTGATGCTGGTGCGTAGGGTGGCAAGGATGTGATCCGGAGTTATAATAGGCACAGGCGCTGAATCGGACTCCGGATCTGTACCAAATTGTCTGGATAAGGCGTCTGCCTTACTATTCTTAGTGCCCAGTAAGTATGATACTATGAAATTGAAACGTGACAAGAATAAGGCCCATCTGGCTTGTCTAGGGGATAACCTTTTGGCCTCCGAGAGGTAGGTAAGGTTTTTGTGGTCTGTAAGAATCAGAATTGGCACCCTAGTGCCCTCTACCAGATGGCGCCACTCACGAAGTGCCAAAATAATTGCCAATAATTCACGATCCCCAATGTCGTAGACACTCTGGGCCTTAGTAATTTTCTTTGAAAAAAATCCACATGGTATTAAGGTCTTCCCAGGACCCGATCCCTGCGACAGTACTGCCCCAACACCAGTCTCGGAGGCGTCTACTTCCAGAATAAATGGCAAACTAGGTATCGGATGTGACAGAACTGGTGTTTAGGAGAATGCAGATTTCAGGGAATCAAACACCTTTACCGCTTCAGGGGACCATACTGAAGCATTAGCACCCTTGTGCGTCATGTCAGTCAATGGCTTTACAATCATAAAGTAGGCACAAATAAATTTTCTATAATAATTTGCAAAGCCCAGGAACCACTGCAAGGGATTCAGGCCAATGGGATGTGGCCACTGCAACACAGCAGACAGTTTCTCTTTGTCCATGGCAATGCCATCTTTGTCAATCATGTAGCCTAGGAACGGCACCTTGGATCTATGGAATTCGCATTTATCTAGTTTGCAAAATAACTTATTTTCTCTCAATCTCTGTAGTACTGCTTTAACATGTACCCTGTGAACCTCTAGGTCAGCATAATAAATCAGAATATCGTCCAGGTAGACCACTATGCAGGACTGTAACATGTCCCTTGATAAACTCTTGGAATACCGCGGGGGCATTGCATAGCCCAAAGGACATCACTAGATACTCGTAATGTCCCGTTCGAGAGTTAAAGGCGGATTTCCACTCGTCATCTTCCTTTATTCTGATCAAATTATATGCCACCCTTAAGTCGAGTTTGGTGAAAATGGAAGCGCCCTTGAGTCGATCAAACAATTCCGTTATGAGCGGAATGGGGTAGGCATTCTTAATCATTATCTTGTTCAGACCCCTGTAATCAATACAGGGTCTGAGTTCCCCATTTTTCTTTTTCACAAAAAAGAATCCAGCCCCCGCGGGCAAGGAAGACTTACGAATTATGCCCCGGGCCATGGCATCAGAGATATACTCCTCCATTGCCTGATTTTCCTCACAGGTCAATGAATAGGTTCTACCCTTAGGTGGCATTGACGCTCGACCAGTCAACAACGAAATCATGAATCCCACCTTACTTCTCTCGCTCGGAAAAGCCTGGGGTACCAGTTCCAAAAAAATTTCTAGCTGATTTAGGAAACCCCAGCATAAGGTGGGATCCCCATCATATCTCAATGGGAGGGGAGCCGTGGCTGACAACCCTCTATTCGGCATACTGGGGGTCAAGGTTTGTGACATTGGCGCCAAAACTGGAGTGGCCAGCGATGCCTGCACAGGTTTGTCTAGGTAAGCGGTATGCTCCAGGATAGTTTGCACAGCCAGTGACAACTGATCCAAACGTTGCTCATGTGCATCCATTCTCCAATGGATGTTCTGAGAGCTACCTTCACCTGAATTGTCTGAGGTCATTGGCCCTTTCGTACTGTCACGGTTTGTTACTGTTTGTTAAAGAACTCTGAGACAGTTAGGTAAGGTTAAAAGGTTTATTGAAAATAATGCACAATAGCCCCACTCAGGTCCAGATAAGGTCCGTACCAGGTACTTTCCAGATCTGACGCAGGTCAGGGCGAAAATACACACACAGTAGTAGTAAGCAAAATAAGTGTGATGATCTTGGACTTGTAGGCAGATTCACAGCAAAGTACAGGAACAAGAATATCCTCGACAGCCCCACATCGCAATAGGTGACACTGGCGATGGGTAGCTGAAGGGAAATCCCCTAGTGAACTAGGGATAATGAAGGCAGCACAAATAGTGTACAAGTGGACACTAGGCTATAGACTTCTAGGGTTAACAGAGGCAACACTGGCAAGACACTGGCAGAGGACTGACCCTAGGAGAGTAGGGTAAACGGAGGCAACACGGACAGGACTCTGGCAGTGACTGAACCCTAGAAGGCTAGGGTTAATCGAGGCAACACAGACAGTACTCTGGCAACGGCTAGACCCTAGAACACTAGGGTTAACAGAGGCAACACTGAATGGACTCTGGCAGCAACTGGACCCTAGCACGTTAGGGTTAATGGAGGCAACGCAGCTGTGGCTCAGGTAGTGACTGAGCCCTAGAACGCTAGGGTAAACAGAGGCAACACAGACAGGGTTCTGGCAGTGACGGAACCCTAGCACCAGATACTTGCAATATAATGACCCTAAGCCAATAGGGTGAACTGAGGCAATGTGGGCAAAAGTGTGGTACAGACTGGACCCAGATATTATAGGGTTACTGGAGGCAACACAGACACTGGTGAGTGCAAGGACTCCCAGAGGCTTCAGGAGACTATAGGAGCGGTAAGCGAGCGGGAGAGATAGGTGCATAACATAACCGGTCCGCAGCCGGTGTCTCCCTAACAGTACATGGAGGTAATAAGCTAGTCCCGTGCACAACTGAGTTAGAAGCACAATCAGGTCGGCACACATGGACTACAGCCAGTCAGGAGAACCACCAGACACCAGCCCAGCCAGATCGGTGATAATGGATTGTCAGCCAGTCCTTAGTCAGTAACGGAATCAGACACTCAGCCATGCCAGTTCGGTACACAAGGAGTTAGTCAGCCAGTCCTAGTCAGCAACGGAATCAGATACCCAGCCAAGCCAGTTCGGTACAAAAGGAGTTAGTCAGCCAGTCCTAGTCGGTAACGGAATCAGATACTCAGCCAAGCCATTTCGGTACACAAAGGAGTTAGTCAGCGAATCCAAGGTCAGCAACGGAATCGGATCACAGGAGCGTCAGGCACTAAGCGTAGTCATGTGAGCTGGGTTATACACGGAAACAGGAAACAAGAAGTACTAGTCGCTAGATACGGGTACGCTACAAAAGGGCACCGGTATAGTGACAGGAGGGTGTATATAAAGGCAAAGCCTAGGCAGGAGTCATAGCGCAGGACCAATAAGAATGCAGCTAGAGTAAACCCGGAAGTAACAATGTCACTAGACAGAATCACGGCACCATGATAGTACCCCCTTCTCAAAGACACCCCCCCCCCGTCTTGAGGGGGGTCTAGGCTTAGCTGGAAATTTAGCATGGAATCTGCGCAACAATAGTGGAGCATGGATGTCAGAGTGGTTCACCCATGAGCATTCCTCTGGGCCATATCCCTTCCAGTGCACCAAGTACTGGATCTGCCCATGAAATCTACGAGAGTCTATGATGCTCTGAACTTCATATTCATCGTGATTCTCAATACGCACTGGAGCAGGAACAGCCGGAGAGGTGGTATAGCGGTTACACACCAGGGGTTTGAGGAGGGATACATGGAACACATTATAAATCTTCATAGAGGCAGGTAACTCTAGGGCATAGTCTACAGGGTTAACTTTGCGAAGCACCCGGAACAGACCCACAAATTGGGGGGCCAACTTGCCACACGGAACTTGCAGTTTTACGTTTTTGGAGGACAACCATACCCGGTCCCCCACTTGGAACACGGGGGCCGGCAGACGTCTATTATTGGCATGCCGCTAAACTCGTTGAAACGAGTCACTGGGAGAACTCTGGACTTGTGCCCAAGTGGTGTGGAGTTGCCTAATGTGCTCATCTAGAGCCGGAATCTGCTACGTTTGAAATGTGTCTGGAAGCAAGCACGGTTAGAACCCATAGTTGATGAGAAAGGGTGAGCTCCCCGAGGCAGAGCACATGGAACAATTTCTGGAGAACTCAGCCCATGGCAACAAATCCGCCCAGTTATCGTGATGGTTGGAGATAAAACATCGTAAAAACTGCTCCAACCCCTGGTTGGAGCGTTCAGCGGCCCCATTCGTCTGGGGGTGGTAAGTAGAGGAGAATGACAACTGGATGCCCATTTGGTCACAGAATGCCCTCCAGAACCTGGATACAAATTGACACCCACGATCAGAGACTAGGACCTTGGGTACCCCATGAAGCCGAAACACTTCTCTAGCAAAAACCATGGCCAGTGTCTTAGCCGAGGGCAAGCCGGGGAGTGGCACAAAATCAGCCATCTTCGAGAATCTGTCAACCACCATAAGAATGACTGTGTAACCATTAGAGGCAGGCAGTTCTCCCATAAAATCAATTGACACATGTGACCATGGGCGATCGCCATTAGGAACAGCTTGCAAGAGCCCCACTGGGAGGTGCCTAGGGGTCTTGTAGCGGGCACAAACTGTACAAGCTGCTGTGAACGCTGCACAATCCGTCCTTAGCGTAGGCCACCAGAACATTCGGGACAATGACCATATTATTTGGTTCTTGCCTACATGGCTGGCAGCACGGGATGCTTGATAAGTTTCCATTAACTTAGCCCAAAAGGGTTAATCCACAAAGCACTTCCCCATGGGTTTCTCAGGAGGGGCATTGGCCTGGGCTGCCAAAATGTCTTGACCCAATGGGGATGTGATGCTGGTGCGTAGGGTGGCAAGGATGTGATCCGGAGGTATAATAGGCACAGGCGCCGAATCGGACTCCGGATCTGTACCAAATTGTCTTGATAAGGCGTCTGCCTTACCATTCTTAGTGCCCAGTAAGTATGATACTATGAAATTGAAACGTGACAAGAATAAGGCCCATCTGGCTTGTCTAGGGGATAACCTTTTGGCCTCCGAGAGGTAGGTAAGGTTTTTGTGGTCTGTAAGAATCAGAATTGGCACCCTAGTGCCCTCTACCAGATGGCGCCACTCACGAAGTGCCAAAATAATTGCCAATAATTCACGATCCCCAATGTCGTAGACACTCTGGGCCTTAGTAATTTTCTTTGAAAAAAATCCACATGGTATTAAGGTCTTCCCAGGACCCGATCCCTGCGACAGTACTGCCCCAACACCAGTCTCGGAGGCGTCTACTTCCAGAATAAATGGCAAACTAGGTATCGGATTTGACAGAACTGGTGTTTAGGAGAATGCAGATTTCAGGGAATCAAACACCTTTACCGCTTCAGGGGACCATACTGAAGCATTAGCACCCTTGTGCGTCATGTCAGTCAGTGGCTTTACAATAATAAAGTAGGCACAAATAAATTTTCTATAATAATTTGCAAAGCCCAGGAACCACTGCAAGGGATTCAGGCCAATGGGATGTGGCCACTGCAACACAGCAGACAGTTTCTCTTTGTCCATGGCAATGCCATCTTTGTCAATCATGTAGCCTAGGAACGGCACCTTGGATCTATGGAATTTGCATTTATCTAGTTTGCAAAATAACTTATTTTCTCTCAATCTCTGTAGTACTGCTTTAACATGTACCCTGTGAACCTCCAGGTCAGCATAATAAATCAGAATATCGTCCAGGTAGACCACTATGCAGGACTGTAACATGTCCCTAAGGACATAGTTGATAAACTCTTGGAATACCACGGGGGCATTGCATAGCCCAAAGGGCATCACTAGATACTCGTAATGTCCCGTTCGAGAGTTAAAGGCGGATTTCCACTCGTCATCTTCCTTTATTCTGACCAAATTATATGCCACCCTTAAGTCGAGTTTGGTGAAAATGGAAGCGCCCTTGAGTCGATCAAACAATTCCGTTATGAGCGGAATGGGGTAGGCATTCTTAATCATTATCTTGTTCAGACCCCTGTAATCAATACAGGGTCTGAGTTCCCCATTTTTCTTTTTCACAAAAAAGAATCCAGCCCCCGCGGGCAAGGAAGACTTACGAATTATTCCCCGGGCCATGGCATCAGAGATATACTCCTCCATTGCCTGATTTTCCTCACAGGTCAATGAATAGGTTCTACCCTTAGGTGGCATTGACGCTCGACCAGTCAACAACGAAATCATGAATCCCACCTTACTTCTCTCGCTCGGAAAAGCCTGGGGTACCAGTTCCAAAAAAATTTCTAGCTGATTTAGGAAACCCCAGCATAAGGTGGGATCCCCATCATATCTCAATGGGAGGGGAGCCGTGGCTGACAACCCTCTATTCGGCATACTGGGGGTCAAGGTTTGTGACATTGGCGCCAAAACTGGGGTGGCCAGCGATGCCTGCACAGGTTTGTCTAGGTAAGCGGTATGCTCCAGGATAGTTTGCACAGCCAGTGACAACTGATCCAAACGTTGCTCATGTGCATCCATTCTCCAATGGATGTTCTGAGAGCTACCTTCACCTGAATTGTCTGAGGTCATTGGCCCTTTCGTACTGTCACGGTTTGTTACTGTTTGTTAAAGAACTCTGAGACAGTTAGGTAAGGTTAAAAGGTTTATTGAAAATAATGCACAATAGCCCCACTCAGGTCCAGATAAGGTCCGTACCAGGTACTTTCCAGATCTGACGCAGGTCAGGGCGAAAATACACACACAGTAGTAGTAAGCAAAATAAGTGTGATGATCCTGGACTTGTAGGCAGATTCTCAGCAAAGTACAGGAACAAGAATATCCTCGACAGCCCCACATCGCAATAGGTGACACTGGCAATGGGTAGCTGAAGGGAAATCCCCTAGTGAACTAGGGATAATGAAGGCAGCACAAATAGTGTACAAGTGGACACTAGGCTATAGACTTCTAGGGTTAACAGAGGCAACACTGGCAAGACACTGGCAGAGGACTGACCCTAGGAGAGTAGGGTAAACGGAGGCAACACGGACAGGACTCTGGCAGTGACTGAACCCTAGAAGGCTAGGGTTAATCGAGGCAACACAGACAGTACTCTGGCAACGGCTAGACCCTAGAACACTAGGGTTAACAGAGGCAACACTGAATGGACTCTGGCAGCAACTGGACCCTAGCACGTTAGGGTTAATGGAGGCAACGCAGCTGTGGCTCAGGTAGTGACTGAGCCCTAGAACGCTAGGGTAAACGGAGGCAACACAGACAGGGTTCTGGCAGTGACGGAACCCTAGCACGCTAGGGTTAACGGAGGCAACAGACACCAGATACAGGCAATATAACGACCCTAAGCCAATACGATGAACTGAGGGAATGCGGGCAAAAGTGTGGTACAGACTGGACCCAGATATTATAGGGTTACTGGAGGTAACACAGACACTGGTGAGTGCAGGGACTCCCAGAGGTTCCAGGAGACTATAGGAGCGGTAAGCGAGCAGGAGAGATAGGTATATAACATAACCGGTCCACAACCAGTGTCTCCCTATCAGTACACGGAGGTAATAAGCTAGTCCCATGAACAACTGAGTTAGAAGCACAACCAGGTCAGCACACACGGATTACAGCCAGTCAGGAGAACCTGGAGAACTGGATTGTCAGCCAGTCCTTAGTCAGTAACGGAATCAGACACTCAGCCATGCCAGTTCGGTACACAAGGAGTTAGTCAGCCAGTCCTAGTCAGCAACGGAATCAGATACTCAGCCAAGATAGTTCGGTACACAAGGAGTTAGTCAGCCAGTCCTAGTTAGTAACGGAATCAGATACTCAGCCAAGCCAGTTCGGTACACAAAGGAGTTAGTTAGCCAGTCCAAGGTCAGCAACGGAATCGGATCACAGGAGCATCAGACACTAAGCGTAGTCAGGCGAGCCGGGTCATACACGGAAACAGAAAACAAGAACTACTAGTCTCTAGATACGGGTACACCACGAAAGGGCACTGGTATAGTGACAGGAGGGTGCATATAAAGGCAAAGCCCAGGGAGATGTCATAGCGCAGGACCAATAAGAATGCAGCTAGAGTAATCCCGGAAGTAACAATGTCGCTAGACAGAATCACGGCACCGTGATAACTATCCCTGAGGGTACTTGGTTAAATAAGGGAAGTCCTACTGTTGCAGCAGTTGTCTCATGTTAGAGATTTGATTACCTGCCATATGTCCTTTGTGGTTTCTTTCCTTTTCTGACTTTGTGGTAGATTTTATAGGGTGACATGATTTCAGTTATTTAAAGCTTCTGTTTTCAACAAAAGAAAAGGGTAACACATCAACTGCCAACATTTTGACAAGTTTACCATTCCACAGACTTCTTTCTAAGAACTTAATAAGTGTGTGATGGCAGTACACAGTAGAAGAACTCTGTAACTTTGTTGCTTTAAGGCCATCATTTGTGGATGTAGTGGGGGTGTGGACAGTATGAAGCTTGTCATACTCCTCTGCAGCAGGAGCAGAAAATTTTGCCCTTCGCTCTTAGTCCGTATAAATTTTTCCTGGGGGTGATGAGGGCAAAGCCATAATATGACCCCCATGCCAGACCATCCAGTCCCTTTGTTTATATGGAGGGGGTAATTGTAGGGGGAGGGGCAAGTGCCCCCCCCGGATGCCTATGTAGGACATATTCATTGTCCCTTTCAGAAACCACAGCCTTAGAGATATATATAAAGGGAAACCTCAATCAGGGTTTTGCTGCCCTTCTTCTCCAACCATGGCTTTTTTTTTTGTTTCTAAGAAGGATGGGTCTTTTCACCCCTGTATTAACTACCAGGGACTGAATAAGATAACCCATCAAAACTGTTATTATTTACCGTTAATTCACAAACACCTGGATCATCTGAAAGGCTCTATAGTGTTTATGAAGCTGGACCTTAGAGAGGCAGTTTGGGAGGGCAATAAGTGGAAGACAGCCTTCAATACTCATCAAATCAGTATTTGATATGACCACACTTTGCCTTCAAAACAGCATCAATTTTTCTAGTTACATTTGCAAACAGTTTTTTTTAAAAAAACTCAGCAAATAGGTTGTTCCAAACATCTTGGAGAACTAATCACAGTTCTTTTGTGGATTTAGGCAGCCTCAGTTGCTTCTCTGTAATCCCAGACAGACTCAATAATGATCAGGGTTCTGTGGGGGGGCCATACCATCACTTCCAGGAATCCTTGTTCTTTTAAGATAGTTTTTAATGACTTTGGCTGTATGTTTGGGGTCGTTGTCATGCTGCAGAATACATTTTGGACCAATCCGATGCCTCCCAGATGGTATTGGATGATGGATATGTATCCCTGTCTGCCTGTACTTCTCAGCATTGAGGATTAATTCTAACTAAGGGCTTGATTCAAATGTTGGCGTCGCCAGAAAAAACTGGCGACGCTGGTTTTAACGTCAACTGAGCAATGCAAATGTTCCACTAGTAACAAGCGACGCCAGTTCTGAAACACACGTCGCCCGTCGCCAGAACAGCAAGATCTCACCCATAGAGGATAATGTACAAGCGACGCCAAAAGTGATTCAAATGTTGGAGTTAGGGCTTACGCGCGTTAAATTGTAACATTTCTCTCCAGAAATCTAACGCCTATTTTTTTTGGAGAAAAACACACAACTCAGACTAGAAAACCACCGTCGCTGAAAATAAAAGAGAGAAGCAGGTCATTCAAGGACAGAAGCCAAGCATACAGAAGTCAATATTAACCCCTGCAATGCCTAGCAAATACAACAACAAGGCCCACAACAGTGCTACACAACCCCTCCACCCAAGACACACCTAACATGCAATCTGGATATTCCAGGGCATCCCCTGAGGGCACAAGGGAATACCCAAATAAAAATAACATATGCCCAACATCAGGTCCCACTGTGTCAATGACAATGTGGAGAAATGGTGCCTCAAATGTCACATATGCACATCTACCCAAAAATGTGTAAAATCAATATCATCAAACACCAATGCAGAACATAACAACATGGGAAAAGTGACGCACCCTGAGCTGGTACACATGGCACACCAACATCACATGACACCCTGCTTGTGAACCACTGGCCTACACCATACAAACAAGTCACAGACAAACAATAACAATCTAGCAACTCCACAGGGACAAGGGGAACACAAAGCAGCACAACATAAGACATCCCAAAACACCGTGGACCAACAGGATTTAAAACACAACACCACATGCACACCTGTCACTCCAACATCAAATCAACTCACCAATGTAACCTTAGAAGTACATGGAGACAAAACACACACCTGACAGCTACATACCAATTACAAATAATCACACCACTAACCACAGACACACCAGAAAACAATTACCTGGATAACACACACACCTTATCATCAGTCCATTCTAACCACATGACTGCTCATTGACAACACCCTACTGCTGTTTAAAAGTTACAGCCCACCCTTCTCAGATGGAGAGAGAGAGAAAAAAAAAAAAACAACACAACAGAAGAGAACAGAACAGAACAACAGTATGTATACATACCTTTACCTGAGGCGACAGCGGAGGCGAAGGCGTGAGAGGGCTAGGGCTCTCCATCCCCCTACAAGCACCCCTGTGCAACAGCCATCACCTCCTGCAGCTGTTCATGCTCCAGCTGAAGAGCCATCCCCACCTGGAGGACAGCACCTACCAGCAGCACCCCAGCTGCAACGACAGGGTGCCCCCCAGCTGCCACAGGGACCTGTGGAGCAGCAGAGGGCTGGCAGACAAATGGCCAGGCCCCGGATATATCGCACCAGGGTAACGCTGCTGGGAATGACTGAGGAAGAAGTCAGGGACAGATACAGGCTGACATCCGAGAGCCTGCTAAACCTGTATCAGGTGATTAAAGATGACATAGACACTGTTTACTGTGCAAACCGTGCCCTGACAGGACTGCAGAAACTTATGTGTTCCATCCACTTCATGGCAAGTGGATCATTCCAATCCACAGAGGGATATGTGTCTGGAATGTCCCAGTCCACCTGCTCCAGGGCACTGACACAGGTGTTGACAGCACTGAAGAGGAAGGCAAGTGCCTACGTCCACTTCCCTACAACAAACATGGAGTGGGCACGGGTTAAGCAGGCCTTCTACGCCAGGGGAGGAATGCCCAGGGTCATGGAGGCCATTGATTGCACACACATCCGATTAAGAGCCTCTGCACATCATCCACATCTCTATGTCAACAGGAAGAGTTACCACTCAATCAATGTACAGATGGTGTGTGATGCTGGGATGAGGATTACCAATGTGTGTGCAAAATTCCCTGGGAGTTGTCACGACTCACACATCCTCACCAACTCCTCTGTACACAGGGATTTTGAGAACGGTACACATACAGGAGGATGGCTGTTGGGTGAGTCAACAGAGAACACACACCCCCACATCCACAGGTGCATGTACACACCCATTTCAGTATGTGCATGACACAAAGGGGGGGGGGGACACCAAGTGTTGATGAAGAGGTGATGAAGATCAGATGACTCTATCATGTCATCACGTCTGCACCTTCCATGTAATGACATGTTGGTCATGTGCCCACGTCCCTTCAACTGTGGACATCTCTGTGCATAGGCTCCATAGAATAAAATGGAATTTGGAGAAGTGATGGACCAGAGAAGTCATCTCCATCACTTCACCTCTACATCACTGCTTTGTGACTCCCCCCCATGAATACATCATCCATGTAACATGACACCATGTTACTACTCATCTACAGGTGATGCTGGCTATGGGTTCAAGTGTTGGCTGCTCAAACCAATCGCCAATCCACAGACACCTGCTGAGGAGCGCTACAATGAGGCACATGTCCGGACCAGGAATGTCATTGAGCGCACATTTGGCCAGCTCAAATCCAGGTTCCGTTGCCTGGATCAGTCTGGGGGCGCTCTGCAGTATTCACCTGCTAAGGTATGTGACATCGTCCAGGCATGTGGACACACGTCTCGTGGACGATGTGCAGCCACACCAGCCTGTGGAGGTCCCTGTTCCCACTGATGGAGGGGAGGATCTGTTGACAGGGACACAGATGCGAAACAGGCTCATCAGGGACTACTTCACCTGTGAGTACCATGCATGTGTGATTGTGGATGTGCTTGTGGAATGCATGCAAACATGTAAAACAACAATGATTATCTGTTCCACTCCACAGGATGACCCAACAACATAGTCCTACCATGTCGAGGACATCATACTTCATCCTCGCATCAAAGGTAAACCATATGGTCCATGTACATCACATACTGAGTTGTACTGATGTGAAACTACATCTACCAAGTTGAACAAAGCCATGACACATGTGGAACCCTGTGAGTCACAGAGGAATACCCAATGCAATGACATGCACTGGATGCCACATAGCAATACCATGTTTTAACCCCTTGAGGGCCATAGGTGCACACAAAACATTACAAGGCAATCAGTTGTGTACCCCTCTGTCACTCGATTGGTTCAGGGGATAATGGATCAGACTTAGCTAGAATGTGAGCAATGCCCAATGTAGCTGAATGGGGATGGTGGTTGTGTGTGGTGTTGGCTAAGGTATGGCAGTAATGATCCGTTAGTCAGGTTGCAAGGCCTGCCATTCCACTCCATTGTTTGACAATGTGTGTTGTCCATGTGTTATGACCATATGGGGTGTTCATCAAGGGGATGGCAAGCAGACTTTTGTATGTATGTGACACGGACCCTGAGCACACACACCTCATCAGTATGTAGATCAAGATCCATGAAATAGTTCACCTGTTCCAGGGGGATTGGTTTACGATATGATGTGTGTGTCCACACACATATACATATGTCTGCTAGCCAACCCCTTGATACAAAAAAAATAAGGTCATGATGGCTAGACAACACCTTGACAACAAATGGATTGTTCACTCTGTCACATAACAAAGCTGTCACCGTGGAGTGCCAGTTAGGTCTCAAAAGCATTGTTGATCAATGTGTTGTGTACCTCAAGGGCATGATGGTGGTAAAGAAATAGCATGACTGTTGTGTTGATAGTGCATCTACAAATCTCGTTTTCACTCTCTGCAGGCATCTATGGCATGATTCCTCATGGTCCAGCATTTTGTTCCGGTGACATGTTGACTCGACGTCCATGAGGATCATCTGTTCGTGTTGATGTCAATAAAACATGTGATATGACTATCTATCTTGTGTCACTGATTACCTTTCCCATCAGGGTTTCAAACAGATAGATGATAGTGATACTTGTAATGTTTAAAAATCCATGTAGTAGGGTTTATCACCCTGAGTAAAACAAGTGAACTTCCTTGCTGACAGGTGTTTTATTCCAAAGTGGTTACAGCTCAAAGTTTACATTCATAGATCCAATATCACAGTGGCCTGAATGTGTCATATGGCGCTGTTGATACAACATCTTATGGACAGCTCCGGTCCCTGCACCATGAATCCCCATAGGATGAAGTAGCAACAGCGCCATTTGACACCTTCAGGACAATGTAATATTTGATTCATGACTTCAAGCTCTGAGCTCGGATAACCTTGGAATGAGACACCTTTCAGCAGTGGGAGTTCCCTTGTTCCAATCAGGGTGGTGAACCCAACTACATATGTCATGACACATTCCAAACATTACTATCCCCTTAATTGCGATCATGTTGTTGATGTATGTAATGTGTTCATGTTGTTCAAGTTCAAGTCACATCATGGAACAACATCCTGATGTTGTTTGACTTTCAAATGTCTGTGATTTGAACTTGGACAAACGTGTGTATGTGATGTGTGTGTTCACCCCTGCTGTAAAAGCTTGCGACTCCATTCATCGTGCATGAGTTGTGTTCACTGCATAGCTTTGCAATGCATTGGAGACAACTCATTCCCTGACACCCATGTTAGATGTGAATGAGTTGTGTTCACTGCATAGCTTTGCAATGCATTGGAGACAACTCGGCCAAACAAACCACATATTGGATGAGAAACATGCATGGACACAGATGTAATGAAAAAGTGCAAACATTTATTGAACGGGCCTGAAGAAGGTTGGCCTTACTTCTTTTTCTTGGGAGGGTAAGGGGGGGGGGCTGCAGAGGTGGATTGCCTCTGACTGCGGCGGGTTACCCGTGGGTGTCTGGGTAATGGTGGTGGTGGTGGATCACTGCTGGCTGGAGATGCATTACTGGACCCCTGTTGTGATAGCTGGCCCATGTTGTGGAGCTGGTTTTCCCACCTGTTTGTTTCTCGCATCTCCACCAGCATGTGTCCCAGCACCTCCATCATGCCGGTGTTAAATTGCGCCTGCTGTGTGTTGGCGACTACCTGTTGTGCCTCCATGGCCCGGAGGCACCCCATGATCCTCCCTATAATCAGCTCGATCCTACGCAGGGATCGGGCACACCTCCGTAAAACTATGACCTGCTCCCCCTGGACAGCCACACATGCCGCGTCGAGGGCTGCTGTGGGCGCAGGTGACACAGGCGTGGTGGGCATGGAGGCTGGCGGAGGTGGTGGTGGGAGCGGACGACCATGGGGTGCGTCAGGAGAGACTGCAACATGGAGGCTGTGGGGGGATGTGGAGAACCGATCCCCGGACCCCTCACTACCCTCTGTTACTGCAGCCTCAGGATGGGGCACATCTGTTGGTGTGGTTGGGGGTGATGGCGTTGGTGGTGGTGGTGGGGTGAAATCTGTGCGCCCCTGTGGCTGCTGTGGCTCCCTGATCAGCCCAATATGTTGGTAGTCCAGGGGCCACATCATGGATGCCTCCTTTTTTCCGGATCTCCTCAGGGGGGCTGAGGCCTAGCCCACATGCTGGACTCTGCATGTCCTGGCATCTGGACAGCCTGTGGCATTCTGTGCCTCGCCATAGGATGCAGTGGTGGAGACACATGGACGCCAGGATCATGCTGGGGCCACTGCTGGGGGCCTTGCTGGGGCCACTGCTGGGGGCCTTGCTTGGGCCACTGCTGGGGGCCTTGCTGGGACCACTGCTGCTGCTGCTGGGGGCCTTGCTGGGGCCACTGCTGCTGCTGCTGGGGGCCTTGCTGGGGCCACTGCTGCTGCTGCTGCTGGGGGCCTTGCTGGGGCCGCTGCTGCTGTGGTGGTGGTGGCAGCACTCTTGAGGTGGTGGCCTCCTCACAGGAGGTTTCCCCAGACTCCTCTGCTCTGGATGATTGGTAAGCTGTGGGAGCAAATAACATGATGGAATTAGTGATTTGAGCCATGACAGGACTGCTGCACTACTGTTACAATGACATGTGAACCGTTGAGTGGCAGGATAGTATCCATTGCATAGCTTTGCAATGCATTGGTTACCATCCTGACACACATTGCTTAGCTTGATGTGATCCCATACATTGATTCTTCTAACCTACAGTGTTTTACATTTGGTCATCATGTGTATCCTGAGCAGTGGGGAAGGCAAGGCATATACCTCCTTGCTATTCCCATTCATCATAATACATGTGGTGACCAAAAATAAAATATAACACCTTGAGTGACACAAACCCATTGCATGTCATACACTTGGCTTCAACAACAGAAACACTGTAACCTCTTAACACAACAATGCACCAGTGGTGAACGATGACTACAGAGTCCAACCGATGGTGTCAGCAACATGAACACACCAAGCACAACAAGCAACATGATCTGTGGTACCCAACAACCTAATCAGCTGGAGGACACACAAACACAACCCAGGACAGACATAATCATAACACACAGCAAACATGTGCATGGTTATGCTGTACTATTAGGTGTTACTTCTTTGTTTTCCTATGTCATGATGTTGAGCCTAAGCACTGGTGTATCACATGTTGTTTAGATCTCAGTGCATTGGCTCCCAAGGATAACACGGGGATTGCAGGTGTAATGACACTGTTGTTGTCATGTAAACATTGCCACCTCTTTCTGACACCCTAGTGAATGCCCCCCCCCATCAGGATTTAGCCTTGTGAATCACATATGTCCTGCAGAGTGGTGATGGTGGGGAATGTCCCCTGGCCAGCCACACCCTGCAGTCTACACATGAGGCAGAATGCTGAAACTTCCACTTGCACTAACTACCTACATGTTCAACACCTAGCTCTGACATGCAGTAACAATACAATATGAAACACACCAATTCCCCTCCTTGCTATTCTCTGATAACCCTTTGGGTGCCAGAGAGGTAGGAAAGCATTGCTTAGCATGTTTCCTACCCCTCTGGTACCCAAAGGGTTAATAGGCAAGGTATGGACTACATACCTTGCCTGTATATATGTGTGTGTGTGTTTTACACTTTTTTTAATTAAAATACTAATATTACACATTAGTTTAAATTAGATCTCATTCATATTTAATGCCCTACCTCCTGTGTCCCATTGCTATTAGTACTTTTGCTCCACTGTCCTTCAAAGGGAGAGTGGAGCAAAAGTACTAATAGCAAAGGGACACAGTAAGTACGGCATTATGAAAGGATGAGATCTAAGTTAACCCTTTGAGTGCCAGAGTGGTACGCAAAGCATTGCAAGCAATGCGTTGCATACCACTCTGGCACTCAAAGGGTTAAAATACAACTGAGGGCGCAGGCTGCACTGTGACTGAAGCGCTTCCCTCAGCTTCATTCATAAGAACTGTCATTGCTGCGGGTGGCTGTGAAGCCCGCAGCATAAGAAAACCCTGTAGACTAGAGAGCTACTGGAGGAAGGGGAAGCGGGTGGTAGGCTTGTATATGCTGCCCGCTTCCTCCGATACCTCTCCTCACGCGTTGGCTTTGTGCCCGGCTGCCTGGCTCACACTTTGTACATTCATCCCTTCTCACAATGCGTTGTACAGTGCACATTGTACAACGCATTGTGAGAAGGGACGAATGTACCACTCTGGCACTCAAAGGGTTAACTTAGATCTCATCCATTCATAATGCCCTACTTACTGTGTCCCTTTGCTATTAGTACTTTTGCTCCACTCTCCGTTTGAAGGAGAGTGGAGCAAAAGTACTAACAGCAATGGGACACAGGAGGTAGGGCATTAAATATGAATGAGATCTAATTTAAACTAATGTGTAATAATAGTATTTTAATTAAAAAAAAGTGTAAAACACACACACACACACACACACACACACATATATATACAGGCAAGGTATGTAGTCCATACCTTGCCTATTAACCCTTTGGGTACCAGAGGGGTAGGAAACATGCTAAGCAATGCTTTCCTACCTCTCTGGTACTCAAAGGGTTAATTGTGGAATAAAAGACAGATTTGTCCACTACATGGAAGTCCATAAGGTGGATGTGGATGGGGTTAGTATGTCACATATATGCAATATATGTGACATACTAAGTGGGGGGGGATGTGGAAGGGGGCATTGTGTAGTGCTTGGTGTACTAGTTTTATTGATTGTAACCCTTTGAATGCCACAGGGGTGAGCAGTGCACATCCCTATGGCATTTAAAGCTGTCCATGGTGCTGAAAGCCATCTCTGTGCTCCCCTAGTGGCTGGGTAGGGAAGCACAGAGAAAGCAGTTCAGAACTGTCGACGTGGGTTTTGGATTTTCTGACTGAACTTGATACTTTGCAGTGCTGTGATTGGCTGTGGTGCTAGGTAACATTTTTATTGTGTGTTTTTTGGTAAGATTTTCTATGCCACGCAGGTTTAAGGTTAACGTGTATTTTGTTGGTTATCGCTCGTTAGGCTTTCTGGTTAAGGAAGATTTGAATCTCACGTTACCTGGTCTTGCTTAACGAGCGAAGGCAGTTTTTTTCTTCACGTTGGTTTTAACGCCAACATTTGAATCGAGCCCTTAAGGTTTGGTAAAAACGTAACTTTATTGAGAAGTTAAGGCAATTCCCCGTAGGGTATCATACATATATAACAATACAACAATAAATGACAAGAGAATAGGTTCTACCAGCCTTGCCAATAATACCGGGCAAGGCAACCCGAGTGACAGTTGCAATAACGATAGGCTCTACCGGCCTTGCCTATACCGGGTAAGGCAACCATGAGATGACATGTACCGGTTCTACCGGCCTTACCAATACCGGGGAAGGCAGCCCAATGGAGTACTGAGTGTAGGCTCTACCGGCCCTGCCAATACCGGGTAAGGCAACCTTAGGATGGCAGCAAGAACAGGTTCTACCGGCCTTACCGATACCGGGCTGGGCAGCCTGAGGAAATACTGATAGTAGGCTCTACCGGCCCTGCCTATACCGGGTAAGGCAACCTTAAGATGTTAACGTATTTAGGTTCTATCGGCCTTACCAATATCGGGCAGGGCAGCCCAAGAGAGGAGACCAAGCTGTCAGGTGACAATGATGGTAGTATGGAGAGGAGCAATGGTCTCCTCAGCAGAAGTCTTTAGCCTGAGAATACCAGACAACTGCGTAGGTAATTGGACAGCAACCTGTCCTCAGTATATGAGTAGTCAAGGAGCAAACCAGCATCTGCACGCTGGGACCAACAGTTACTAGCGCCACCAAGTTTAATGGAGTAAACCAGCGTCCGCACGCTGGGACCAACAGAGTGAGCACAACCAGATTAATGGAGTAAACCAGCTTCCGCACGCTGGGACCAACAGAGTGAGCACACCAGGTTAATGGAGTAAACCAGCGTCCGCACGCTGGGACCAACGGAGTGAGCGCAACCAGATAATGGAGTAAACCAGCGTCCGCACGCTGGGACCAACCGTATAGGTCGCCGGAGCGAGAAAGAACAATGTCGCCTAAGCGACAGCAGATAGAGCGAGAGTTCAGAGATCAAGCGGAGGATACACCGGAGCAAGCACAGCTGCACTGACAGATGACCAGAACTGCTGTAGCCACGCAAGAGACCGGAACCGGCTGGAGAGACTAGCAGGCAGGAGACTCAGAAACTCAGGAATGATCAACTGGCGAGGTACTGGAACCCAGGAATACAGGAACACCGGAACAACAGAGTACTGGAACACAGGAACACTGGAACAACGGAGTACTGGAATACTGGAACACTGGTATATCAGGCCTGACAAGCAGGTCAGGTAAAGTGGTGTCAGAAACACCACGAAAGGGCAACCTGGGAGTGCCCAAATTGGGTTTAAATAGGCTGTATAAGGAGGGCTGATAACAGACAGCCAATGAGGAACTCCAGCAAGTGATAGACACAGGAAAGCACGAATCACGGGCACCGTGATAGTAACCCCCTTTCAAAGACCCCCTCTCCTAGAGAAGGGTCTGGGCTTCTGAGGGTAATTGGTATGAAAAATTCGTAGTAACTTGGGTGCATGAAGGTCCTTACTATCTACCCAAGAACGATGCTCAGGACCATAACCTTTCCAATGCACCAGATACTGTACCCCTCCTCTGCGCCTACGGGAATCAATAATACTTTGTACTTTGTACTCCTCCTGCCCCTCGACTTCAACAGGACCTGGCATCACAGGTGTAGTAGTGTAACAGTTACAAACAAGAGGCTTAAGGAGAGACACATGGAATACATTATGAATGAGCATGGATGCAGGTAATTCCAAAGCATAGGAAACAGGGTTAATCTTGCAAATAATTCTGTAGGGACCAATAAACCGAGGTGCCAGCTTATTAGATGGGACCTTGAGCTTCAGATTCTTAGAGGACAGCCATACTCTATCCCCAACTTGGAAGGAAACCGCTGGAAGCCTTCTACGATTAGCATGACGCTGATGTTGCTGGAAAGACAGAATCTCTTCCCCTAGTGGTGAAGTGATACTAGTTCATATGGTGGCCAGTATTCGATCAGGTTGAATGATAGGTGCTGGTGCTTCTTCTCTGTCAACCTCCGCCTCAAATTGTCTAGACAGAGCATCAGCCCTAACATTTTTAGATCCTGGCAAATATGATACAATAAAATTGAATCGGGATAGAAACAATGCCCATCTGGCCTGGCGAGAAGACAATCTCTTGGCCTCAGAGAGATAAGTCAGATTCTTGTGATCAGTCAGAATCAAAACAGGATTTTTTGTGCCTTCAAGTAAATGACGCCATTCTTTGAGAGCAAGGATAATTGCCAGTAATTCTCTATCACCAATTTCATAATGACTTTGTGCTCCGGTCAATTTCTTAGAAAAGAACCCACAGGGTCTGAGTGCCGCCTTTGACCTGTCGTTGAGACAGAACTGCCCCAACCCCAATATCTGAGGCATCAACCTCTAATGTAAAGGGAAGTAGCAGATTGGGGTGTGATAACACTGGAGCTTTAGCAAAGGCTACCTTCAATTTCTCAAAGGCCTCCTCAGCAGCCACCGGCCAGAGAGATGAGTTAGCACCCTTATGTGTGAGGTCAGACAGAGGTTTCACAATAGAGGAGAAGTTCTTAATAAACTTCCTATAATAATTGGCGAAGCCCAGGTATCGTTGGATGGCTTTAAGACTCTTAGGTTTAGGCCACTGTAAGACTGCCATAAATTTTTCTTTATCCATGGCAATGCCGTCTTTGCCAATTATGAACCCCAGAAATGGTACACTGGTTTTGTGGAACTCGCATTTCTCCAGTTTACAGAATAATCTATTTTTGCGTAAGCGCAGCAACACTTCAGACACATGCTTAGTGTGTTGTGACAAATCTTTGGAGTAGATAAGTAAATCGTCAAGGTAAACTACGACACATGATTGTAACATATCTCTGAGAACGTCATTGATCAATTCTTGAAAGACTGCAGGCGCATTACATAGACCAAATGGCATGACTAGGTATTCATAATGCCCAGATCTCGTATTGAAGGCAGTTTTCCACTCATCACCGGCTCTGATATGTAACAAATTGTAAGCTGCCCGTAAGTCCAATTTGGTGAAAATCAAGGACCCCTTAAGTGTATCAAAAAGCTCGGTGATGAGTGGTATCGGGTAAGCATTCTTTGCCATTAGCTTATTCAGCCCACGGTAGTCTATGCATGGTCGCAGTTCTCCACTTTTTTTCTTAACAAAAAAGAACCTGGCCCCAGCCGGAGAAGTAGATTTCCTTATGATCCCTCTACTAAGGGCATCAGCTATGTATTCCTCCATAGCTTGGTTTTCCTCACAAGACAATGGATACGTGTGTCCCCTTGGTGGTACTGCTCCAGGACTCAGTTCTATATGACAGTCGTATGGTCTGTGCTGAGGTAAGGCGCCAGCCTCTCCCTTACTGAAAACATCGCTAAACTGCTGGTAGACATCAGGTAGTGAAGGGGAGGTGCACAAGACCTTAACAGGATGGGTAACGCACTTATCCATACAGAACTGAGACCAAGCAGAAATCTCACATTTCTGCCAATCAAATTGTAGGTTGTGCAACTGTAACCAAGGAAAGCCCAAAATCACGGCATGGTGAGGAGAGTTAATTAACTGAAACTGCTGCTCCTCCTTGTGGAGAGCCCCAATAGTCATGGGCAATGGCGTTGTTTCAAAAGTAATCTGGGCGGGTTCCAAAGGTCTGCCATCAATCTCTTCAATAGCAAGAGGGGTTTCTCTCTGGATGCGTGGTACCCCGTGCAACTCAGCAAAGGTATTGTCCATAAAATACCCAGCTGCACCAGAATCAACCAGGACCAAAACCTCCACTGAGCGTTGTGCCCATGACAATACCACCTGTATGGTGGGTTTAAGTGTGCCCATCACTGGGGACGATTGGACACCACCTAGGACCTGTCCCCCAAGGTACCCTAGGTGTGTTTGTTTCCCGGACGTACCGGACAAGATCTCAACAGGTGACCATTTTTACCGCAATATAAACATAATCCCTGTATCTTGCGATACCTCCTCTGTTCCTTGGTTAACCTAGTGAAACCCACCTGCATAGGTTCACCTGGTTCCTGTATTGGTTCACTAGGTTTGGATGCCAAGGGAGGGTTGGGTGGGCAAAATATGCTACTGGACCCATTATTTTTAAGCCGTGCTCGTTGCTCTCTGGCGGTTAATCTCTCACGTATTATGGAGTCAATTAGAATAACGTATTCGATATAATCATCTAGGTCAGTGGGTAAATCTTTTGCTGCAATCTCATCTTTAATCTGATCACTCAAGCCTTGAGCAAAAGCTGCCAACAGGGCCTCGTTATTCCATCCTACCTCTGCTACCAAGGTGCGGAATTCGATGGCATAATCGCCTACCGTGCGCCTGCCCTGTTGTATCTCCATAAGACGTTTAGCAGCAGAGGTAGTTCTACCAGGAGGCTCGAATACTCTCCGAAAGGATTGCACAAAATCACAGAAATTCTTTGTGCAAGGTTTAGCATTTTCCCATAGTGGGTTAGCCCAGGCCAACGCTCTACCGTTCAGCAGGGATATCATGAACCCAACCTTGCTACGATCACTAGGAAATGCGTGTGCCGTCAATTCCATAAGTATTTCAAGTTGATTAATAAACCCTCTGCATAGTTGAGGGTCACCGTCATATCTCAGCGGCAAGGGTGCAGAAGCCGTTAACCCTTTGACTGCAGTCCCTGAGGGCCTAGACTCATTCTCCGGTGTCTGAATTGGCGGGACCACCGGGCTAGCACCGGACTTATCAGCAAGTACCGTGCGTTCAAGAATAGTTTGGATAGCTACCGCTAGCTGATCCAAACGTTTCTCGTGCATATCCATCCTCCAATGGATATTCTGTGCGTTACCGTCACTCTTAGTGTCTGAGGTCATGGCCCTTTCGTACTGTCACGGTATTTGAAGACTCTCAGACTTAAGGTTTGGTAAAAAAAAGTGACTTTATTGAAAAGTTAAGGCAATTCCCCGTAGGGTATCATACATATATAACAATACAACAATAAATGACAAGAGAATAGGTTCTACCAGCCTTGCCAATAATACCGGGCAAGGCAACCCGAGTGACAGTTGCAATAATGATAGGCTCTATCGGCCTTGCCTATACCGGGTAAGGCAACCATGAGATGACATGTACCGGTTCTACCGGCCTTACCAATACCGGGCAAGGCAGCCCAATGGAGTACTGAGTGTAGGCTCTACCGGCCCTGCCAATACCGGGTAAGGCAACCTTAGGATGGCAGCAAGAACAGGTTCTACCGGCCTTACCGATACCGGGCAGGGCAGCCTGAGGAAATACTGATAGTAGGCTCTACCGGCCCTGCCTATACCGGGTAAGGCAACCTTAAGATGTTAACGTATTTAGGTTCTATCGGCCTTACCAATACGGGCAGGGCAGCCCAAGAGAGGAGACCAAGCTGTCAGGTGACAATGACGGTAGTATGGAGAGGAACAATGG
Organism: Rhinophrynus dorsalis; assembly: GCA_037306005.1. NCBI lineage: Eukaryota > Metazoa > Chordata > Amphibia > Anura > Rhinophrynidae > Rhinophrynus > Rhinophrynus dorsalis. The sequence continues at coordinate 252,046,583 of CM074719.1, forward strand.
TCTCCTCAGCAGAAGTCTTTAGCCTGAGAATACCAGACAACTGCGTAAGGAACTGGACAGCAACCTGTCCTCAGTATATGAGTAGTCAAGGAGCAAACCAGCGTCCGCACTCTGGGACCAACAGTTACTAACGCCACCAGGTTTAATGGAGTAAACCAGCGTCCACACGCTGGGACCAACAGTAATGAGCGCAACCAGATCAATGGAGTAAACCAGCATCTGCACGCTGGGACCAACAGAGTAAGCGCAACCAGATTAATGGAGTAAACCAGCGTCCGCACGCTGGGACCAACCGAGTGAGCACAAACAGATTAATGGAGTAAACCAGCGTCCGCACGCTGGGACCAACAGAGTGAGCGCAACCAGATTAATGGAGTAAACCAGCGTCCGCACGCTGGGACCAACAGAGTGAGCGCAACCAGAAAAATGGAGTAAACCAGCATCCGCACACTGGGACCAACAGAGTGAGCACAACCAGGTTTATGGAGTAAACCAGCGTCCGCACGCTGGGACCAACAGAGTGAGCACAAACAGATTAATGGAGTAAACCAACGTCCGCACGCTGGGACCAACAGAGTGAGCGCAACCAGATTAATGGAGTAAACCAGCGTCCGCACGCTGGGACCAACAGAGTGAGCGCAACCAGATAAATGGAGTAAACCAGCATCCGCACACTGGGACCAACAGAGTGAGCACAACCAGGTTTATGGAGTAAACCAGCGTCCTCACGCTGGGTCCAACGGCGTGAGCGCAACCAGGTTAATGGAGTAAACCAGTGTCCGCACGCTGGGACCAACAGAGTGAGCGCAACCAGATTAATGGAGTAAACCAGCGTCCGCACGCTGGGACCAACAGAGTGAGCACAACCAGATAATGGAGTAAACCAGCGTCCGCACGCTGGGACCAACCGTATAGGTCGCCGGAGCGAGAAAGAACAATGTCGCCTAAGCGACAGCAGATAGAGCGAGAGTCCAGAGATCAAGCGGAGGATACACCGGAGCGAGCACAGCTGCACTGACAGATGACCGGAACTGCTGGAGCCACGCAAGAGACCGGAACCGGCTGGAGAGACTAGCAGGCAGGAGACTCAGAAACTCAGGAACGATCAACTGGCGAGGTACTGGAACCCAGGAATACAGGAGCACCGGAACAACGGAGTACTGGAACACAGGAACACCGGAACGACGGAGTACTGGAATACTGGAACACTGGTATATCAGGTCCAAAAGCCTGACAAGCAGGTCAGGTAAAGTGATGTCAGAAACACCACGAAAGGGCAACCTGGGAGTGCCCAAACTGGGTTTAAATAGGCTGAGTAAGGAGGGCTGATAACAGACAGCCAATGAGGAACTCCAGCAAGTGATAGACACAGGAAATCACGAATCACGGGCACCGTGATACACTCATGGACGGCCGTTTCGTTGTCTATGCAACTCATCAGCATGAGGTTGGTTTTACTGGCTTGCTATTGAGGCTTGGTGCACAAGTGGAGCACAAACTGATAAGGTTATGTGAGGAAAAAAGAGAATGAAAACCCCTTCCACCGGAATTTCGTGTGTGATAGATACAATGTTAAACAAAAATTTGACACACCAGTCAAGCCATAAGGCTTGCTTTTCCCACAGAAATCTCCCATTTGCAGTGTTGTTACTATTGCAAGGGATTCTGGGTAGGCATATGCAAATAAGTTTAACAAGGAATCACCTTTTTGCCTCAGATTCCACTTTATACATGGATTCCTTAGAGTTTGTGTACGCTGAGCAACAGCTTTAAGACACAACTCAGGAAGAGATGCAAAGCCAGTGAACCACTCATGGACAGCCGTTTCGTTGTCTATGCAACTCATCAGCATAAGGTTTGTTTTACTGGCTTGCTATTGAGGCTTGGTGCACATGTGGAACACAAACTGATAAGGTTATGGTGGGGAAAAAAGTGAATGAAAACCCCTTCCACCTGAATTTGGTGGGTGGTAGATACAATGTTAAACAAAAATTTGACACACCAGTAAAGCTTCATGCTGATGAGTTGCATAGACAACGAAATGGCTGTCCTTGAGTGGTTCACTGGCTTTGCATCTCTTCCTGGGTTGTGTCTTAAAGCTGTTGCTCAGCGTACACAAACTCTAAGGAATCCATGTATAAAGTGGAATCTGAGGCAAAAAGGTGATTCCTTGTTAAACTTATTTGCATATGCCTACCCAGAATCCCTTGCAATAGTAACAACACTGCAAATGGGCGATTTCTGTGGGAAAAGCAAGTCTTATGGCTTGACTGGTGTGTCAAATTTTTGTTTAACATTGTATCTACAACCCACCAAATTCAGGTGGAAGGGATTTTCATTCACTTTTTCCACCACCATAACCTTATCAGTTTGTGATATACATATATATATATATATATATATATATATATATATATATATATATTTTTTTTTTTTTTTTTTTTTAGTCGGATAGAAGAATGTAAGAGGAGAGAATGTTATTACTATCATTATGCTTACTTTCTTCATCTGTCTTTTAATGTATTGTTTGTTATTGAGGCTACCTCCTGAGCCCTCCCATTCTAAAACATACCTCTTATTTGATTGGTTTTATTTGCCGGCTTCTTTGCATAAAAGATGTGGGACCCAGCACTGGCATCGGTATAAGCCTACGTCTTAAGGAAAGTAGCTGTTCTGAAATGTGTCTAATGGGCTTTGTTAATTCTTTTACATTTCAACAAATTATCCAATTTTTAATTTCAATTTTGGACAGATCATCAATTAATATTAACACTGTTTCCAGCTTTCGTAGAGATCCCTGATCAGGGCCAGGTTTTCCTCTGATGTGTAACCAGTTGTATTGTCTTCAGCTGGTTCTCATCAAAATGTAAGTTTTGTGCTTCGTGGCTTTAGGTGCATTAATCTGATGCAAAGTGTTTCACAATAACAGCCTTGTTAAAGTTAATGTGATTGTGAAAAACTGCAAACTCACATACCATGTGCTTTCTACAAAATGGAGTCCTCAACCATGTGGCTTGGGAACAAACACACAGGCTGGAGCCTAACAAAAAGAGAGAGGCTTGCAGTATACTCACATTAACAGACACTAGCACAGTTATTGGAAATACATGCATTTGCCAACACCCCAAAAGCCAACCAATTAATTTTAGGGTATAGAAGTTTGTTCTAATGACCAGTACCACAATTAAAACAATAACAGTACTATCAGTAAGCAATATTATTTAATAACAAACAATATTATAAGAACAATACACTGTATATTATCAAATATATTCTAGCTAAACACCTAATAATACTAACTAGACAATTACTTACTGCAATGCAAATAACACACATTATGCAACAATTATAACAGAAACAATAAATGTTGTTTACTTAGGGTATTTTTCCCAGAAGTATAGTATAAAAAAACAAACAATAAAGCAAAGAGAGAGAGAGAGAGAGATACGGCTTCTATACTCATCTAATCCTGGAACACTCTTACAAGGACAAAACTGCTGGAAAAGAAGCAGGCCAGGAGAACTGGATTCATTCAGGCAATATACTGGTCTACTTCCACTGGAGTCAGGGTCAGTCTGTGCTCTGGAACAGTTCTTTGGGTCTAGGCGAGGCATGGCAGCCTTGTTGGATTTTGGGCCATCTACCCCCATCCATCACTCAACTGCTCCACTCCAAGACTACTTCCCCAAGCTCAGGGTATGGGTTAATTGACCAATCCCCCTTAGTAGTTTCCCCTATTCTCTCCAACTATATTCCATCCACTCTCCTCCCATTTCCTGCTTCCTGAAACCAATGCCTTCCTAAAACTGTAATAACTGGTTTTGGCCATGCTTGTTCTGAAGACCAGATAGAACTGGTTTTCTAATGAGAAAATTAACCCTTCCAGTGCTGAAAACTGGCACTTAATCCAGGGAATATTTGCTTAAGTGGAGAACGTAAAAAAGTCTATAACTTTAGTGAATTATGGTTGCAGAAGCACAAGTCAAAATGTACAATAGTATTTCCCCAAGATTCCCATCCACCCCAAATAATTTTATGTCTAGTGTTCCATGAAGCTTGTTTTTATTGCTGCAGCCAGGCTGGATAAATTCTCCTTCTTCTTCACTGATGGGAATTTAGTAGTTTAAAGAAATGTACATCTGGTCTAGGTTTAATATGTTGGACATATATGAAATCAGCGGGGCTATGTTGTCACTATCTATTGGAAGGAGAATAGACAGGTTAAGAATCATCACTTAATAATACAGTTTTAGCATTACCATGACTATCTGGAATAACCTCTTCCTTCTACAGCATGAGACCCACTCTTTGGCCCCTACTTATATTTTGTGGGGTGCCCTGATTGCCACCTCTCCTAGAACAGTATCAGCAGTTATCCCACATGTATTTGTTCTAAACAAAGATGTGCTCCACATTCATTCATCTACACTCACTACCTAGTTGTGCTCCAACCCTTTCTGGTTCACTCATCAGTGAATGTAAGGTTATCTCTGTCCCTCCAGGGCTACGGCCTCCTATGGGAAAGACTAATTTCTGTTAATCCCTCCCACCACCTGAGAGAAAAAATAAAATAAAATGTTAGTTTAAAGTAAAATCTGGGGAGGCTACCTGCACATGTCAACCGTAAACTAACAAATGGATTGTCATTACATGTAAGTCTGGCATATAGACATGTGTTCTGTTGGTCAGTCATGTAAAATCATAAGAGACTGGGTAAAAGTTCTGTCCCACCCCGTCTATGACATACTTGGGGACAGTGTATGAATCTGTCCTTTCAAAAGCCCATTGCACCTTTTAATCAACCCCGAGACTTGGGGTAATATGGGATAGCCTGCGGCCATTGTTGAACTGACCAGTAAATCGAGTACCGGTGTCAATTTTGAAAACTACATCTATGGGACATTTTCTTTTGGTCTTCAGGTTCCTTATTTGAGTCAGTTCTTCTTTAGTTTTATTGGGGTTAATTTCCCTCAAAACTCTTGGCATCAATCTTGTTCAGTCTGCTGCCCCGATCTTCTCCCAAAGTTACGTACCTCCCCACACTAATGTTCCATGTAATAAGTAAAGTGTAGTCTCTTTATATCGGCATACTTGTGGTAATTTGAATCAGATGTATCTTGCTCTTGGATCACCACCTCTCCATATGGATTTCATGTACCAACTGTCCAGCGTCTTTTGTTCTTTGCAGGATATAATTCCTCATATGGCAAAGTTGACTTGATTTGAGAAAGTTATAACGCAGGTATCTTCCAAGTATTTGTATGGGGCAAGATTTCATATGTTGCAAGACCATTGAAGCTTTGTTAATCCACCTTGCTCTTGTGGGTACCATTTCCACTTCATGAGAGTTGGACTTCTGGCCCACCTCTGCATAGATAGGTAGGCCTCTTCACCCCCAGTTGTTGGGCCTTTAATGTCACAGTCTCTAAAAGGTATTGGAAATTGGCTTGAAGCTCTGGTAACTGGACCATGGCATGTGGCGTGGGAGTGTAGATAGTCTTGGGACATCAAAGGTATATTAGCTTTGGGCCTGGCTCCCTCTCCGTGCAGGCTGTGAGGCCTGGTCATTACCACCATATTACTCTGGTCTATCTAGGATCCCGCCGGAACCCTAGCATTCTAGGGTGTTGTGTCTCTTGCTCTAGCATTCTAGGGCATCACGTCTCTGCTAACCCTAGCATCCTAGGGTGAGACTGACCACTTACCACCCTCTTACATCTTAGGTGATACGCAGAACCGTAGGCTAGGTTCTCTGCTGTGTTCCTTGTTACAGTATTTCCACGGTGCTTAAACCACTGACTGACATGACACATAGGGGGGCAAACCCATCTGAATGGTCCCCCAGTGCTCCCCGGGCATTTGAGGATTTAAAGTCTGCTTTCGCTAAGGCTCTCATCCCAACCCAGCCCTACCCTTTACTCTGGAGGTTGGTGCGTCTGAGTCAGGAGTAGGCTCCTTCCTGTCTCAAAGATCAAGGCCTGGTAAAACCGAACTCCCATGTGGGTTTTTTACTAAAAAAATTGTCTAGTGCTCAGAGTCTGTATGATATTGGTGATCACTAGCTCCTGGCCAAAATCCTTGCTCTCCGTGAATGGCGTTACCTACTTGAGGGAACAATTGCCCCAATCCTGATTCTCACTGACCATAAGAATCTGACTTATTTGTCAGAGGCTAATAGGCTGTCCCCACGGCAGGCCAGCTGGGCATTATTTTTGTCCAGATTCAACTTTGTGGTCTCATACCTCCCTGGTACGAAGAATGTTAGAGCAGATGCTCTGTCCAGGCAGTTCGGACCTGACCTTGAGACTGAAAATACACCAGTGCTTATCATTCCGTCTGATTGGATTTTGTCTACTATACGTACTAGTATCACATCTCCCCTGGGAGAGGAGATTCTGAACTCCCAAGCCTCTGTTCCTGCAGACAAACCCAGCAGTAAATGCTTTATACCTGAGTCCCTTTGCACCAGATTGTTGGAAACATATTACTCCTCGAAGGCTGCTGGACATAATGGCCGTGACCAATTGATTTGGTCTGTCTCCCAGCTTTTGGTGGCCCAGTCTGAGGGCAGACTGCTCTGCTTTTGTAGCAGCTTGATCCGTTTGTGCTTGTGCCAAGACCCCGAGACATCTTCCTGTAGGCCTACTTCAAACAGTTCCCAATGGAGAGCGTCCTTGGTCACATTTGTCCATAGACTTTATGGTGGAAATGCTACCGTCCAAGAGGTACACGGTCATTTTAATGATAGTTTACCTATTTTCCGAGATGGCCCACTTTGTCCCTTTGAAGGGACTTCTTTCCTCTAGAGAACTGGCCGAGGTCTTCGTGAAAGAGGTGTTTCGACTCCACGGAGTGCCCAAGGTGTTGGTCTTGGATCGAGTAAGCCAGTTTGTGCCCCGTTTCTGGAGGTCTTTCTGTAATCAGATGGGTATCCAACTCTCGTTCTCCTCTGCCTATCACCCCCAGTCGAACGGTGGTGCTGAAAGATCCAACCAAGGGTTGGAACAGTTTCTACACCGCTTCATTTCGGACCATCACGATAACTGGGCGACCTTGTTACCGTGAGCTGAGTTTGCCAGGAACTGTGCCGTGAACTCTTCCTCCCGAATTCTCCTTTCCTGATTAACTATGGTTTCCAGACATTATTGCTTCCTGACTCCTTTCGGGCACAAGACACAAGACATTCCGGCTCTGGATGAGCATTTTGACAACTCCGCTCCACTTGGGTACGGGTCCAGAGAGCCTTACACAGGTCCACGCAGCATGATCAGAGACACGCAGACTGTAGGAGACTCCCAGCTCCAGTTTTTCAAGTAGGGGAGAGAGTATGGTTGTCCTCTCGTAATCTGAACCTCCAAGTGCCTTGTAAAAAACTGGCCCCTCGTTTTGTAGGTCCCTACCAGGTACTTTGGAGAGTCAACCCTGTCACATATGCCTTGGACCTTCCTGCTGGTATGTGCATTCACAATGTGTTTCACGTATCCTTACTTAAGCCATTGATCTGTAACGCTATACTTCTGCGTCTGTCCAGCCTGGGCCCATACAGGTGGAGGATCATGAGGAGTATGTGATCCAAAGCATTCTAGACTCTTGTAGAGTCAGTGGTCACTTACAATATCTTGTACACTGGAAGGGTTATGGTCCTGAAGAGCGTTCCTGGGTGTCCATGCTCCTGCATTACTCCGCAAGTTCCATTCCCAGTTTCCATCCAAACCTGGTCCTCTTCCGTGAGGGAGAGGTCATTGAGGGGTGGGTACTATAATGGCACCCATGATCTTCTCTGTCGCATTTCCTGACTTCTCCACTGGTGCTTGGCAGCATATCTGTTTGCTGCCTGGCTTCCTGTTTGCATTGCGCATCAATACAGTACGCTCGCTATTTTGTAGTCACTGCCTAATTGACTGATCTATGCTCCGCCTCTCCTAGAGGCCTTATATGCGGCCTCCAAACATTGCTTCAGTGCCCTTTCGTGGTGTAACTGAGCATTGCTTGTATTCCTCGTTGTGACCAGTTCTTGGCTGCTGATTCTGATCTGTGTATTAGCCTTGGCTCCATCTGACTACCCAATTTGTGCCTGAACCTCTGGCCTTTCTGACTACCTGTTCCGTGTTCGATCTCTGGCTCCATCTGACTACCCGATCTGTATGACCCCTGGCCTGTCTGACTACCCGCCCCGTGCTAAGTACTCTGGTTTTGTCTGACTACCCATTACGTACTTGACCTTGCTTTGTCTGGCTCCCCTTTCATTATACTTGGGCATGGCTCCCTCTTCGTGCAGGTCCCAAGGCCTGGTCATTGCCACCGTACTACTCCGAGTTCTGTCTGCCTGTTTGGCCTTGTATCTCTCTGGTCTCTCTAGGATCCCGCCAGAACCCTAGCATTCTAGGGTGTTGTGTCTCTTGCTCTAGCATTCTAGGGCATCATGCCTCTGCTAACCCTAGAATCCTAGGGTGAGATCGACTGCTTACCATCCTCTTGCATCTCAGGTGGTACCCAGAACCATAGGCTAGGTTCTCTGCCGTGTTCCTGGTTCCAGTATTCGGGCTAAGGTTCAGTGTCAACTCCTGGGTAGTGGACTGTAGCACTGTCTCCACGCCTGACCCCAGGGAAGTTTGGGGAAGTGCTAAATTGCTGTTCATGATATATACCTCCCAGTAAAGTGGTGTTGATTTTATCTTTACCTGTCAGAGTCTTTATTTTGTCTAGTTACCGTGACAGATATGTATATGTGCAAATAAATTTAGCCACACTAGAAATATTACATCCGGGAATTGCAGAACCTTGACCTAACGGTTACAATTAAAATTGTGTGTCCTCTATGAGGGCGCACAAGGCTATAATTGAAACAGTGTAATTGCAAACACTCCCTCTTGCCTCTCTATATATCTATACCCATACACATATAAAATACCTAGGCATGCATACAAGTATGCACCAAATATACATAACTATAAATAATACACAGAGTATATATATATATATATATATATATATATATATATATATATATATATATATAGACACACAGTTCATACGAAGAGACGGCACTCACAGTAATTCAGTAGAATAAAATGCTTTTACATATTTATTGGAATCAACATTTCGGCTAACAAAGCAGCCTTTATCATGATTACAACAGTGTAGCAGACCCACTCCTTTTAAACCCACAGCCCAAATCAAACCGGCGTTCTTGATTAGACAATCAGTGAAACCAATAATTCAATTAGTGACGTAAATGACCATCATAATCCTATATGAAATACACTCACGTTGAAAGAATTAAAGCACACAAAAGTATGTAATCTAAATTCATACGTCTCAGGCTTGTCCTCAGGAGATCTATTCAGGAATGTAATGAGATAATATACTCAAATCTCAACTTGATGTCATCATACAGTCATGTTACATTGTCAAAAACTGACCATAAATCATTTGTAATCTACAATTGTGCATCTCTAGCACATCAAATCAGGAAATGATCCATTAAAGTTATGAAGTTCTCACTGTGACATGATTTGTAATCCAAAATTACACGTGTCTAGCTCTTCCAATCAAAAGATAGTCCTCTTTATTTGTATACTTCTTATTATTGCGGTGCCCTGTGGTGAGATCAGCTTATGGTGGTGTCCAGCTTCCTATGTGCGATATTTAGTTGCCGGTCAGTGTAACAATTACTCCATCATAACATACATCTCATTACTATATGAATGATGGGAGATTCCTATCCCACCATTGCATAATTCATGGATGTTATTGGAGTCCCATATGTAATACACTTGTTGCCCCGGTATCACACTAAATAAGCTTCTTTTTCTGTTATTCCACTTCTTAAGATGTCTCAAGTTCTCAACAGGGTTATAATTATTTCCTATGTCCACCGCTTTTTAAGAAGTTGTACACCAAAAAGCTAGTATTATAATTAAATAATTTGTTTGTCCATAAGAACTAATAGAAACACGTATAAGATAACATCTCATTAAGACCATGAGGTGCCAGAGTATTAAGTCTACATATCCACTTGAATTCTTTCCTGTGTAGTAGTTGTACACGATTTCCACCCCTAGGAGAGGGGGGTATGTGATCAAATATCATACATTTCAGGCTGGATGGAGGGTGTTTATGTTCCATCCAGTGTCTAGCTACTGATTTGTCGCTCTTGCCCTCTGCCAGTGCTTTGTTAATTGCGGCCCGATGGTTAGCCATTCTTTCTTTAAACGTGGTTGTTGTCAATTCAATATAAATCTTATCATATGGGCATTTAATCCAGTAAATTACAAATGTGCTGGTACATGTCAGTCTGTACTTAATCTTAATCTCCATGCCATCATTTTGGTTAATGAATGAGTTACCCGTTATCATACTTCTGCATGTTACACAATCCAAACACTTTACACAACCAACTTTTGGACATCCCAGCCAAGTTGTCGTAATATTTTCGTAACAGTGTGTAGAGTCTGATTTTACCAATAAATCCCTCAGATTTGCACCCTTTTTGTAACTGATGAACGGTGATTCTTTGAAAATTGTTGGTAAGGAAGTATCAGTTGCTAATATGTCCCAGTAAGTTTTGATGGCTCCTGTGATTTGTCGGTGTGCAGAGGTATATGTCAATGGGAACACCATTTTATTCAGGGATTTATGTGTTTTTTTATGTTTCAGCAAATCTTTCTGTTTAAATTGTAAATTGTAATTCAAATTTATTGTGTGTGTGGTATTCACATGGTATAATAATCCCCTGGGCATTTACACATGGTATAATTATCTTCTGAATATAGGTCAGTTCTATGGGACCTCTAATGGATCATATGAACATGCGGATCAATAAGATCTTATTGTGTCAGTATAGTTTGAATGTTCTGACTACATTTCTGTAGTCTCACGCAATGCATCAACTAATTATAAGTAGTCATATTAGTAATATATGGTTTGATTTTGCATAGTATTTTATGAAATTTGTTGATCATTATACGCATTAGACATATATAATAGGGAGTTATCTACTAATCCCTTTTGTCTAAAGACAAATGCTGATTCTTGTCTATCCCTGTAATAGTCAGTTTCTATTAGATGTGTCGTGATGCCGCTGAGCTCCAGATTGGGTGCGTTGCGATGTCACGGAACACCTTGTATATATTTCCTACATTGCTTAGGTATAGACATTCTTACACACGTTGTATATATTACCATTTATTTACGTTATTTATGCATATTCATCATTTTCAATGTATTGTTTAGCCATTTACAATGCTTAAGAACTGACTGATTTGTTCCGACTATTTGTGTTTCAACAAGGGTTCCGCTTTTTACAATCTGCGGTGTTATCACCATTCACCGAATCTAACCCTACATTATGTAGGGAACAGGTTCCAAGTTTGGTATTCATTAATGTGATTTTAACTGTGTATTTCATATAGGATTATGATGGTCATTTACGTCACTAACTGAATTATTGGTTTCACTGATTGTCTAATCAAGAACGCCGGTTGTTTGGAGCTCTTTTCACATTTGAATTAGGCTGTGGGTTTAAAATGAGTGGGTCTGCTACACTGTTGTAATTTTGATAAATAAATTTGAATTCCTGTAAGTGCCGTCTCTTCGTATTGAACTGTATGTATCATCCTTTTTCTTGACGGGCAACCAGATCTATGTATATTATCTACAGTGTGTGCATTCCAAATTACTTTATATATATACTAGCAATGTGGGATGGCGTTGCCCGTCAGGATATATAGGGAATTAATGCACACACACGGATGCAAGACAAACACAGAGACACACACGCAAATGCACACGCATGCACTGAGATTCTTAAAGAGCGACAGTCATACATACATACATGCAGACACATAGAGTGTGATACAGACATGCAACACACACAGTGAGAAACACACGCACACACAGAGACACACACACACAGAAGTGAGTCATAAGGGGGTGACTTATGTGTCATTGTAATGAGTTTGTGTTTGTACTTATGTCTCAACTGTAGCATTCATTCATATAGTTGAAATGCATGTGGTAATTGCACATACTATGGTGGAAGGTGGATCGTGTTGGCTCCCGGGATGTGAGTAAGTGGCATTCATTCATGTAGTTGAAATGCATGTGGTAATTGCACATACTATGGTAGAAGGTGGATTGTGGCGGAGTGTGTTAGTGAGTGTGTGAGAGTGAAAGGGTGTATGAGAGTGAGAGGGTGAGAGTGAGAGAGGGTGAGAGTGTAAGGGTGTGATTGAGTGTGTGACTGTGAGAGTGTGATTGAGTGTGAGTGTGACTGTGAGACTGTAAGTGTGAGAGTGTGATTGAGTGTGAGACTGTGAGAGCGTGAGACTGTGAGAGTGTGATTGATTGAATGTGAGACTGTGAGTGTGAGAGTGTGAAAGAGTGCGTGTGAGAGAGTGACTGCGAGAGTGAGTGTGAGAGAGTGTGTGAGAGTGTGTGAGAGAGTGAGTGTGATTGAGTGTGTGAGTGTGATTGAGAGTGTGACTGTGAGAGAGTGAGAGAGACTGTGAGACTGTGTGAGAGTGTGAGACTGAGAGTGTGAAAATGTGAAACAGAGTGTGAGAGTGTGAGTGTGAGAGTGTGAGAGACTGTGAGAGTGTGAGACTGAGAGTGTGAGACTGTGTTAGAGTGTGAGAGACTGTGAGAGTGTTAGACTGTGAGAGTGTGAGAGACAGTGAGAGTGTGAGAGACAGTGAGAGTGTGAGACCGAGAGTGTGAGAGACTGAGAGTGTGAGACTGAGACTGTGAGAGACTGTGAGAGTGTGAGAGACTGTGAGAGTGTGAGACTGTGCGAGAGTGAGAGAGTGAGAAACTGTGAGAGAGTGAGAGTGTGAGACTGTGTGAGAGTGTGAAACTGTGTGAGACTGTGAGTGTGTGAGAGTGAGAGTGTGAGAGTGAGCGAGACTATGAGACTGTGAGAGACTGTGAGAGAGTGTGAGAGAGTGTGAGAGACTGTGTGAGACTGAGAGAGTGAGAGACTGTGTGAGACTGTGAGAGAGTGTGAGAGAGTGTGAGACAGTGTGAGAGTGTGTGAGAGTGTGAGACTGAGAGTGTGAGACTGTGAGAGACTGTGAGACTGTGAGAGACTGTGAGACTGTGTGACTGAGACTGTGTGAGAGTGTGTGAGAGAGTGTGAGACTGTGTTAGTGACATAGTGTGAGAGTGAGAGTGTGAGAGTGAGAGAGTGAGAGAGACTGTGAGAGTGTGATTGAGTGTGTGAGTGTGAGACTGTGAGACTTTGAGAGTGTGATTGAGTGTGAGTGTGATTGAGTGTGAGAGTGTGACTGTGTGAGACTGTGTGAGACTGTGTGAGACTGTGAGAGACTGTGAGATTGCGTGAGACTGTGTGAGAGACTGTGTGAGAGACTGTGAGACTGTGAGTGTGAGACTGTGATAGAGACTGTGAGAGAGACTGTGAGAGACTGTAAGAGAGTGTGAGACTGTGTGAGAGTGTGAGAGACTGTGTATGACTGTGAGAGAGTGTGTGAGAGTGAGAGACTGTGTGAGACTGAGAGAGTGAGAGAGACTGTGAGAGTGTGAGAGACTGTGAGAGTGTGAGAGACTGTGAGAGTGTGAGACTGTGTGAGACTGTGAGAGAGTGTAAGACTGTGAGACTGTGTGAGACTGTGAGAGACTGTATGAGACTATGAGAGACTGTAAGAGAGTATGAGAGTGTGAGACTGAGAGTGTGAGACTGTGAGAGTGTGAGAGAGTGTGAGACTGAGAGTGTGAGACTGTGTGAGAGTGTGAGACTGTGTGAGAGTGAGAGACTGTGAGAGTGTGATTGAGTGTGTGAGTGTGACTGAGTGTGAGACTGTGAGACCGTGAGAGTGTGAGAATGTGAGACTGAGAGTGTGAGTGTGAGAGAGTGAGAGATTGAGAGACTGTGAGAGAGTGAGAGAGTGTGAAACTGTGTGAGACTGTGTGAGACTGTGTGAGACTGTGAGAGAGTGTGAGACTGTGAAACTGTGAGTGTGAGACTGTGACTGTAAGTGTGAGACTGTGAGAGACTGTGTGAGACTGTGTGAGAGACTGTGTGAGAGACTGTGAGAGAGACTGTGAGAGAGACTGTGAGAGACTGTGTGAGTGTGTGAGAGTGTGAGACTGAGAGAGTGTGAGAGAGTGAGAGACACTGTGAGAGTGTGAGGCTGTGTGAGACTGTGAGAGAGTGTGAGACTGTGAGACTGTGTGAGACTGTGTGAGACTGTGAGAGACTGTGTGAGACTGAGAGAGAGTGTGAGAAAGTATAAGAGTGTGAGACTGAGAATGTGAGACCGAGAGTGTGAGACTGTGAGAGAGACTGTTAGAGAGTGTGAGACTGTGTGAGAATGTGAGACTGTGTGAGGATGTGAGACTGTGTGAGGATGTGAGACTGTGTGAGAGTGAGAGAGACTGTGAGAGTGTGAGACTGTGAGAGTGTGATTGAGTGTGAATGTGATTGAGTGTGAGTGTGACTGTGTGAGACTGTGTGAGACTGTGAGAGTGTGAGACAGAGTGTGAGAATGTAGACTGTGAGACTGAGAGTGTGAGAATGTGAGACTGAGAGTGTGAGTGTGAGAGAGTGAGAGTGAGAGAGACTGTGAGAGTGTGAGACAGAGAGTGTGTGCTTTGCAATGCGTTGCTTACCCCTCTGGCACTCAAAGGGTTAACTTGAGCTAACATAGCAATATAACACATGGTGGCTCTTCAGTTGCGGCAACGTAGCAATATGCTGAGGGAACAAATAGAAAGTGGTGTTTGAGGCTTGCCCTCTGTAACATACAGCAAAGCATCTCTCTCCCTTTAAGGAGAAAGGGCGGGAATAAGGAAGCAGGAAGTGGAGGAGTAACAGTTGAAAACAGACAGTGAGGTGACTGAAGAGATGAAGAGTTAAATAAAAGAGTTGCTATAAGGTTTATCCCTGAGTTTGTATTTTATGGAAACATTACACACTAGTACTGAAACAGAGTGTATGGAGGGTTACAAATATATGTGATTTGTAGGGTCATGATCCTGAGTGAGAGTGTGTGTGGACCAGGAGAAGTTATTGATATCCCCTACTTCAGGAGCGAGTGGCAGCTATATTTTTTTTTTGTCAGTTGGATAGTGGTGGGTGGGCTGGAGGGGTCGGGCCAACTCCCTGTATGATAAACACGCCCCCAATGAATCACCCAATGGGAGCAGTAAAGTCCCCATTGAATCACCCAATGGGAGTTGTGTCTCCTAATGAGACATAAATTATGTAATTAGACATTCTGTTCAATGCGAGTTTCTTTTCTGAGGAGACATAAATTATATTCTGTGTGTGGGGTACCATAAGTTATGCAATGATGCTTATTCTTTTATATATAAACTAGCAATGTGGGACGGCGTTGCCCGTCAGGATATATAGGGAATTAATGCACACACACAGATGCGAGACAAACACAGAGACACCCACGCAAATGCACAATCATGCACTGAGATGCTTAAAGAGCGACAGTCATACACACATACATGCAGACACATAGAGTGTGATACAGACATGCAAAACACACAGTGAGAAACACACAGGCACACACAGAGACACACACACACAGAAGTGAGTCATAAGGGGTTGACTTATGTGTCATTGTAATGAGTTTGTGTTTGTATTTATGCCTCCACTGTGGCATTCATTCATATAGTTGAAATGCATGTGGTAATTGCACATACTATGGTGGAAGGTGGATCATGCTGGCTCCCGGGATGTGAGTGACTGGCATTCATTCATGTAACTGAAATGCGTGTGGTAATTGCACATACTATGGTGCAAGGTGGATCGTGCTGGCTCCCGGGGTGTGATTACGTGTGAGTGATTGCGTGTGAGTGATTGAGTGTGTTAGTGAGTGTGTGTGATTGAGTGAGTGTGTTAGTGAGTGTGTGTGATTGAGTAAGAATGTGTGAGTGAGAGTGTGTATGATAGTGAGAGGGTGTGAGTGATTGAGGGTGTGAGTGATTGAGGGTGAGAGTGTGATTGAGGGTGAGTGTGATTGAGGGTGAGTGTGATTGAGGGTGAGTGTGAGAGTGTGATTGAGTGTGACTGCGAGACTGTAAGTGTGAGTGTGATTGAGTGTGAGACTGTGTGAGTGTGATTGAGTGAGACTGTGAGAGTGTGATTGAGAGTGAGAGTGTGTGAGTGATTGAGTGAGACTGTGAGAGTGTGATTGACAGTGAGAGTGTGCGAGTGTGATTGAGTGAGACTGTGAGAGTGTGATTGAGTGAGACTGTGTGAGTGTGATTGAGTGTGTGAGTGATTGGGTGTGAGACTGAGAGAGTGAGAGAGACCGTGTGAGACTGAGAGTGTGAGAATGTGAGTGTGAGAGAGTGTGTGAGACTGTGAGAGTGTGTGAGACTGTGAGAGTGTGTGAGACTGTGAGAGTGTGAGAGACTGTGAGAGTGTGAGAGAGAGTGTGAGAGACTGAGACTGAGAGTTTGAGAGACTGAGAGTGTGAGAGACTGAGAGTGTGAGAGACTGAGAGTGTGAGAGTGTGAGAGAGTGTGAGACTGAAAGAGTGTGAGACTGTGAGAGAGTGTGAGACTGTGAGAGAGTGTGAGACTGTGAGAGAGTGAGACTGTGAGAGACTGTGTGTGAGAGAGACTGTGTGTGAGAGAGACTGTGTGTGTGTGTGAGACTGTGTGTGTGTGTGAGACTGTGTGTGTGTGTGAGACTGTGTGTGTGTGTGTGAGACTGTGTGTGTGTGAGACTGTGTGTGTGTGAGAGCGTGTGAGACTGAGAGAGTGCGAGACTGAGAGAGTGCGAGACTGAGTGTGAATGAGTGAGACTGAGAGTTTGGATTAGTGAGACTGAGAGTGTGGATGAGTGAGACTGTGAGAGTGAGAGAGTGAGACTGTGTGAGTGTGAGAGCGTGTGAGACTGTGTGAGAGTGAGAGAGAGAGAGACTGTGAGAGTGAGACTGTGAGACTGTGAGAGTGTGAGACTGAGAGCGTGCGAGACTGAGAGCGTGCGAGTGTGCGAGACTGAGAGTGTGAGAGTGTGTGTGTGAGAGTGTGTGTGTGAGAGTGTGTGTGTGAGAGTGTGTGTGTGAGACTGTGTGTGTGAGACTGTGTGTGTGAGACTGTGTGTGTGAGAGAGACTGTGTGTGTGAGAGAGACTGTGTGTGAGAGAGAGACTGTGTGTGAGAGAGAGACTGTGTGTGAGAGAGAGACTGTGTGTGAGAGAGACTGTGTGTGAGAGAGACTGTGTGTGAGAGAGACTGTGTGTGTGAGAGAGACTGTGTGTGAGAGACTGTGTGTGAGACTGTGTGAGTGTGAGACAGAGAGTGCGAGACAGAGAGTATGTGAGTGTGTGAGAGTGAGAGAGTGAGACTGTGTGAGAGTGAGACTGTGTGAGAGTGTGAGAATGAGAGTGAGAGACTATGTGAGAGTGAGAGAGAGAGACTATGTGAGAGTGAGAGAGAGAGACTGTGAGACTGAGTGTGAGACTGTGAGAGTAAGACTGTGAGACTATGTGAGAGTGAGAGAGAGAGACTATGTGAGAGTGTGAGAGAGAGACTGTGAGACTGAGTGTGAGACTGTGAGAGTAAGACTGTGAGACTGTGTGAGTGTGAGACTGTGTGAGTGTGAGACTGTGAGTGTGAGACTGTGAGTGTGAGACTGTGAGACTGAGACTGTGTGTGAGACTGTGTGTGAGACTGTGTGTGAGAGTGAGAGACTGTGAGACTGTGTGTGAGAGTGTGAGCCTGTGAGTGTGTGAGACTGTGTGAGACTGTGTGAGAGTGAGACTGTGTGAGACTGTGTGAGAGTGAGACTGAGAGAGTGTGAGACTGTGTGTGAGACTGTGAGAGAGTGTGAGAGTGAGAGACTGTGAGAGAGTGTGAGAGTGAGAGACTGTGAGAGAGTGAGAGACTGTGAGAGAGTGTGAGAGTGAGACTGTGAGAGACAGTGAGAGTGAGACTGTGTGAGACTGTGAGACTGTGTGAGACTGTGTGTGAGTGTGAGACTGTGTGTGAGTGTGAGACTGTGTGTGTGAGAGAGACTGTGTGAGACTGTGTGAGACTGTGAGTGCGAGACTGAGTGAGACAGTGTGAGAGTGAGAGAGAGAGACTGAGAGTGTGAGAGACTGAGTGTGAGAGACTGAGTGTGAGAGACTGAGTGTGAGAGACTGAGTGTGAGAGAGTGTGTGAGAGTGTGTGAGAGTGTGTGAGAGAGAGACTGAGAGTAAGAGACTGTGAGACAGTGTGAGACTGTGTGAGTGTGAGACTGTGTGAGTGTGAGACTGTGTGTGAGAGTGTGAGACTGTGTGTGAGAGTGTGAGAGTGAGAGAGAGAGAGACTGTGTGTGAGACTGTGTGTGAGACTGTGCGTGAGACTGTGAGAGAGTGTGAGACTGTGAGAGAGTGTGAGAGAGTGTGAGACTGTGAGAGAGTGTGAGACAGAGAGTGTGAGAGAGAGTGTGAGAGAGAGTGTGAGAGAGAGTGTGAGAGAGAGTGTGAGACTGTGTGAGACTGTGTGTGAGAGAGAGACTGTGAGAGTGTGTGAGAGTGAGACAGAGAGTGTGAGAGAGAGTGTGAGACTGTGTGTGAGAGTGTGAGACTGTGTGTGAGACTGTGAGAGAGTGTGAGACTGTGAGACTGTGAGACTGTGAGAGTGTGAGACTGTGAGAGTGTGAGACTGTGAGACTGAGAGTGTGAGACTGTGAGAGTGAGAGAGTGAGAGACTGTGTGAGACTGTGTGTGAGTGTGAGACTGCGTGTGTGAGAGTGTGAGAGACTGTGCGACTGCGTGAGACTGCGTGAGACTGCGCAAGACTGCGCGAGACTGCGAGAGACTGAGAGAGACTGCGCGAGACTGAGAGAGACTGAGAGAGACTGTGAGAGACACTGAGAGAGACTGAGAGAGACACTGAGAGTGTGAAACTGTGTGAGACTGTGTGAGACTGTGACTGTGAGAGAGACTGTGTGAGACTGTGAGACAGTGTGTGAGAGAGTGTGAGAGAGTGTGAGAGTGTGTGAGAGTGTAATAGACTGTGAGAGTGTGAGGGACTGTGTGAGACTGCGAGAGAGACTGTGTGAGACTGCGAGAGAGACTGTGTGAGACTGCGAGAGAGACTGTGAGAGTGTGAGACTGAGACTGTGTGAGACTGCGAGAGTGTGAGACTGCGAGAGTGTGAGACTGCGAGAGTGTGAGACTGTGACTGTGTGAGAGACTGTGTGAGACGGTGTGTGAGAGAGTGTGAGAGTGTGAGAGAGTGTGAGAGTGTGAGGGACTGTGAGAGTGTGAGGGACTGTGAGAGTGTGAGACTGAGAGTGTGAGACTGAGAGTGTGAGGGACTGTGAGAGTGTGAGGGACTGTGAGACTGCGAGAGAGACTGAGAGTGTGAGACAGAGAGTGTGAGACTGTGTGAGACTGTGAGAGTGTGAGACTGAGAGTGTGAGACTGTGTGAAAGTGTGAGGGACTGTGAGACTGAGAGTGTGAGACTGAGAGTGTGAGACTGAGAGTGTGTGAGACTGCGAGAGAGACTGTGTGAGACTGCGAGAGAGACTGTGTGAGACTGCGAGAGTGTGAGACTGAGAGTGTGAGACTGAGAGTGTGAGACTGAGAGTGTGAGACTGTGTGAAACTGTGAGACTGTGTGAAAGTGTGAGACTGCGAGAGAGACTGTGTGAGACTGCGAGTGTGTGAGACTGCGAGTGTGAGGGACTGCGAGTGTGAGGGACTGTGTGAGACTGCGAGAGAGACTGTGAGTGTGAGACTGTGAGTGTGAGACTGTGAGTGTAAGAGACTGTGAGTGTAAGAGACTGTGAGTGTAAGAGACTGTGAGAGTGTGAGGGACTGTGAGAGTGTGAGGTACTGTGAGAGACTGCTAGAGAGACTGTGTGAGACTGCGAGAGAGACTGTGAGAGTGTGAGACTGAGAGTGTGAGTCTGAGAGTGTGTGGGACTGAGAGAGTGTGTGGGACTGAGAGAGTGTGTGGGACTGAGAGAGACTGCGAGAGAGACTGTGTGAGACTGCGAGAGAGACTGTGAGTGTGAGACTGTGAGTGTGAGACTGTGAGTGTGAGACTGTGAGTGTGAGACTGAGTGTGAAACTGTGAGTGTGAGAGACTGTGAGAGTGTAAGAGACTGTGAGAGTGTAAGAGACTGTGAGAGTGTGAGGGACTGTGAGAGACTGCTAGAGAGACTGTGTGAGACTGCGAGAGAGACTGTGAGAGTGTGAGACTGAGAGTGTGTGAGACTGAGAGTGTGTGGGACTGAGAGAGTGTGGGACTGAGAGAGTGTGGGACTGAGAGAGTGTGGGACTGAGAGAGTGTGGGACTGAGAGAGTGTGGGACTGAGAGTGTGTGGGACTGAGAGTGTGTGTGGGACTGAGAGAGTGTGTGGGACTGAGAGAGTGTGTGGGACTGTGAGAGACTGCGAGAGAGACTGTGTGAGACTGCGAGAGAGACTGTGAGAGACTGCGAGAGTGTGAGACTGAGAGTGTGAGACTGTGTGAAAGTGTGAGACTGAGAGTGTGAGACTGAGAGTGTGAGACAGAGTGTGAGACTGAGACTGTGTGTGAGACTGAGACTGTGTGTGAGTGTGAGACTGTGTGTGAGTGTGAGACTGTGTGTGAGTGTGAGACTGAGACTGTGTGAGACTGAGACTGTGTGAGACTGTGAGCCTGCGACTGTGTGAGAGACTGTGTGAGACAGAATGTGTGCTTTGCAATGCGTTGCTTACCCCTCTGGCACTCAAAGGGTTAAGTTGAGCTAACATAGCAATATAACACACGGTGGCTCTTCAGTTGAGGCAATGTAGCAATATGCTGAGGTATCAAATAGAAAGTGGTGTTTGAGGCTTGCCCTCTGTAACATACAGCAAAGCATCTCTCTCCCTTTAAGGAGTAAGGGTGGGAATCAGGAAGCAGGAAGTGGAGGAATGACAGTTGAGACTGTGAGGTGACTGAAGAGATGATGAGTTAAATAAGAGTTGCTATTAAGTTTGTATTTTATGGGAACATTACACCCTCATACTGAAACAGAGTGTATGGAGGGTTACAGTTATCTGTGGGAGGTGAAACAGTGTGTTTGTGGGGTCATGATCCTGAGTGAGAGTGTGAGTGGACTGGGAGAAGTTACTGATATCCCTACCTCAGGAGCGAGTGGCAGTTATATATATATATTTTTTTGTCAGTTGGATACTGGTGGGCAGGCTGGAGAGGGCGGGCCAACTCCCTGTATGATAAACACGCCCCCATTGAATCACCCAATGAGAGCAGTAAAGTCCCCATTCAATCACCCAATAGGAGTTGTGTCTCCTAATGAGACATAAATTATGTAATTAGACATTCTGTTCAAAGCGAGTTTCTTTTCTGAGGAGACATAAATTATGTTCTGTGTGTGGGGTACCATAAATTATGCAATGAGGCTTATTCTTTTATATATATATATATATATATATATATATATATATATATATACTAGCAATTTGGGACGGCGTTGCCCATCATGTACTCAGCCTCACATTAACCCTTTGAGTGGCAGAGGGATACACAGTGCGTTGAGTACCCTTCTGTCACTTAAAGGCTTAAGAATTGGTTAAAAAATTATCAAATAGATGGCCAATGTGTCCCACACTGCTAGTATCTCCTAAAGAGGGACACTTGGGAGGTACAGACCCCTAATATCTCCTAAAGAGTGACACTTGGGAGGTGAGCGTTTGAGAGGCACAGACATATCCATGCAATGGGATGTGTTGCATACCTGTTTGGCACTGAAGGAACACAATACACTGCACATTTTATTTGATTTATTTTAAGTCCTTCAGTGGGAAAGAGGTATGCAACACATTCCAGTGCATGGGTAGCTGTTTGCCACTCAAACACTGAAGGCTTTCACTGTTGTAAACCTACACAAAGCATTGTGAATGAGTGTGTTAAATAGCCCTGAAGTAGTCACAAGACTTAATATGCACTGGTGTGGCTTGACTGCAACACATGAGAGAATAAAATGTAAAGCAGATCAGGATTAACATTAGATTTCATTGTTTTGTACCAATGGAAGTAGTGTACAGATAATAAGTGGGACTATGAGATTAAAAATTATCGAACTTCAAAGGGACATATGGTCAATCAGAAAGGTAAAATTCCTCAAATCCCCATTTAAGTCTGTGGGGTTTGCGTACTAAGAGGAAGCTGGTTTAGCACAGAATTTTATATAGGAGTGTGTGTTGGAGACCCCACAATTACTATAAACATGGCAGTTGAATTATGCCCCCTCAGACACCCCATAAAGGGCTCTTATGCACCAGCAGTACATGACCTGAGAGTGAATCCACAGCAAACTATCCTCCTCCTTAGTATGAGGTTATTTGTAAAGCCATCTGCTGGCGGCTTCCTGGTATAACGTCTTAATGCAGGTATTGGGGTAATGAGGGACCCGGACCGGGGGGAGGGTCCTTGACGGAGCCCAGGAAGGGAGTGGGAAATGACGTCGGGCTGGAGGAAGATCCAGCCTGGCCAGGAAGTGATGACTGCGGGGGATTATGGGTGCCCCCGCAGCCATTTTAGAACGTTACACAGGGAAGGAGCTTTGGGGACCACGTTGGCCTGGATGGCGAGGTTTGTTCAGGTCCGGGTGGATGGTGAGGGCCTGGTGGTGGTGGCATAGCTAATTTTATTTGTTGGGCCCCCATACATGGGGGCATGGTGTGGTTAAGGGGTATTTGCCCCACAAACGGGAAAAAGTTTTGTCACAGCATGCGGGGTGCTTACTGGTTGAAGTGGTCATCTGAACTCTGGATCAAGATCATGATTCGTGGGCTTGGTCTCACGAGTCATGGGATACGGCTGTTGGGCTACTACTTGCCACATCCAGAGGTAGGGTGGATGGTGGCATGGCCCTCAGTCAAGCAATTGAGATGGTTTTAGTGAGGGGATGACATGTATAGCAAGCACTAAAGAAGCTGATTGTTGAGTTGAAAATTAAGAGTCTTTATAAAATGTTTGGATAAGTTATGTTATTTATGTTAAATAAAATGCTGTGGCCTTTTAAAATGCATCCTGTGTCCTAGCGTGTTTTATAAAGGGTGGAAGTTGGGAAGGAGCAGCGTAAAAGGGTTAATGGAGTTGACTGTGCACCCGTCATGCATGCACAAGTTGGATGGGAACGGAGAGGTTAGTGCCAAATTTATGTGGATTATTGATGCGGTAATTGTCAGAGCAGCACCTTCACTTTAACATTTTATGCACCAGAGGACTGTATTGCACATCCTTATGTTATTAAAGGTTAAAGGGATATTGTTTTGGTGAGGTGTATAGCACGTAGATGTTGAATGTACTGTACAGTTGGCAATGACATGATTAATGGAGTCCATGAAGACACTGAATGTTGGGATGTGAAGATTTAACCATTTGAGTAGTAGGGGCGGTGTAGAAAGGGGGAACAGTGAGTTGTCTTTTCTTCCCCCACCCCATCCAGACAGGAGAGTTGTACTACCGCCTTCTTCCTTTGATGGGGTTTGTCGTGATAGGAAAACAGCATATTAACCCTTTGAGTGCCAGAGGGGGTGTGCAACGCATTGGTTTGCAATGTGGTGCGGACCTCTGGCACTCAAAGGGTTAAGGCACAAATGTAAGGTATGTTGGGACACTGGACATACCCACTACTACCTCATATTGCAATGGTGTGAGGCATACACGTACATGTGTGGTGCAAACCTGCAACATGATGCGTTGCAATATGCCACTGTACGCTTGGCAGATCAGCAACACAGACACCATTTGTGTATTACTACTTCAATAACCGTCTGAGTGGCGGGGGGGGGGTGCACTGCCACTCAAAGAGTTAATTGTAAGCTTTTGCGCTATGTAAAGTCATTTGCATTAACCCCATCCACTCACTGATCCGTAGAGGGCAAAGGCGGCTACACAGACGAACACTGTGGAAGGGAAGCGGACAACCACAGCAGTGAGGGAACAGTCCGAAGTATGTGAGACTCATAGTGGAGGGGATGCGGGTCTCTAGCACATCCCGCAGCACCTTACTCATATTTTTCTGTGTGACACTCATAGTGGAGGTGAGTGTCACACAGGCATATATGAGTAAGATGCTGCGGGATGTGCTGGAGACCCGCATCCGCTCCACTATGAGTCTCACACACTTCGGACTGTTCCCTCTCTGCTGTGGTTGTCCGCTTTCCTTCCACAGTGCTTGTTTGTGGACGCTGCTCATGCTGGGGTCTGGTGGCTGACGTGCTTAATGCGGCTTGTAGCTGGATGCTGCGCAATGTCATGGAGAGCCGGATTCAGTGTATGCTTATTTTAATACTGTGTGTATGTGGCTTGTCTTGGATGCAGCGTAGGAGTGAGTGGCAGCCATTTTTTTTTTTAACGAGAAAAGACGAAACAAGAAGCGCTTCCTGGTGTAATATCCTAGTGAATAATGGACACCTCACCACCACCTGTAGGAATGGTACTCACAAAATAATAGGCTGGAAATACACTTATGTGCAGACCAGCTATAGAGCCTAGGGATATTTCAGCTGTCCCTTAGCAGCTTTTCTCCACCTCAGAGTATGGCTGCCACTGTTCACCTCCACTCACAAAGGAATCGGGTACCCAAAAGAGAAAAAAATGCACATAGAGGGCGCCAATAGTGCTTATAACTGATATATAAAATGTCAAAAACAAATCAAAACAAATTTCACTCACATTTAAAAATGGCTGTATGTATACTTATGTACACGCACAGCTAAATGCGCTTGCAGGGATATCTTACCGCCCTTGCTCGGTATTCTTTCATCAGCTCCCACTGAATACTGTCCACTTTTAATCCAATGGTAAAAAAGCTGCTCTAACAGTGTATTCAAAACCAAAAGATTTATTCATAAAGTAAATGCATAAAATAAAATTAAAAACCTACTAAAAAACGTGTTTTGCAGCGCTACAACGCTGCTTCATCAGTAATGCAGGCTATACAAAAAATGGAACCCGAACGCTGGCAAAGAGTGGCTATTTAAATCAGTCAGCGTTCGGTCCATTGGTCAATTTGCTGACCGCTCCCACATAGCAAATCCACTCATCTGTTAAACATAGTATTAACCCGTGGAATACCCTGTGATCACGGCCAGCATGCTGAATATAAACTTCACATCCATAATGATACATAGTAACCATGCAATACGATACATAATTGAACACATTTAAATACATAGTCGCAACTACAATACCTTTGTCTACTCATATGCAGCCATCAAAAATATGCTAATCGATATCATAATAAAATAAAGTAAAAAAGTTAATATAAACAAGCGCCGCCATCCAAGGGAAAATATCAAAGACTAAAATGAACAACCCCCACAATGCCTACCGGGACCAACAGACAACAGCGACGTCCACCCAAATGAGTAAACAACGCCGCAGTCCGGCCGCCCACGACACAACTGCGGAGGTCACCCAAATAAAACAAATAAATAGTGATAACATACCCTATAAAACTTGAAGGCGGCGGCGCCTCCAACATTAAACATCGGGATCACTAATCCCATCATACTCAATAGACCTTTCAAAACATACATATAGATAAAAATCCATATACAATATACATACATATATTGACTAGCTTAATAACAGTGGGAATAAACAATCAAAATTAAAACCCATGGTACCAACAGAGCAGAACTTAAAAAAAGAATCTCGCGACCTCCACAATGACATCAGAGGAGACCCCGCAATAACGGTGCAAGAATAATATCTATCAAAACTGCACAAAGACTCAGGAATCCCCAACGACACAATGGAGGTCTCCCAGCAAGAAACCCACACAGTGGATCATACAATATACCCCTATAACACCCAAAATAAAAACCCGGATCCCCCAATAGTAATATCTATCCACACTAACACAAGAGTTCGGGGGTCCCCGACCCCACCATAAAGTTCGCTCGGCAGACACCCCGCTCAGTAAATTAACCAATAAACCCTTGTGTTACAGTGCATCAAAAAATTATCAATCCCAAAAATAACTAATACCATTAAAATAAAAAATCATACATCACATACATTGATCCCAATAAATGTGACAACATATCTAGTTTCCAGTATATAACAAACCTAACCTAAATGAGATCTAAAACAGTGACCAAACCTTAACTATCCAGATATTAATTAAAAAAAACTAAATAAAAAACCTGAATACAGTGTCCTCCATAGATGTCAGATCCAATATCTTATACTCACTAACCTAAAAGTGAAAGAGGACAATATCTACTAATACTCCACCTTTAAAAATGTGAAATAATAATAATAACTAAAAACCTGTGAAAAAAAAAAAAAAAAAAAACTTCCACTGTGTATCCACCACCTCATTCAAACCTGAAGGTATCAATGTATTCAACCTAAAAATCCAAAAAGCCTTGCTACATGCTAGCCTTTGCTGTCTATTACCTCCAATAGGATTAATCCACTCTATGGGCACTACATGAAGACCCTGCAGTTCTTTATCATGACAATCTGCAAAATGCTTAGAAACACTATGCAACATGAAACCTGATGAGATGTTCCTTCTATGTTGGCAAAATCTCTTCCTCAATTGTTGTGTGGTACGACCCACATATTGCAGACCACATTTACATGTGAGTAAATAGATAACAAAATTTGAACAACAACTCATAAAGGAACCCATCTCAAAATTTTCACCAGTGGATGTAGAAACAAAATTAGTCTCTCCATGTCCAATGAACCTACATATCAAACATCTAGCTCCTCCACATTTATATGATCCTTTTAGACAATTTATACTAATCTTATTGGTTCCCTCAATAGGTTCAACCCTAGATTGAACTTTTTCACTTTTGTTTAATCTCCTTCTAGTAGGGGCTAGTATGTTTTTCAAAGAAGATGCTCTTCTATAAATATCCTTAGGAATCTTTGGAATTATAGTTGTTAATACAATATCCTTCTCGAGAATCCTCCAGTGTTTCTTTAAAATCATATTAATATCACCCACATTATCATTATATTTCATGATAAATGATGGAAAAGGATCCTTATTCAGATTGTCACCATACAAATGACTCTTATTATTTTTACTATTCTTTATAGTTTTTAATTTCACCTTTCTCTTCTTTAAGGTCTACTATAATAGAGTCAATATGAGCCTTCTCAAATTTATTTTTTCGTGCTCTGACTTTCGCATCCTGCACTAATCTTTTTAGGTAATTCTTTTGTAAAAAACGTCCTTGTAGGATTTCAGCTTGTATATCGTAATACGAAGGATTCTCGAGAAGGATATTGTATTGACAACTATAATTCCAAAGAGTCCTAAGGTTATTTATAGAAGAGCATCTTCTTTGAAAAACATACTAGCTCCTACTAGAAGGAGATTAAACAAAAGTGAAAAAGTTCAATCTAGGGTTGAACCTATTGAGGGAACCAATAGGATTAGTATAAATTGTCTAAAAGGATCATATAAATGTAGAGGAGCTAGATGTTTGACATGTAGGTTCATTGGACATGGAGAGACTAATTTTGTTTCTACATCCACTGGTAGACTTGTGCGAATTCATTCAGAGACATTCGGATTTCGTCGAAAATGGGGTCATTTGGAGACATTCGGCCAATCCGAAACTCAAGGGTCATTCGGAAAAAATGATCCGACTCTGAACAGCCCAGGACCGAAATTCGTCGAAACTTTTGGAAGTTTCGGCAATCGACAAATTTCCAAAAGTTTTGACTACTTTTGACCAGGACTTTTTTGTACTTCCTGTGCGCGCTCAATTACTTTCCCTCCATAATTTTTCCTCCATGTCTCTAGTCCAATTCCATTCTCCGTTTCATACACTACTTCCCTCTTTTGTCTGTATTCGAATAGCCTTCTTCGTTTCATGATGGTCACTTCAGACATGGTTAGGACAGCCAGGAGGTTGTAACTTCAATGCAGTTTATTGTGAACAGCAACAACAAAAGAAAGTATCTTTCCACGTTTAGGGTATGCTTCCCCTTTAAATCAAACAGGTTTTTGACACCAAATAAAAAGTACACAAATAAACAGGCCTACTCCTTTCAGGAGGCTAACTCACAGTAGTTCCCTCACTACCAGTTACTGACCCAGGAAGCATGGTCATTGATCAGTGTAAAGCCTCTACAAAGCAAATATCCTCCGATCCCTCCCCTTTCTGCCTGACGAACTGTAAACTGTCAGAGGCAGAATCTGGTCTTGCGACAAGACGCAGCTCTTCAGGAGCACGACATTGAGATATCTAACTATAAATACTTCATCAGAATGGTCTACAACGTGTGCTTGCAAACCAGGCACACGTTGTAGACCATTCCGATTAAATATTTATAGTTAGATATCTCAGTGTCATCGCTCCTGAAGAGCCACCGTCTGATCCCGGAAACAGGATCTCATGCCGTCAGCTATACAGCTGGCGCATGAGAAGGAGGTGGTAGAAGAGGACGTTATTTTCTTATGTCTCTCAAACCATAAAGAATTGAGATATAGGAATAAGGGCATTACATATTTTTTTTATTGTACCTATCATTTCACCTAGACTTTTTTTGGGACTATCCCTTTAAGAGTGTCCGTAGCCCATTTAATAGCCAAACACTGCTTTTTGACCACCGCATAGTGCAGCTCTCTGGGCAACAGATTTTCCAGCTCAAGTACAAGACGGGATGCTCTTCACCGTCTATGTACTGCAAAAGTGCCCCCCCAACATACCTCAGAGGCATCGGTCTGCAAGAAGAATTCTTTTTGAAGTCAGGTGCCACCAGGATAGGTTGTTGACACAGCACAGACAAAGATCTGAAAAGAGTCCTCTGCTTTGCTGTCCCACCTCACCATGTCTGGACATTTTGCTTTAATGAGGTCTGTGAGGGGACAAGCTCTGTTCACAAAATGTGGTATAAACCGGCGGTAATAGCCAACCAGTCCCAGAAAGGCTCTAACCGTTTTTTTCCTGTATGGTCCCTACTTTGTCAATCTGGGGTTTTGCTAACCCTTTACCAACCATGTGACCCAGGTACTTGACCTCTGCTAACCCAATAAGACACTTAGATCGGTTAGCCGTTAGCCCAGCCTTTCTGAAGGTGTTTATCACTGCCTCTACTTTCCACAGGTATGATTCCCAATCTGTGCTATGAATTATAACGTCATCCAGATATGCAGCTGTATTGCGGACATGAAGTCTGTGCAATTTGTCCATTAACCTCTGAAATGTCGCTAGGGCTCCATGAAGACCAAAAGGCATTATTCTATACTGGAATAGACCATCAAGCGTAGCAAATGCTGTTTTCTCTTTGGAGTGCTCACATAACGGTATCTGCCAATAACCTTTTGTCAGATCCAATACAGAGAGAAATCTAGCATTTGCTAATCTCTCTACCAACTCGTCCACCTGGGGCATGGGATAGGCGCCAGACTTTGAAACTTCGTTTAACTTTCTGAAATCATTACAAAACCTAATAGGCCCATCAGGCTTGAACTATAGGGCTGGACCAATTACTTTGAGATGTTTCGATCACGAAGAGTTCAAGCATTTTCCTAACCTCAGCCCTTACAGCTTCCCTTCTTGCCTCAGGAATTCTGTATGATTTAGCCCTAATGGAAACCCCTGGCTCTATAATAATGTCATGGGTGATTTCCTGTGTTCTGCCAGGGATTGGCGAGAAGACATCCTTATTCCTCTCAACCATGCTCCTAGCCTCCATCTGCTTGTTCAGGTGTCAGCTCTGTAGAAATTGCCACAGACTGTTCAGGGGCCAGGGAGTCAGCCTTTAGGTCACCCACCACAACTGCACATGCTTCTCTATCCCTCCATGGCTTAAGAAGGTTCATATGAAGCACCGCCTCCTTCTTAAGGCAATCTGGCTGACTACCCTTATAATTTACAGGACTTATTTTTCCCAGAATTTCATAGGGTCCCTGCCACTGAGCGAGAAGTTTACTTTCTGCTGTGGGGAGTAGAACCACTACCCGGTTACCCCGTTTAAACTCTCTCACTGTAGCCTTCTGGTCGTAGTGGGCACCCTAAGTCTGTTCCATGTGCTGGAGAACAAGAGGAACAATTCAGGCCATATGCTCCTTTATTTGTTCCACATGTTGTACCATATTAGTCCCCGGGACTCCTTGTTCCTCCCAGGTTTCTCTAAGGACATCTAGTATCCCCTCGGAGTGCCTACCATATAGAAGCAAAAAAGGGAAGAAGCCAGTGGAGCTTTGGAGAATCTCTCAGGCAGCAACCAATAAGTAGGGAAGCAGTAGGTCCCAATCCTTTACATACCTACTAACCACTTTTCTCAACATCCCTTTTAAGGTGTGGTTAAATCTCTCTACCAGCCAGTTCATTTGGGGGTGGTATACAGAGGTTTTCAAAGCATGTATGGCAAACAGCTGACATAACTCCTTCATAATACGGAAAATGAAAGGAGTACCCTGGTCTGTAAGTATTTCTTTTGGTATACCAACTGGTGAAAAAATGTGGACCAATTCCTTTGCAATATTTTTGGCATTAGCCTAGCGCAATGGAATGGCCACAGGATATCAAGTTGCATAATCGAGACTCACTAAAATATACTGGTGACCTTGAACAGATTTCTCTAACGGACCTACTAAGCCCATGCCAGTCATTTCAAAGGGCACATCAATTATTGGGAGAGGTATGAGTGGGGCCCTTAATCTGGGTTTTGTGTAAGACAGTTGGCATTCTAGGCAAGAAGCACAATTCCTTTTAACTGCCTCATGTACCCCTGGCCAAAAGAACTATCTAAGCACTCGTTCTTGAGTATTTTCGACCCCCAAATATCCCCCCAAGAGATGAGAATGGGAAAAATCAAGCACCTTTTGGGAGGAAGACACAACTAGTCGTTTGATCTACTGGCCTTCATCTGAGGTTACTCTGTAAAGGAGGTCATTCTTGAGAATGAAATAGGGATAACACCTTTCGGGTTGACCCTCTACAGACACTCCATTCACCTCTACTACTCTGCTCCTAGCATTTTGCAACAAGGGATCATTTGCCTGGTCTCAACCAAAGCTAGCACTGATCGCGTCCAGTGTTCTTGGATCACTCCAACTGCATTCTCTACCTTGTTCTGTGTCTGATTCCCTTTGTTCACACACTATATTGTCGGCATCATATTGCATGGCCACACCTTTACTAGAATGTTTCCCAGCTCATTCAACAACACTTCATATATGCCATTATTAAACCTTAACCTGCTCTCCATATGCTTCCGTCTGGTTTTAACTCTTTTTGGGTTAGTAACATAAAAGTTGGGGTGAGTAAAGGGAAAAACTTTGTGCATACCACTGCCCTCTTGTTTGCACTCAGGTTTGCCCTGTTTTAACACCATTTGGGCCTGTAAAAGAGTGTGGAAACCAGGAAAGTTCCTTCCTATGACTAGGGAATAGGGTAACTGCGGTACAACTACTGCTGACACTTTAACTAGTCTATCCTGCAAAAATAACTCTATGTTGGCATTAGGATAAAGTACAGTGCTCCCATGAATGCAAAGCACCCCCATCGTTTTATGTTTTTGTATGTGAGTAGGCTTGACTAAGCCCCCTGCTACCAGAATTAAGGCACTACCTTAACTAGTGCCCGTATATCCTGGTTATTCATTTGGACTGATACACTGCAGGTATGTGAACCTTCCACCATGCCTGATAAACATATCAGTCCACAAAAGTCATGGGGAGTTTCTTCTAATCCACACTGCATCAGCTCTGGAAGGTTAGGGCACTTTGCCCTGACATGTCCTTTTCCACCACACGCAAAGCAGGTTATGGTGTTTCCACCAAAGCGGTCATCTCTCAAAGAAGTGTGGTGATTGGAGTCTGTTTTGTGCAGATGTGCTCCGGGTCTGAACTCAGCTTCAGGTTCGCTCCTTCAGACCTTTGGTCTCTGGTTAATTCCAAGCAACACAGTTGAAGATTTTTCCAAGTCCTTTGCAGACAAGTACATTTCCATCTGAGCCACTGTGCTATCATGATTTGTGGAGTTACCTTGACTGACCCATTCACGAAGGCCACGGAGAAGCTCTCATATATTGGTCAAGCACCAGGGTTTCTACAATCTGGGCAGGACTTTGGGTCTCTGGTCTGAGCCATTTCCAGGCCATATAAAGTAGGTCAAATATCTGGAATTTGGGAGCCTGTCCATCTTTAAACCGACATTTATAAAATCACTGAGCTTTCACAGTCGCAGTCACACCCATCTGGGCCAAACTTTCAGCTTTTAGTCATTTGTAGTCTGCAGCGGCTTCCTCGTCTAGGTCATAATATGCTTTTTGAGCTTCTCCTAGGAGAAAAGGAACAATAATTCCCGCCCACTGTTGTGGAGGCCAGGCTTCACTGGTGGCTGTTTGTTCAAACGCCAGAAAATAGGTGTCCACGTCATTTTCCGCAGTCAACTGCTTGCCCGTATCTTGCTGACACTTCCTGTCCATGCAGGCCCTCCCTGCGCAGAAAAGCATTCCACGATATATTTTAGCAGAGCATGATCGGCTTTCTGTGCCTCAGTCAGAGCTCCGATTTGCAAGGCCAGGAGCCTGTTGGTTTGTTGTTGAGTTGCTGTAGAGGCTGCAACATGCCTGTAGTTCTCTTGGTGCACAGCAGTAGCCTGTAGTAGGGCCTTTACAACATCCTCCAAGTTCTGTACCTTTAAGGCTTTTGTGACAGCGGAGCTAGCATTCCACTTCTGACACCACTTGTGGTATGGTCACTTCAAATACGGTCAGGATAGCCAGGTGGTTGTACCTTCAATGCAGTTTATTATAAACAGCAACAACAAAAGAAAGTCTCTTTCCACTTTTAGGGTATGTGTCCCCTTTAAATCAAACAGGTTTTTGACACCAAATAAAAAGTATACAAATAAACAGACCTACTCCTTTCAGGAGGCTAAGTCAGAGTAGTTGCCTCACTACCAGTAACTGACCCAGCTATTACGGGTTCCAGTACAAAATAAACTAAGTAAACATGCAATCATTTTCAGTTAGAAGCTTTCTCACCACTCCTTGGTTTTATAGGCAGACAGACAGCTTGTAGGTCTCCAAACACACTATCCCAGTGCAGCCTGACTTCACTCTGCTTTTTCAGGTCTACTATATAGGTCTGAGCTAATTACTCAGGAGCAGGTGTGCTAGCAGAGCGGAAAGAAAAACTTAACCATTTAATAGCCGGGATAAACTGCTTGTTGTATCCTCTGGTTGATGTATACATGTATATTTGCAATAAAGACAATGCAGATAACTGTAATAGGAGCACTTATCTATACACTTCAAAGTTTGTAACTCCTCTATCAGGGCAAGCAAGTCTATAATCAAAGAATGCAAAGTACACTTATTACAATCCAAGAGTATTCCAGGACACAAATCCTCATTTAGTGAAAAAGCCCCTTGCAATGTCATACTACTAAAACAACACACCACTCTTGTCGCAGTATGGTATTGGCAAACAAAAATAACTTGGGAGGCTTACTGACTAAATTGCCCAGGAAAAATATGAATTAAAAAAAGTATTAAAAAATGAATAATAGTTATTAATCATTAATATTTATATCTGTGGATATTCTACTGACTACGTCCATTGTTGTGGTTCGTGGCTTTAGGTGCATTAATCTGGTGCAAAGGGTTTCACAATAACAGCTGTGTTAAAGTTAACATGATTGTAAAGAACTGCAAACTCACATACAAAATGCTTTCTACAAAATGGACTCCTCAACAATGTGGCTTGAGCAGAAAGACACAGGCTGTGACCTAGCACAAACAGAGAGGGCTGCAGTATACTGACACAGACACTAGCACAGTTATTGGAAACAACATGCATTTGCCAACACCCCAAAAGCCAACCAATTAATTTTAGGATATAGAAGTTTGTTCTAATGACCAATACCACAATTAACACAATAACACCCCAGTACTAGTAATAAGCAATAATATTTAATAACAAACAATAATATTATAATAAGAACAATACACTGTATATTATCAAATATATTCTAGCTAAACACCTAATAATACTAACCAGACAATTACTTACTGCATTGCAAATAAAACACAATATGCAACAATTATAACAGAAACGATATATGTTGGTTACTTAGGGTGTTTTTCCCAGAAGTATAGTATAAAAAAAAAACAGCAAAGCAGAGAGAGAGAGAGAGAAAGAGATACAGCTTCTATAGTCATCTAATCCTGGGACACTCTTACAATGATAAAACCACTGGAAAAGAAGCAGGCCAGGAGAACTGGATACATTCAGGCAATGTACTGGTCTACTTTCACTGCAACAGTTCTTGGGGCCTAGGCAAGGCATGGCAGCCTTGATGGATTTTGGGCCATCTACCCCCCATCCATCACTCAACTGCACCACTCCAAGACTACTTCCCCCAAGCTCAGGGTATGGGATTAAATAACTAATCCCCCTCCTTAGTAGTTTCCCTATTCTCTCCTCCTATCTTCCATCTACTCTCCACCCATTTTCTGCCTTCTGACACCGATGTCTTCCTAAAACTGGAATAACTGGTTTTGGCCATGCTTGTTCTGAAGACCAGATAGAACTGGTCTTCTACTTTGCTTAAGTGGTGAGCATAAAAAAAGTCTATAAATTTAGTGAATTATGGTTGCAAAAGCAAAAGTCAAAATGTTACTCATTTTTCATGTTCATAACAGTAAGTAACCCTTTGATGCCTAGTCTCTTCTAGTATATTTGTTATTATAAGAGCGACCCTTGCCTTTTTGGATACTGTTTGTAGCTTTCTTCTCTTTGAGGAGTTACCATTCAGGGAGCAGCCGTAAAGAATCAGTGTGGTGGGCAATATAAGATCCTCCAAATACTCATTTACCTGCACCACATTATGGCTATTATTAAATATGAGTAGTTTTTTGTCTTACTATTTACAATATACCATTGAGAACATACTAATCCTATGAATAAAGGGGAAGGTCATGTGGGTCAACGAAGCAGCCCACTGGCAACATCCACAACATTATAGATTGGAATATAGCATAACATAGGTGGAGTCAATGGCATCTTAAAGATCCAAGGTCTCCATTAGAGTCTATGTAGTTGGCGGAGTACCAAGCTGTTGTTTGAAAGACATTCTATATCCAGTGCTCTAACTCTTGGTCTAAGGTCAAAGTATATTTCCCCCTGAAGTTCTTAGCCATTTTATTTTACATTAGCATAGAGTTCATCCAGTCCATTTTGAATATGTAGAACAGATCACTTTGAAATAAGGTTTGGAAGGGGTTTGGGAAGTATCCATTGTTGTACAATGGTTTTCTTTGTGACAGCCATTAGTATGTGAGTCACAGAGGAGTTAGTAATGCTGAAGATGGTTAGTTCAGGAGTGAAAGTGAAAGTGGAGAGGTTGTTAGTGTGTGCAAATATGTGTACCTGGAACCAGATGGTCTTAATCACGGGACAGGCCCATAGGCAGTGTGAGGTGTCTGCCTTGTCCACTCGCCACTTAGTGCACATATCATCAGATCTCAGACCCAGCCTGTATTGTTGCTGGGGGATAGACAGGACCAATTAATGAGTTTGAGAAACATGCCTAGGTACATTGCAGCCAGGCGTGTTTGACATGAGAAGAGATAGGCTTTAAAAAGGGTTTTGGTGGATCAGTTAGCTAGTAATTGAGTCCATCTAGTAAGCTCAGAGGAAAAAAATGAATGATTTATGGTGATGTGGAGGAAGGTATACAGTCTGAAGATTGAGTTGGTGAGGTTCAGAGAAAAAATGAAATGGACATCTAAAAGATTTTCCTATTCAAGGTCTGAGAAGTGTTGTGTAACTATTAATGTAGCTCCTAAGTTGGCAATAGGAGTAAAGCGGAACATTAAGGCTGGGAAACACAAAACATGTTTGCTGTAAGTCTAGGGTGCGTTTTCCAGTTATGTCTAGAAAGCCATGTATCTATTACAGCCCTGCCGATCCCACTGCATAAATAGAATGCCTGCTTGACCCTCCTGTAACTCAAGATTTCTGGTAAGGTACACATGAGTTGAGGGAGGCTAACCGGACTCTACATCTAGCTATCTGCTAGGCTCATATTGTGTTAAACAGCAGAGAATTATCAGATACAAAAGTCGGTAGACTGGAAAGATCTCAGTGAAGAAGGCTAACTAAATTGTGGGCAGGAGAGTGTTTGTCCTAAGGAAGAGTCTGTAAAAGCACCTTTACGTGAACACCAGTCTATTGCATGTTATAGAAGGGCAGATATGTTATAGTTAGGGGTGGGCAAAATCTCTCACCATGTTCTTGCGAGAAATTCCGCAAAAAACACTTTGTTGTCTGCTTTTTCACTGTAAAATCTACTTAAAAACTAGCGATTAAAATTTTTGCATTTTTCTGCCCATTGGCCAAAATTGTTTGCCATTTTTTCAATTGCTAGAAAGTTTCTGCCCATTTATTTATGTGGTTTTCGCCTTTTTGCTAAACATGACATATTTGTGCAGTCAATCACAATAAAAGCAGCTACAGAGCGAGGCAGATGTGCTGTGCTATTCTTCTGTGATCTTGAGGCAAAATTGAGGCAGGAGGGGCCATAGTGACTGCTATCACTATGAGTAGGTTTAAAAATAAAGGAGGAACTGGAAGGACCCTTATATGTCCATTGAGTCTGAGGAGGAGGAAGTGAGCACTACTGAGCCAATGCTGTCCAGTCTCCCTAAATCACCCCTAGGGATGTTTCGGAATTTAATGGGAAGGGAGGGAGAAAAGGGAATAGGAATGGAGTAAAGGGTAGTACTAGTGAGAGCAGGACAGGAGAGGAAAGCCTGCGCCTGCTGCTAGACATGCTGCCCCTGCTGCCTCCTTTGCTGCCCCTGGAGTTGTGCCTGCTGTCAGAGAAGCTGCCCCTGTTGCAACCAGTGCTGTGTCTGCTGCACTAGTGCTGTGCCTGCTGTCAGACGTGCTGCCCCTGTTGCAACCAGTGCTGTGCCTCCTGCCACTAGTGCTGTGCCTGCTATCAGACGTGCTGCCCCTGTTGCAACCAGTGATGTTTCTGCTGCCAGTGCTGAACCTGCTGCCACCAATACTTTGCCTGCTGTCAGACGTGTTGCCCCCTTTTTCAGTGCCAACAGTGCTGTGCCTGCTGCCAGTGCTGAAGCTGCTGCCATTAGTGCTGAAGCTGCTGCCACCAGTGCTGAAGCTGCTGCTAGTGTGTCATGCTATACTCAGGAAGGGGGGGGGGAGAAGATGATGACAAATGTGACAGCAGGGGACCCTAAGTCACACTTGCCATCCCCAAGCAGTCCCACCAGTGCTAGTACTAAGAAGGTCCAGCAGCTTGTTAGTTTTAGGAGAGAAGGAGGGGGTAATCAATATCCTATCCTCATATTACTAGTGACTGCAAGGAGGAAGACTCTGCGGCTGAACTTGATGTAATTTATGTTAGTAGTAGCAGTAATTGTGAAGAAGCATGTGGTACTAGTGGCAGGGGAAGCATTTGAGAGCATCCAGACTAGCAGTCAAGGGAGCCAACACCATTCCTCTGGCTCTGGGAGTCCTCCTCCCCATCCTTTCACTACAGTGTCCAAGTGGAACATGATCCTGCAGAGGCCACAACTGGTGTTGGGGGGAGAGCAGGAGCAGAATTAATACCGCCACCACCAGCAGGAGCACAGATCAGCTGCCTGTGCCTGCTGCTACTGCTGACAGTCTGCCTTCTTCAGGTCAAAAAGAAATACCAAATGTGACATTAGGGGACCTCTGTCACACTGCTCGTCACCTCCTCCAAGCAGCAGTGAGATGTCTGTAATAGATGAGCAGCAGCAGCATGTAGGGTCTAGTGGTGGTGGTGATGATGATGGTGGGAAGTTGGGTTGTAAGAGACATTGTTGGCCTTTTCAGCAGCAACTGAGAAGAAATGGGAGACAAGGATGATGATGGGCACCACAATCACTGGCAATGAGCTTTTGGAATTTGCAACTGCTTTAATTCCTTATGCTGCTGTGGTGCAAGGGCAGCAGAATGCTGAGGAGCAAGCTAATGTGCCACAGACCACCATGGACACAGTCAACAAGTGATGCGGGACTAGGACAGGTTCCACTTGCCAGCAATAGCAATGCTCCTGGTCCTAGCTGCAGTGCTGATTCTGAGGTAGTAGCAGCAACAGCATCCACTGCCAGCACACACAGTGAAGGGGGAATGTGGAGGACAAGAAGAAAGAGGCCATTTCTCCATCTGCTCCCTATCCCTATCCCCTGAAGTCATGGGTGTGGGACTATTTTTCTCTTGGGGTAGACACAGAGCAGTCATCATTAACAGCACTGTGCACAATTTGTGACAAGTCAGTGAGAAGGGGAAAGGAGGAAATGCGCCTTGCACAACTGCCCTGATATCACACATGAAAAACAGACACCATGACATTTATGTCAAATATGTTAATGACAAACACCCACCACAGAAATCAAGCACTGCTGTTGCTGTAACCCCTGACTCTCCCCAAAAGCAACAAGAGGCAAGGTGAAGATCAAAGAGGAGGAATAATAGAGAAGCCCAAACAGAGACTGGAAGTTCCATGACGAGCGAAACAACTAGCTCGCCATCACCTTCTTCCTCTAGGGTAACATCTTCTGCCAATCCAACTTGTTCATCATACCTCCCCGACAAATGATAGCCACTCTGTTTATGTTAGGATGTGCAGTTCGTCTCCACCCATTGCACACTTTGTGGTGCACTGACCACACATGCCAGTATGGTGGAGGAGAATCACAAGCAGGGTATCAAGTGACATTTGAGGAGATTCCATCCCGCAGAATATGCTAAGATGTTGGAGGGGAGGGTTCATCATTACTATTAAACTGTCAGCAAGTTGTCATGTGTCCTTAGCCCTTAGCGGGGTCTGGGCAAGGGGTATAGTGACAGTGGTAGTATTTGGGTTCTGGTGTCATGGTGTGTACAGTTGTGACCCCAGGTGTTATTTACCACACACACACACACTGTGCACATTGCAGTTGCTGATGAGAGGCACAGTTCCTGCTCTCAAGGGAAAAATGTATATTCTAATAACAACACACCCGTGATTTTGGAGGAAGAGCAGGTGGAGAAGAATTATTGGCCAACTTCTTCTTTTCTTCACATACACTGGGGGCTACTTATTGTGCTGCTACTGCCTCAGACGCATCACTGGAGCTAGTAGTGGCACGTTAAACCTTCATCATCCATCAACCATGTTACATCTGTTGTTGATCCCATTCCCTTTCAGATGCCTAATCATCCCGAGCTTAAACAACTCAGCAGCAGCAGCAAGAACAGCAGTCACAAATTCCCAATCTACATCAGGGCATTTTACAAGGGCCAGTGGCCACTTGCCAACAGGACATCACCTGCTGGCACTAAGCCAGTAAGGAATTTTTTTCCTCAGGGTTTATGCTTTAAAAAAAAATCATAGTCCTGCAATAAAAATATACAATTTTTGGGGGGTTATTTCTAACAAGCCTAAGTTCTACAAATCATGTTTAATTAGGGCTTGTGCCAAACAAGCTTAAGTCCTAGGGCTTGGGCCTCTAACAGCAAATCTAACAAATCATCCTCTACAAAATACTCTATCAAGTCAAGTATCAGTCCACCCCAGTGGCAGCTTATATCAGGGGTTCCTGTTTCTATCACTTTACATTATTAATTACATTATATTAACTGTCCCCCCAATACCAGTCAAGAAACCCCCTCCAAAACAAATTCCCTGTTGAAATGATTAATTCCCCATACAACACCCACCAACACAGGCACCCTCCTCAGACCCATTTTATACAATGTCTTACGTTTTTTTTGTTTGTATTTAAGATTTATTTTGTTTCAACTGCTCCCCAATCCCAGTAAACATACCCCTCAAAAAACATTCTGATTCTTTTCCCACATTCCAACAACACAGGCACCCTCATGCCCTTTTTTATATTATGCCTCTGGGAAATAAAAAAAATATTTGCTATGTGTTGTGTACAGATTTAGGGCTCGATACATTTTTTCCAGCACAGTAAGCTATGCAAATGTCTGTGCTATGAAAAAATACTGTAAAAAAAAGAACCGTTGTCATGTGTTAAAGTTAAGAGGTGTTTTCATCCAATTCAAATGACTACGTTAGCCACGAAAAGCCGATAAGTGACTCAAGTTATCACAGGAAAGTTAAGACCTATTTATTTATTTATTTATTTATTTTTAACTTGAGTCCTTTATTGGCTGTTTAAAGGGATAGTAATAGTGAATTTTAAGTTGATGTAATATTGTAGGCAATAAAAAAGGTTGACATCGATGTAAGTCTTATCTCTCAAATCTTTATGGTTTGAGAGATATAACTTGCTAAAGTTACCTTTTCCTGGCTGTTACACTCAAGTCTGCCATCTAGCTGACACCTGCAGATTCTGGTCATTTAACCAGACAGAAGCTCTTCAGCAGAGCTAAAATCATGCTATTTAAAAATAAATACTTCGTTGGAACAGGCACAATTTGTAGATCATTCCAACGAAGTATTTATTTCTAAATAGAGTGATTTCAGCTCTGCTAGGGCTCAATTCTCTTACCAGTGCTAAAAATAAAACAGGCGCTATGTTTTTTTAAGTCAGTTTTTGCTATCTTATTACCCGAGTTGTGAAAACAAAACTAGCGGTAATTATAGTTACCACCAGTCTAAAAAAAGCCCAGAGGAAACAACTAAAAACAATGTGCAATTAGTATCCTATTACTCACGCTCAGTATTACCTCCTGTTTTGTGGTTACATTTAAGTCGGAAATTCTGAGCCTCAGAGGTTGAGGTGTAGAAGCCATAACAACAGTTTCAAAACCATCGTTGTTCAAACAAAATCAGTGCAGAATACAGTATACAGCATAGAAATCCGACATAAAGTGCCCCCCTTCGACATATTCAACCCCACCCCAGTGCTTTCTTTCACCACTTTAATTCGACTTATATTGTTCATAGTCGACAATTTAACCCTTCCCCTTCCAAATCCGGCTTACAGTGCTTTCTTTCACCCTATTAATTCAACGAATATTGTACATCCGACATTTTAACCCCCCCTCCCCTTTAAAATTTGACTACAGTGCTCCCATGACTTTCTTTCACCCTTTAAATTCAACATTTTTCTTCTCCAATTTATTTAGACATGCCCTCGTATCTTGTATTGCAAGATTAACCCTTTGAGTACCAGAGAGGTAGCAACACATTGCAATGTGTTTGCTACCCCTGACACTCAAAGGGTTAATGCTGGGATGCTCGTGTCAGATAGTGTGTTTGATAAAACTTGATGATTGGCAATGATTATCCTCCACATGAGTACCCCATGCAACTTTGCTGTACAGTAAATCCATGGAGGCTGATGGTGAATTCACTCAAGAATAAGTTTCATGTTCCCAGTGGTTTTATTATACCTGGGACAAAATGAAATGCCTGAATATAAATAAAACTGTGCACGATTCCCAATCTGTCTACACTATCAGTGAATGGAGCCCCTCTGGTACTCACAGGGGTTAAAAGAATTAGTGGAAACAGTTCTCCTCAATATTACATAAACATATATCTTGATTCTAATGAGTAGCCTAAACTCTATTTTATGAGATCAGCTCTTAGTAAATTAATTCTAAGAGCCAGCTTTTGTATGTATGGTTTTCTGCCAAAAGCAGACAATAAGTTCCAATCTATCCTTGCAACAAAGTATTCAGTCAGTGTGCTCAAGAATACTTTGTTGCAAGGGTAGACTGGAACTTATTGTCAGCTTTTGGCAGCATGCCATACATACATGCGCTGGCTGTGACAAGTCTGAGGCTTCTACAGCCCAGGGCTCACAAGCGACCAGCAGTGTAAGGGTGGCTCATAAAGATAATGGAAGTTAGCTCCCTACTGTTTACTAAGAGCTGAGCTAATAAAATAGAGTTTAGGCTACTTATTAAAATCAAGATATAGGTTTATGTAATATTGAGGATCACTGTTTCCACTAATTCTTTTAACCCGTTGAGTGCCATATGGGTAGTAAACAAATGGGAGCACTGTAGTTGAATTTTCAAGGGGGAGGGGTTAAAATGTTTAATGTGAACAATATTAGTCGAATTAAAGTGGTGAAAGAAAGCACTGCAAGTCGACTTTTGAAAGGTGGGGTTAAAATGTAGAGAACACATCTAACACTGAACTTGATTTTTCTGTCGTCAAATGTACGCCTATTTCCTTGGACTTTGACACTTTACACGTTTTTGGTAGGTGGTAGTCGAAAAAAAGCAGCGCCAGTTTTGTTACTACTCTGAAAAGTGCTGTCTATGCCAATTTTGTTTTACTGTGGTTCTGCAATAGAATACCGACGTAACGCATGTTTGCAAAATTCACACTACTTGTTTTTCTTGTAAGGCTGGTTTTAGCGCGGGTAATAGAATCGAGCCCCTAAAGAGCCTCTGGTCAAATGAAAGGAATCTGCAGCTATCAGCTAGATGGCAGACTTGAGTGAAACAGCCAGGAAAAGGTAACTTTAGCAAGTTATATCTCTCAAACCATAAAGGTTTGAGAGATAAGACTTACATCAATGTTAACCTTTTTTTAATGCCTACAACATTAAAGCCACTTAAGATTAACCATTACTATCCCTTTAAACAGCCGACGATGAAACTTGAAGGAAAATAAAGTGTGAAAAAAACCTAAATCCTCAGTGGATGTATTGATATGGGGCTATAAGCCCCATATCAATACATCCAAAGTATGAAAAATCTGTCAGACACTAGTAGAATTAACCCTATGAGTGCCAGTGGGGTATAATTACTCCGCCGGCATTCATAGGGTTAACCCGACTAAGTAAAAAAACATCACATTACAATTAACACTTACCATTAATCCTGATGTCCAGTGGAGTCCTCAGCATCCCAGTACTCTTCTGTCCTTCTTTCTTCTCTTCTGTCTTCACTTCTGTCTTCTTTCTGTAAAAAAACAGACAAGTATAAGTCCAAAGCATAAATATCTGGCACACTAATACATAGTTTAACCCCTTGAGTGCCAGAGGGGTACGCAACGCATTGCAAAGCAATGCGTTGCATACCTCTCTGGGGCTCAAAAGGGTTAAAGTATGCAGTAGTGTGACAGGGTTGTAATATAAATATGCCCCCATGCGTAGTAAATTTGTCCAAGTTAAGCCAACTAAATCGTATTGCCATATGAAAACATCCCAAAATTATACGTAGCTTTTAGAATTGTAAACTCTGTCTCTGCCGCTGTGTGCGGCCGCTGAAGTGGTGGTGGAGACAGCATCATGCTCCACAGTCCCCCCCCTCCTCAACTGCAGGGGCCGATGCCCGCTCCGCTCTGAGGGAATTGGAATTGAGACTGCCCCTTATACATGGGCAGTTTTACTTCCAATTCTCTCACAGCTATTGTCTGGGATATGCTTACGCACCTCCCAGCCAATGGCTGTGAGAGAACTGGAAGTAAGACTGCCCGTATGTAAGGGACAGTCTCAATTCCAATTCCCTCAGAGCGGAGCGGGCATCGGCCCATGAAGATGAGGAGGGGGGGACTGTGGAGCATGATTCTGTCTCCACCACTGCCTCAGCGGCCGCGCACAGCGGCGGAGTCAGAGTTTACAATTCTAAAAGCTATTTATAATTTTGGGATGTTTTCTTATGCCAATACGATTAAGTTGGCTTAACTTGTTTAGCGGCTGCTGCCAAGCCAATCAGCCGTATCCGGCAGCTCAGCCGCAGCTCCTTCCGGCAGTTCCGTGCTCTGCATATTGGCGCGCGTCCAATTGGGGCTCCTCCTCTTTCTGGGCTGCTGGCCATAAAAACCTCCTGGACACCACTCTCAGTAGTCCTTTCATGGTGTCCAGTGTTGTTGGCTAGTGGTTGAGGTACTTTGTCTGACTCTCTGTCCTTGTTCTGACCAATTGGCTCTGTGTATGACTACCCGCTCTGTGTATGACCCTGGCTTGTCTGAGAACCATTCTGGTGCAGAACCTGTGGCTCTGGTAGACTATCCCCTCTGTGTATGACCCTTGGCCTGGCTGACTATCCGTACTGGTGCTGACTTGTGGCTCTGTCCGACTACCCGTTCTGTGTTGACCCCGGCTAGTCCGATAACCCATCTGGTTCAGACCTGCGGCTCTGGGTTGCGTTTCACTATAGCCATATTCCAGGTTGTCTGACTATCCACTTTGGTGTAC
Source organism: Rhinophrynus dorsalis (assembly GCA_037306005.1). Classification (NCBI taxonomy): domain Eukaryota; kingdom Metazoa; phylum Chordata; class Amphibia; order Anura; family Rhinophrynidae; genus Rhinophrynus; species Rhinophrynus dorsalis. The sequence goes on from CM074719.1 coordinate 252,090,663, forward strand.
CTCGGGCTGTCCGCTGCGCATCCAGCATACAAACGCTCCAGTGGATAACTTGGTGGGTATCTCGGTGGCTCTGGCAGACTTCCCTCACTCCTGTTCTATACTGTGGTGTTCAGGTGCGGACCAGTAGCGCAGTACCTGTCTCTAGAACGTGGTCAGTTCAGGTCCGGACCTGTAGCGCAGTACCTGCCTCTGGTACTTTGTCTGTACAGGTGCGGACCTGTAGCGCAGCATCCTACTTTGGTACCTTGTCAGTTCAGGTGCGGACCTGTAGTAGGGGCTCAGGTGCTGGGTCTCGGTTCGTTACTACTACAGAAGACAGAAGAAAATTCCTTCCGGATGTCTTTATATTGTATGGTGTTCTTGCTGTACTGTTGTTCTGTATGTGTTATATCTTAATAAAGATTGTGTTACCTACAGTACTGGTCCAAGTCTCGTTTCTGAGTCCATGACAGTTTAATATTTGATTTATATAGGCTATGATGTTTTTTCAGCAAAGTGATAGTAACATAGTAGTAACATAGTAACATAGTAAATTAGGTTGAAAAAAGACACAAGTCCATCAAGTTCAACCTTCGCCTCATACCTCAGTAACTGAGAATTTTATAGCTTTCCTGCTACCAATTAAATTAGTCTTTATCAGACCTTCCTGATCAGCCTACTGATAAACAGTATAACTCTGTATGTTCCCTTTTGAAAGAAATGTATCTAATCTTCTCTTAAATGTATCCATTGTATCTGCCATAACTACCTCCCTGGGCAATGAATTCCACAATTTGACAGACCTTACCATAAAAAAACCCTTCCTCTGCTGAAGTTTAAACTTCCTTTCCTCTAATCTCAAGGGGTGTCCCCTGGTCACCTGATCAGGCCTTGGAATAAATAGCTCACACCAGAGATCCTTGTATTGACCTCTCATATACTTGTACAATGTGATAAGGTCTCCTCTTAGTCGCCTTTTCTCTAGAGTAAATAAACCAAGTTTGTTTAGTCGTTCCTCATATGTCAAGTCCTCCATTCCCTTAATTAATTTTGTTGCTCTCCGCTGTACCCTCTCTAGTTCTAGTATATCCTTTTTCAGAACCGGTGCCCAAAACTGCACTGCATACTCAAGGTGAGGTCTTACCAATGATTTGTATAATGGCAAAATAATGTTATCCACTCTTGCTTCAATACCTCTTTTTATGCAAGACAGGACTTTGTTTGCCTTTGCTACTGCTGTTTGACACTGGTCACTGTTTCCAAGTTTGTAGTTGACAAGGATACCCATGTCTTTTTCTAGCAACGAGTCACCTAAAATTATTCCATTAAGTTTATAAGTAGCCTTGGGATTGTTTCCTCCCAAATGCATGACTTTACACTTCCCCACATTAAACTTCATATTCCACGTTTGCCCAATCTGACATTGTATGCAAGTCCCTCTGTAGAGAGAAAATATCCTGTTCTGAATTAATGACTTTGCATAATTTAGTATCATCTGCAAATATTTATATTTTGCTTTCTATATCTATTTCCAGGTCATTTATAAACATGTTAAAAAGCAGCGGACCCAATACTGAACCCTGAGGTACTCCACTCTCCACTTTAACTGTACTGGAGAATTTTCCATTTACAACCACACACTGTTCCCTATCCTTCAGCCAGTTTTGTATCCAATTGCAAAGGTTATCTCCTAGCTCCAATTTCCTTATTTTATACACCAGCCTTCTGTGTGGTACTGTATCAAATGCCTTTGCAAAGTCTAGATATACTACATCTACTGCCTTGCCATTGTCAAGGTTGCTGCTTACCACCTCATAGAAGCTGAAAACATTAGTTTGGCATGATCTATTCTTCATAAAACCATGTTGATTCGTGCTAATGATGATGCCCAAGTAGCGAATAGAATTGGGTGCCCATCATAGGTTGTAGTCTGAGAGACCCGGGGGGGGGGGGCACTGATGTAGAAATGCACAAATCCTCTGATTTGTGAAAATTTATGGTGAACCCCACCCAAATTGCAAAATCTTGTGCAGGATAAATGGAATAGAGGTGTGGGGGTCCAAGATATGGAGCAGAACATTGTCATTGAAGGCCATGATCTTGAGCACCCCTCCCCCGCCCAACACCCGGAAAGATTCTGCCTTAGACATCTGTGTTAAGAGAAGGTCAAGAGCGATGTTGAAAAGAAACTGGGATAGGGGACAACCCTGGTGTACTCCCCTCTCTATCTGTAAGTGCCGCTTATCTTCCAGCGCTCGTGCAGCCTGCCGGGGTGTGCGGCTCACGGGGAGAGAGGACGGTGCGCTCTGGCGTTCATCCAGGCGACAGTCCTCCACCTTTCGCCCTCTGGGGGCTCCTGCACATCGGAACCAGGCGCACGTCTCAGGGAATCCCTGATGACGTCGTGACCTGGTTCTTAAAGGGACAGCACACATCATGCTCCACCTCTAACAATATGGAGCAATATGTTTAAAAACTGCCTGGACACCATTTTAGTTGCCTGTTCGTGGTGTTCCAGTGCAGTTGCTTCTTGGACCCTGTGTGTTATTTGGTTTGGCTGACTATCCGATCTGGTGTTGACCTGTGGCTCTGTCCGACTACCCGCTCTGTGTATGACCCTTTGGCCTGTCTGACATCCAATCTGGTGCAAACCTGCAGCGCTAGTTGGTGAACCCTACTGTGTATGACCCCTGGCTTGGCTGACTATCCGTTCTGGTGTTGACTGGTGGCTCTGTCCGACTGCCCTCTCTGTGTATGACCCCTTGGCCGGTCTGACGTCCAATCTGGTGCGAACCTGTGGCTCTAGTTGACCAAGCCTTCCGTATTGCTCCTTGTGTCTGACCACCTGGACATAGCCTGGGATTGTCAACTGCGCAACCAGCATACAAACGCTCCAGGGGACAACCTAGGATTGTCTTTGGTGGCTTGACGTTCTTCCCCTAGCCGTTGTACCTCTGTGGCCTCCAGGTGTGGACCTGTGGCGCAGCTGGTCTTTCCGGTACATTGTCTGTCCAGGTGCGAACCTGCTTATCCTCCGTTGCATTGAATCCCTGGATCCGTTGTCTGTACAGGTGCGTACCTGTAGTGATGCCTCAGGTGCGGACCTGAGTCGCCCTTCCTCTGCTGCTGTTTCCATCAGTACCATAGTACCTGTTGATCCATCCTGTAGTCCTCTCTTGACCTGTATGTTGTGCTGAATTCCTTGTCCTGTCTTATTGCTAATAAAGATTGTGTTACCCAAGTACTGGTCCATTCCCATTATTGAATCCGTGACAGTACGAACGGGCCATGTCTACGGACGGTACTGGTAACCCTTCTGTTCAGCACCTACTAAACAGGGTGGAGGGTCAGGAACAGTGTATGGATCAGATCACAATGGCTTTGCAAACACTGTTGAACCGCACGGCTCATCTTGACCGTCCTGTTGGACAACCGGTGGCCTCCCCTGCTAGTATGCTTCCTCTGATGCAGGCGGGATCAGGGGCTTTTCCTGTTGAGCACCTCCCTCTCCTCCCATGCCTCCTGGGTCAGAGCAAGGAGGGGGGGGGACCCATGCAGTTGGGGTTTACCCGGCTATCCGCTCAAGAAAGAGCGTATCGTAGAAGGGAGGGACTTTGCCTTTATTGCGGCAAAGCTGGACATTTGTTGCGTACTTGTCCCACACGTCCGGGAAACGGGCTCACCTAGAGTCACGTAGGGGACAGACTCTAGGTGGAGTTTCGCAGTCCCTAGGAGATTTCCAGGAGAAGCCTACTCTGGAAGTTATCCTTTACTGGGCTGATCAGTCTGTCTCTACCCCAGCCCTAATAGATACTGGAGCTGCGGGCCATTTCATTGATGGCGGTTTTGCGGAAACACATGCTATTCCTTTAGTACCTCAGGCTTCCCCATTGTCCTTTGAGGCTATTGACGGGCGTCCTCTACAATCTCCTCAGTTGACTCATGAGACTGTACTGATAAACCTGATGGTTGGAGCCCTTCATCATGAGGTACTTCAATTCCAGGTCATAAGCTCTCCTCATTTTGCAGTCATACTGGGTTTCCCGTGGCTTCAAAAACATAATCCCAGCATGGACTGGCACAGTTGCGACATTTTGTCCTGGTCTCCGTATTGTACGGAGTCTTGCTTGACTCGTCCTATTAAAGTTTTGGGCATGACCTCCTCCTCCTCCTCTCCTCCCTCCGCCTTACCCGAGGAGTACCATGTATTCCGTGACGTATTCAACAAGTTTCAGGGTACCACCTTGCCCCCTCATAGGCCGTACGATTGCTCAATTGATCTGGTGCCAGGGGCTGTTCCCCCTAAGTGTCGTGTATACCCCCTCTCCATGGCAGAGAACCAGGCTATGGAGGAGTATGTGTCTGACGCTCTCTCCAGAGGGATTATTCGGAGATCTTCATCCCCTGCAGGGGCAGGATTCTTCTTTGTGAAAAAGAAGGATGGCGAATTGAGGCCATGTATTGATTTTCAAGGTCTTAACAAGCTCATGGTCAAGAACACGTACCCAATACCTTTGATCACGGAGCTGTTTGACCGATTAAGAGGATCTATGGTCTTTACTAAGCTAGACCTGCTGGCAGCCTATAACTTGGTGCGTATCCGTGAGGACGATGAGTGGAAGACGGTATTCAACACCAGAAGTGGCCATTATGAATACTTGGTAATGCCCTTTGGCCTATGCAATGCTCCTGCTGTCTTCCAGGAGTTCATTAATGATGTTCTGAGGGAGTTATTGTTGACTTGTGTGGTCGTATACTTGGATGATATCCTCATCCACTCCGCTACTTTGGAACAACACTGTCTAGATGTTGAGAAGGTGTTGTCTCTCTTGAGGGCCAATAATCTTTTCTGTAAATTAGAAAAGTGCCAATTTCCCCAGTCACAAGTAACCTTTCTAGGCTATGTGATCTCCTCGTCTGGGTTGGCTATGGATCCCGAAAAACTTTCGGCTGTACTACAATGGCCCCTTCCTTCTGGACTTAAGGCTATCCAGTGTTTCCTGGGGTTTGCCAATTACTACAGGAAACTTATAAGTCAGTTCTCCACGATTGTCAAACCTCTTACTGACATGACGCACAAGGGCGCTAACGTTTCCGTATGGTCCCCAAAGGCTTTACAAGCTTTTGAACGCATTTAGGCTGCTTTTGCCGCTGCACCTGTGCTGCAGCATCCGAATCCAAAATTGCCATCTATTTTGGAGGTTGACGCGTCTGAGTCGGGAGTAGGCGCCCTCCTGTCTCAGAGGTCTTCCCCAGAAGCTCCACTTATGCCTTGTGGCTTCTTTTCCCGCAAACTATCTAAGGCTGAGATTCTGTATGACATTGGGGATCGAGACCTACTAGCCATTATCTTGGCCCTGCATGAATGGCGGCATCTACTCGAGGGTACTTCGGTACCTATTCTTATTCTTACCGACCACTTACCTTTCCGAGGCTAAACTCGGAACTATCACAATTAAATGGGTGTCCAGACCGTTTATGGTAATTGAGGTTTTGTGATTTGTATAAAGGTTTCATATTCTGTTGAGAAAGTGTTGGCCAAGGTATTGAAATTTGAGTAGGTGGATTAGATGTGGCCAAGAGAGTTGAGCAAGATATTAGGGGAGAGGCAGGAGGTGACAGATGAGGTGACAAGCAAAGAGGTAATTGAGTGGAGGAAGCCCACAACTTACAAAGCCCAGCTCTTGTCTCCTTATGATGTGTGTATGTATCTCTTGGAGTATATTGGCCAGAATTTTTATTAGTAGTTGAAGATCCTGGTTGAGTAGAGTAATTGGTCTGTACAATTGTACCAGTGAGGGGTCCCTATTGAGTTGTGGCACAAGAATAGTTCTAGAAGCCTTCATATCCCCAAAAGGGACATTGTTAAGAAAGATATCATTGAAGAATGGTGTAGGTTGGGTAGGAGTTGGGGCTCTAATAGTTTGTAGTATTCAGCCACTTTATAACTGGGCCGTGTTTTTTGTTGTTGGGGGAAGAACTTATGATGGGTTTTATTTCACCAACAGTGATTTTTGCATTGAGAAGGTAGCAATGTTGTTGTGTCAGTTTCGGTGAATGGAAGTCCACTACAGGTGGAAGTCATCAGAGGGGGCTTTGTACAGGGCTTCACTAATAAATGATGGGGAGGAGGGAACACCCAGAGTGAGGTGTCTGATTCTTAAAATAGCATTTTGGTGTAGGGGATTGGAGATGCGTTCAAGGAGACTGCCTGTCTTATTTCCCCTTCTATAGAATTTATTCTTTGTGAATCTGATGGAATTTGGCACGCTCCATCAGTAGAGCCTCAAGAAATTGTTTAGTATGGAGATAATCGTCTAGAAGAGAAGAGAGTTGTGAGTTAAGTGTATCAAATCTATCTTGCCATTGTTTACGTTGTTTGGTGAGGTAAGAGATAAAGAGGTGATAATGTGGAGATACTGGAGAAAAGCTGGAGAAATCTTAGTGCACTGGTTTCATGGAATATCATAGGAAACGGGAAAGTGATATCTCTGGAGAAGTTACCTCCACGTTATCAACTCTTTTTCACACCTTAATGCACTTCCCCAATGTGCCCCCGCTTCACCACCTTGGAAGTGAGCCAGAAAAGTTTGCTGTCATCCATGTGGACAATGTTATCATCCAGGAAACAGATCAGGATACTGAGTGGCAAAGATAGGTAGGAAACCTCCATCTTTCATTATATGTTACTTGAGGGGTATCAGCAAGCATGATGCTAATGGGAACATGGTCAGATATTAACATATTTCCTGTAGATGTGGTGATAGAGGTGAGTGTATGTTAGGATGTAGTCAAGGCATGCACAGGAATTACAGGCATGGGTGAAGTGAGTGAAGTTGTTAGAAATTGGGTGGGGAAGATGCCAGGGGTCTGACAGTGAGAGTTTATTGTTAATACAAAAGAACAGAAGACAGAGCACAAGGAATATCTAAGTGTATTAGTTTATTCAGTAAAAAGGACTAAATAAATTAAAATTGGTGAAACAGAAAATATATTTATAGCAATGGATGAGACAAGGAAGGTAGGAGATAATACAAAGGAAAGCTTGGGATATAGAGAGACAGGTAAACTGGCTGCAGGATGTATGCAGATATTTCAGATCCAAAAACAGATGCACCCTTAATGGTCACTACAATATTGAAAAGTAATGTCTATGGCTGATGTATTCCAGCTTGGCAAATGCAGCCTGTTAAGTGGCACATCCAAAAAACAATCCCCGCCTATCTACGCTTACTTGATATCTTCTTGATCTTGACGGGTGCACAGTCAACTCCGTTAACCCTTTTACGCTACTCCTTCCCAACTTCCACCCTTTATAAAACACACTAGGACACAGGATGCATTTTAAAAGGACATAGCATTTTATTTAACATAAATAACATAACTGATCCAAACATTTTATAACGACTCTTAATTTTCAACTCAACAATAAGCTTCCTTAGTGCTTGCTATACATGTCATCCCCTCACTAAAACCATCTCAATTGCTTGACTGAGGGCCATGCCACCATCCACCCTACCTCTGGATGTGGCAAGTAGTAGCCCAACAGCCGTATCCCATGACTCGTGAGACCAAGCCCACGAATCATGATCTTGATCCAGAGTTCAGATGACCACTTCAACCAGTAAGCACCCCGCATGCTGTGACAAAACTTTTGTCCGTTTGTGGGGCAAATACCCCTTAACCACACCATGCCCCCACGTATGGGGGCCCAACAAATAAAATTAGCTATGCCACCACCACCAGGCCCTCACCATCCACCCTGACCTGAACAAACCTCGCCATCCAGGCCAACGTGGTCCCCAAGGGCGGGCGGATGGGAAGCTCCTTCCCCGTGTAACATTCTAAAATGGCTGTGGGGGCACCCACCTTCCCCAGCAGTCATCACTTCCTGGCCGGGCTGGATCTTCCTCCAGCCCAACGTCATTTCCCACTCCCTTCCTGGGCTCCGTCAAGGACCCTCCCCCCGAGTGTCTCTGGTCCGGGTCCTTCATGACGGGTGCACAGTCAGCTCCGTTAACCCTTTTACGCTACTCCTTCCCAACTTCCACCAACTTCGCTGCCTCTGTGGCTGCCCCGATGCGAAAGGAATGAGAGCCAAAATCCTTCCCTGAAACCCAACTTGGAGAGTCCGGAACGAAAAACCCTAATAAACTGATACCGGGACAACGAAGTCCCATCTGCGTGCACAAGAAAAGCGGAACCTCCAGGTGGACGCAACCGCAAGTACTCCTGAATACACAAGACCGGACATTCAACCAAACCAGTCCCAAACATATGAATCAAAACTCCCCTACCTTCCGGATCAGTTTTGGACCGCCTCAATTTGATCAACACTTTCTCCCGCTCCAACACCACGTCACACAGGGCTAAGCCATCTGCCCCACTCTTATTGCCACTGACCAATTCCCCAATCCTGAAGGCACCAAAGAATGCCAGTGAAAACGCTGCCTTGAACAAGATTGCCTCAAACTGCGAACTACAAACCCTACTCAACACGCCAAGCAAGCCACGTAAAATGTCTAAAGAAACCGGGTGTCTCATATCTTTCACCACACGAGCCCGCCACAAACCCTTAACCGCCTGCCGCACCAAGAAATCTTTAGTCACATCCACCCAACCCTGAGATTTAAACAGGAATGCAAGCGCCGATAGTCGTTGCTCCACTGATGCCCCACTGAGCCCACTCTCACTGAGCTTGGCCAAATACCACAATAAGACATCCAGCCTGTCACCATCACTATCCCGCACCCCTGCCATTGACCCCAAAGCAAACCACTCCTGCCACACTCTTTGATATACTGCCCACGTCTTGGGGGCCAATGACTGCCGTATAAGCGCATCTATACGCCATCCAGCACATTCCACAGGATATCTGGGCAGTCCTCCCCTCACTGTCTCGCTCCTGGTGCCACGTCTCGGAAACGCTGAAATTGAAAGTGAGAGAGTGAGTCAGCAATGACATTCAAATGACCTGGAACATGCCTAGCCCTGCACCACACATTCAAATCCATGCACCTACACACAAGCACCCTGAGCAAACACAGTACCGGAGGGGACGAGGCAGACGCTGCGTTGATGGCTTGAACTACCCCCAGATTGTCCGAGAAGAAACAAACCTTCCTGTCCCGTATCACTTCCCCCCACAGGAAAACCACCATGACAATTGGGAACAATTCAAGGAACGGCAAGTTCCTGATCAAATCAGAATCCAACCAGATCTGCGGCCAACGAGCCGCACACCACCGACCGTCGAAGTACGCCCCGAAGCCACAGCTACTGGAGGCATTGGTAAAAAGCTCCAACTCATCAGCCAAGACCTCCTCCAGCTGGAAAAATGACGGGCCATTGTAGCTGCCCAAAAACTCATCCCAGACAGCCAGGTCCTTCTTCATACCCGCTGAAACCCTCACATAATGATGAGGCAGCTTAATCCCTGACAGACCCAGTGCCAAGCGATGACTGAAAACCCTACCCATCGGGATGATGCGACAAGCAAAATTAAGGTGACCTAAAAGCGACTGTATCAAACGTAGTGTGACTTTAGAGGATGAACGCACCAACAAAACTTGCCGCCTGAGGTCTGCCAACTTGTCCTCTGGCAACCGGCATTCCATTGCCAGTGAGTCGATGTCAATACCCAGAAAACGCAAGCACGTCGCCGGGCCCTCCATCTTGTCAGGTGCCAAAGGGACACCAAACTGCGACGTTACCCACTTAAGGGTCTCCAGAAGCCGCACACACGTGAACGAGCCAGGGCCGCCTACGCAGAAGAAATCGTCCAAATAATGGACCACTGCGTGGGAGCCGGCTTCCTCCTGGACCACCCATTCAAGGAAATGGCTAAAGGTCTCAAAATAGGAACAAGAAATGGAGCAGCCCATTGGCAGGCAAAGGTCCACATAAAAAAACCCCTCAAACCAGCACCCAAGCAGGTGATGGCAATCCGGGTTAACAGGTAGGAGTCGGAATGCCGACTCAATGTCAGCCTTCGACATGAGCGCCCCACGGCCAGCCTTGCGAACCAACGACACCGCCCTGTCAAACGACGTGTATTGCACCGCGCACAGATCCCGATCAATCCCATCGTTAACCGAGCTACCCTTGGAATAGGACAGGTGATGTTTAAGCGGTACTTCCCCGCTTCTTTCTTCGGAATTACCCGCAAATTTTGAAGAGGAGGTGAAGGAAACGGACCTGCCATCCTCCCCAAGGCCACCTCCTTAGCCAACTTATCCCTGACCACGTGAGGGAAATCTTTAACAGACTTCAAGTTTCTCTTATTCAAACACCCCCCTGATTCCTGAAAAGGTATAAAAAAACCCTCCCCAAAACCCGCACGTAGAAGCGCCGCATCCGCTTTACTAACGTGGCGGTCTAGCCACGGGCCCATCACGTCTAACCTCACTGGGCTCTTCCCCTTTTTGAGCCGGGTCACCAGACTTAAAACCTGGTTTCCCTTTCCGGAAGCATCTAGAATGGGGGTGGGCGCCCCCACAACCGGAACACTCATGCTTGAACCGGCACGCTGACCCCCACTTACATTGGCTGTCATTGAACAGCCAGCAGAAACCTTTTCGCTGTCCCGCCAATGAACCGCTAGGCCCCAATCCGCCGGCGCCCCCTGGAAATAACGACGCCTTTTGGGGACCCATAAGCCTCATCCATAAATGTATTTCCTTATGATCCCACCTCATGGCTGGATGTGCCGCCTTGCGTTGACGAAAATGCTCATCATAACGCCACCAAGCTAACCCGCCATAGTCTTTGCACATGGACCAAACTTCATCTACATAGCAGAAACGAGCCGAACAATGTTCCGGCTCCTATTCGCCTAGTACGCTGGCGTATATACAAAAAACGCGCAACCACGTGCCAAAAGTCTTAGGTATACGCCTGTACCGTTTTTTCTCCTCCTCCTCCCTCTTGGAATCCTTCTCCTTATCCTCCCGCACTTCAATAAAATCCTCCCGCTGGAGCAACGAATAAAGCGTGCCGAATTCGCCTTTCCATATCAGCTTCTTAACCTCTAAATGCAAATGATACCCTAACGGCCCTGCAAAGCAAACGTAAGACCCAGAACGCGCCGTATCTGCTAGCGCCACCCCCACACCGCGTGCCCCCACCAGCGAGGAAGCCTGATCTTGCACTGGAGAACACCCCAACGCTAACGCCTGCGCCGTCCCGGCCCCAATAGGTGACCCCACTGTGGGAATTGGTGCACTCACACCCAACCCCCCCATGGAACCCCACACCGCAGCGGGGCCTGCACTGTCCTGCCTATCCCCTTCCCACTGCGATATAAGCTGGCGCATCCCGTCTACAAACTTCCCCAACTGAACCCCCGAACCCCCCGAAACCCTGGACTCACCAGAAACTCCTGCCAGCGACTGCAGAGCCGTAGAGCCTGAAGCAGGGGCGGTCCGACCGCCATGTGTTCCAGAAGCCACACTGCGAACAGTCGATCTCACCGAAGACTCCGGAGCCCTGGAGGCCACCCCAGTGGCCGTCTGCACAGGTCTTGACACATCGCGGATCTCCACCAAAGCAGTGTCAATGGGGTCCGGTCTACCATCAAAGCCCAGGGACGATGTCCCCTGGCCGTGCCGACTGTCCTTGTAACTCCGCCCAGCAACCGCAACTCCAGCCGAATTCTCACTGGACAGCTCCGCCGGGCCGGGCACCAAAAACTCCAGCTCCTGATCACGTCCATCGCACGCTTCCTCTCCATCACCGCACCACAGGTCACTCTCCATTTCAGCCATGCCAGTGCCTTGGCCACTCCTCTGGTCCAGCTCACAGGCCGCATTGGGGTTGTGGCCTCCCCTCAGGTCCACATCCATGGCCGCATAGGCGCTGCGACCGCTCCCCAGGTCCGGATCCAGCATGAAAGATGGCCCAGGCTGGGGTTCCCCTCCTACAGCTACACTACCAGGGTCCCCAACCAGACGCACCCTAGAGGCAGGCGAGTTGGCAGCACGCCGCCTCCTTGACTCGCTATGACCCGCCTCCGGGCTAAGCCGGCGTGGAGGCCGTGATGTCCTAGCAGAACGGGTCTTGGGCATGGCAACATTAAATTTGCGGCAGAGCCAACCAGTGCCCCGCCGCTGAGCCTCTTCACGGACGGAGGAGAGAAGCTCCTCCAGATCCACATCCTCACTAGCCATGATAAAATTTTTAGTTTTTTAAAAAAAACAAACAAACAAACAAACAAACTGAAACCCAAGGAGCGCTGAAAGCAAGCTCCTTCCCCATGTAACGTTCTAAAATGGCTGCGGGGGCACCCACAATCCCCCACAGTCATCACTTCCTGGCCGGGCTGGATCTTCCTCCAGCCCGACGTCATTTCCCACTCCCTTCCTGGGCTCCGTCAAGGACCCTCCCCCCAAGTGTCTCCGGTCCGGGTCCTTCATTATGCTCTTCAAGCCGCAATACGCCGATCTCATTTCACAATCACATTAACCAATCCTAAAAAGTAATTAATAACAATGGTTTAATACTGGATTGTAGCCTGGCTGCTTTGCTTCGGTTGTTACATCAGTCTTACACACCCCACATATGATACAACTCGTATTTCATCATATATATCAACTTATATGAAACGCATTGATAACACAGAGCAGAAACAATGTATACCATACATTATATCCCACAAATGTTTGGGTAGCGATATATATGTATATCCGTGATTACATTAATAAATTGATTTCAATCAAACAAATGTCTGTGGATGTCTCATTCTTTATAGTTTTTCATTTCTATTTTCACACCACTAATTTTCAAATCTTGTGTCTTCCTTTATTCTTTATTATTTAGACTTTTTCTTTTTAAATATAGAATTAGGATTCATTTATACAATTTTTTTAGGATTAGCCCCGAGAAGTGAAACAGGGAGAGTCAGAAGAACCAAAGGTCCACCCATCGAAGTAAAATAACAGAAGGGTCAGACGAGGAGGAAGGGGGGAAGAAGGGACAGAGAACAAACAAAAAAAGGAATCAGGAAACAATAGTAGAGTAATTCAGGTTATCTTCAGTCTATCAACATACCAACTGACTAATACTTATTAAAAAACATGAAGAACGATATAAGTCTTGTATCTAAATATTCTATTATCGCAGTTTTGGATATAAGTCATAAATCACAGCTTTAGATACTATTCATTACTCTACAATTTTATGCCCTTATTTAAAGGGATTGTAATACTTTGTTTTATCTTTATTTTATTTTGTAGGCATTAAAAAAACATGAAGAACCTTTATGATTTGAGAGATATTGACAAGCAAAATTTCCCCTCACTGACCAGAATGGTCAAGTCTGCCATCTAGGTGTCAGATTCGGAATCCGGTCCGTAAAGCAATCTGTGGCTCTTCAGCAGAGCTGAGATTGCAAGATATAAAAATAACTATATCATTGTAAGGGTCTAAAAAGTGTGCTTGCAAACCAGGCACACTTTGTAGACTATTCAAATTAAGTAGTTTTACTTATATCTCGCGATCTCGGCTCTGCTGTAGAGCCACAGCCGGTCTGGGGCCGATTCCAAATCTGACAGCTAGATGGCAGACTTGACCCTTTTGGTCAGTGAGGGGAAACTTTGCTTGTGAATATCTCTCAAACCATAAAGGTTTGAGAGATAAGACTTACATCGTTCTTCATGTTTTTGAATGCCTACAAAATAAAATAAAGATAAAACAAAGTATTACTATCCCTTTAAATAAGGGCATAAAATTAAAGGGTAATGAATGGTATCTAAAGCTGTGATTTATAACTTATATCCAAAACTGTGATAATAGAATATTTATAGGGATTCATTAAAAGAAAACCGAAGGACTACTAGTGAAAGCCATATAGAGTATTTACATTCTTTTAGTGGTCAATAGATTAATACCTTCATTAGGGCCCATGGTCATCTGTGGTGGCCCTCCTGTTCTCTCCAGTTTGTTGTCAGCTATGCAATTGAAGTCTACACCTATGATAAAAGAAGAATGATCAACTGAAGAGTGCATCTCAGAGTTTGGCACATAAAGCAAGTTAGGGAAAGTAGGAGCATAAACATTTAACAGGATATAGCCCGTCGCATGTATCTGCAGGTGGAGTAGTATGCAACATCCTTCGGCTCTGCTGTAGAGCCACAGCCGGTCTGGGGCCGATTCCAAATCTGACAGCTAGATGGCAGACTTGACCCTTTTGGTCAGTGAGGGGAAACTTTGCTTGTGAATATCTCTCAAACCATAAAGGTTTGAGAGATAAGACTTACATCGTTCTTCATGTTTTTGAATGCCTACAAAATAAAATAAAGATAAAACAAAGTATTACTATCCCTTTAAATAAGGGCATAAAATTATAGGGTAATGAATGGTATCTAAAGCTGTGATTTATAACTTATATCCAAAACTGTGATAATAGAATATTTATAGGGATTCATTAAAAGAAAACCGAAGGACTACTAGTGAAAGCCATACAGAGTATTTACATTCTTTTAGTGGTTAATAGATTAATACCTTCATTAGTGCCCATGGTCATCTGTGGTGGTCCTCCTGTTCTCTCCAGTTTGTTGTCAGCTATGCAATTGAAGTCTACACCTATGATAAAAGAAGAATAATCAACAGAAGAGTGCATCTCAGAGTTTGGCACATAAAGCAAGTTAGGGAAAGTAGGAGCATAAACATTTAACAGGATATAGCCCGTCGCATGTATCTGCAGGTGGAGTAGTATGCAACATCCTTCAATGTCCATATGCTGCTCTAAGATTTTGTATGGGAGGTATTTGTGAAGAAGGATAACAACACATTGAGATTTGCATCTGCTGGATTCAGATAAACAGTCCCCAATCCAAGGCGCCCGTAGTGTAACTTTATCATAGAGTCTCCAGTGTGTCGGACTATTTATGTTGAAGGTATCCAAAGGGTTAAAACAAGAGAACCAATCAGGCTGGATATCTTTGCATAAATATATAAATGACAATAGAAAATAATTTTGAGAACTTTATACTCTATTAGGTGCCCTGTGCCCTGAAAGACTGAGATTAGATACTTGCTGGAATAATAGCATAAGAATATTGTGTGGTGTGGTAAGGGAGAGGTTAAAAACAAATCTCTCTGAGTTTTGTTTTCCCTCTTTGCTGTGATACAAGTAAATAATTGAAGTCTGGTGTGGTGGGAGTGACTAATTGCTGTGTTTGTAATTGGTGGATTCCTGGCTTATATAGCAAGGAGTGAGAGAGCTCTGTAAGTTCATCAGTGCCCTGTGCCCTGAAAGGCTGAGATTGGATACTTGCTGGAATAATAGCATAAGAATATTGTGTGGTGTGGTAAGGGAGAGGTTAAAAACAAATCTCTCTGAGTTTTGTTTTCCCTCTTTGCTGTGATACAAGTAAATAATTGAAGTCTGGTGTGGTGGGAGTGACTAATTGTTGTGTTTGTAATTGGTGGATTCCTGGCTTATATAGCAAGGAGTGAGAGAGCTCTGTAAGTTCATCAGTGCCATGTGCCCTGAAAGACTGAGACTGGATACTTGCTGGAATAATAGCATAAGAATATTGTGTGGTGTGGTAAGGGAGAGGTTAAAAACAAATCTCTGAGTTTTGTTTTCCCTCTTTGCTGTGATACAAGTAAATAATTGAAGTCTGGTGTGGTGGGAGTGACTAATTGCTGTGTTTGTAATTGGTGGATTCCTGGCTTAAATAGCAGATACATAGTGAATACTTGAACGTGTGAATCTTGCATCAGTGTGTACGTGCAGAAGTGTGGTAAGTGTGGGAATTTAAAACAGGGGAATTCAAATACAGGGGGTTACACAGGGGAACACATTTATCAAACTTATTGTGCAGCTATTTTTGCCTGCCTGCCTTTTTATCTTGTGGTAACTGGCACATATGAGTGGTAGCATGATTGTCCATTTAACTCAGTGCACAAACTGCCATATGTTTGCACACCTGGAACAATCGTTCCAGGGTGCATACCTCTGTGGCAGATGTGAGCAAGTGGTCTCTCTGGAAGCTCGTATTAGAGATCTGGAGGGGCAGCTTGCAACATTGAGAAAGACGGACAGTCTTGAGAGGGTTCTGCTGACTGAGCAGCAGGAAGCGGTGGTAGGTAGTTCTGGGGGTGGAGACTGCACAAAGAAAGAGCAGGTAGCCAGATGGGTTATAGTTAGACATAGCAAGGGGGGTGGACAGAGAAATAGGGAGGACACTCCTGTGTTTACTAATCCTAACAGATTTGCTACATTAAGTAATGATGTTGGGGATGCTGACACAGGAATGTCTTTGCTGGAGAGGACTGTTCTCTCTAACAGCCGAGTGAACAGCCCCTCTAGCACGGATGGCATCCAGGACTCAGGCAGACCTAGACAGATGGTGGTGGTAGGGGATTCTATTATTAGGAAGACAGACAGGGTAATCTGTCGCCAAGATCACCGCAGTCGTACAGTTTGCTGTCTCCCAGGAGCTCGGGTTCGACATGTGGCTGATCGGGTTGATAGATTGTTGGGAGGGGCTGGGCATGACCCGGCTGTCATGGTACATGTTGGTACTAATGACAAAGTCAGTGGAAAATGGAGGTCCGTTAAGAAGGATTTCAGGGACCTAGGATATAAGCTTAAGCAGAGGACCTCTAAGGTAGTGTTTTCTGAAATTCTACCTGTGCCACGCGCTACATTAGAAAGGCAACGGGAGATTAGGGAGTTAAATGCGTGGATAAAGACTTGGTGTAAGCAGGAGGGGTTTGGGTTACTAGAGCACTGGTCAGTCTTTTCCCTTGGGAGCAATCTTTATAGTAGTGATGGATTGCACCTTAGTGGAAGGGGGGCCACAGTGCTGGGCGATAGGATGGTTAGAAGGCTGGAGGAGACTTTAAACTAGAAAGGGGGGGGGAGGGAGCTGCAACACAGGCTGGGGAAGATAGTATAATTGAGGGAATGGGATTAGAGAAGGGTCATGGGGGTGGAGAGGGGGAATGGGCTAGTTCATCTAATAGGGAGTTGCCATTGTTACAGCCTGATAAAAGACAAATACATCTGAAAAAGAACGAAATCTTTAAGAATGGCAAAAAGATAAAATGTATGCATGCAAATGCTCGCAGTCTGGCTGGTAAGATGGGGGAACTAGAAATGATTGCAGTACATGAGCAGTATGATCTGATTGGAGTGTCTGAAACCTGGTTAGATGATACGTATGACTTGGCAGTCAATCTTGAGGGTTATTCACTTTTTAGGAGGGACAGGGTTAATAAAAGGGGAGAAGGGGTATGCCTATATGTAAAGCAGGCCTTAAAACCTAGTTTAAGGGAAGATATAAATGAAGGGTCCAATGAAAAGGTAGAGGCCTTGTGGGTTGAAATACACACCGGGGGCACACATAATAAAAAGATATTGGTGGGGGTTTGCTACAAGCCACCTAATGTTGGGGAGTTGGAGGAAGCCCAACTTTTACTGCAAATGGAAAAGGCTGCTAGGTCAGTAAAGGTAATTATAATGTGAGATTTCATCTACCCTGAAATTGACTGGAGCAATATGACTTCAGGCACAACAAAGGGAAATATTTTTCTAAGTATGATAAATGATAATTTTATGTCCCAACTATAGAGGAGCCAACTAGAAAAGAGGCCTTGCTTGACCTAGTGCTCTCAAACGATTCTGACATTGTAAACAATGTGCAGGTAAGGGAACATTTGGGCAGCAGTGACCACAATATTGTATCCTTTGAAGTTTGTTATGAGAAACCCAATAGCAAGAGTTTAACCAAAACATTCAATTTCAAAAAGGCTAATTTTACAAAGTTAAAAGAAGCTTTAAAGGATATTCAGTGGGATGTAATTTTCAAAGATAAAAATGCACAAGAATCATGGAATGTATTTAAAATGCTCTTGGGCAAATATACACGTTAATATATACCATTGGGGAATAAGCACAAGAGAAGTAAAGCAAAACCAATGTGGATTAATAATGTGGTTAGCAGGGAAATGAGAAATAAAAAGAAGGCTTTTAAGGTGTTTAAGTCAAATGGGTCAGATGCATCATTTAAAAAATATAAAGAATGTAATAAAATCTGCAAACAAGCAATTAAGCTAGCTAAAATAGAAAATGAGCGAAACATTGCAAATGAGAGCAAGAAAAACCCTAAACAATTCTACAAGTATATTAACAACAAAAAAGTTCAGGTTGATATTGGTCCTCTTAAGACTGAAACAGGTGAATTGATTAGTGAGGATAAAGCTATGGCTGACACCCTAAATACGTTCTTTGCTTCAGTATATACAAAGGAAGCAGAAATGACAAGCTGTGGGCAAACAGACAAAACCATGGAATTTCCTCCAACATCTACATGGCTTACTGAGGACAAGGTCCAAAAGAGACTGGAAAGGGTTATAGTGAATAAAGCGCCTGGACTGGACGGTATACACCCAAGGGTACTTAAGGAACTTAGTTCAGTAATAGCAAAACCATTATACTTAATATTTATTGATTCGCTTTCATCAGGCATAGTGCCCTGTGATTGGAGGAAAGCTGATGTAGTTCCATTGTTTAAAAAGGGAGCAAGATCCAAACCAGGAAATTATAGACCTGTGAGCTTGACTTCCATAGTGGGTAAGATACTAGAAGGGTTATTAACTGACAGTATTCAGAACTATGTGAAGACAAACAATATCATTAGTAGGAATCAGCATGGTTTCATGAAGAACAGATCATGTCAGACTAATTTAGTTGCATTTTATGAAAGAGTGAGTAGTAATTTGGACAGGGGAATTGCTGTTGATGTAGTATACTTGGATTTTGCAAAAGCCTTTGACACAGTGCCTCACAACAGGTTACTGCATAAATTAAAAGGCTTCGGTTTGGGTGGTGTTATCTGTACATGGATTGAGAACTGGTTAAATGATAGATGGCAGAGAGTTGTTGTAAATGGAACTTTTTCAAATTGGTCTAGGGTTATAAGTGGGGTGCCGCGGGGTTCAGTCCTGGGCCCAATGCTTTTTAATTTGTTTATTAATGATCTAGAAGTGGGAATTGAAAGTAGCATCTCAATCTTTGCTGATGACACTAAGCTATGTAAGGAAATATATACAGAGCTCGATGTTTTTTCCCTACAGAAGGATTTAGATAAACTAAGTGAATGGGCAGAAAAGTGGCAGATGTCATTTAATGTAGATAAATGTAAGGTTATGCATTTGGGTTGTAGAAACAAACTTGCTACATATACTCTAAATGGGAAACAACTTGGGAAATTCTCATTAGAGAAAGATTTAGGTGTACTGATAGACAATAGTCTTCACAGCAGTGTGCAGAGTCACTCAGCTGCTGCAAGAGCAAATAGAGTACTAGCCTGCATAAAAAGAGGTGTAGAAGCAAGGGATGCTAATATTATCCTACCTCTGTATAAATCCTTGGTTAGGCCTCATCTAGAATATGGAGTACAATTTTGGGCAACTGTTCTAAAAAAAGACATTACTGAACTGGAAAAGGTGCATAGACGTGCAACAAAACTGATAAAGGGATTGGAGGATCTGAGTTACAAAGACAGACTAGCCAAACTGGGTTTGTTTACATTAGAAAAGAGACGTCTAAGGGGTGATATGATTACCATTTACAAATACATTCAAGGTCAATACAAAGAACTATCCAATGAATTATTTATGCAAAGAGCTGAGCTAAGAACAAGAGGTCATCCATTAAGACTTGAGGAAAGGTGCTTTCGACTAAAACACAGGCAGGGATTCTTTACAGTAAGGGCAGTAAGGCTATGGAGTTCTTTGCCTCGGGATGTTGTGCTTGCAGATAATGTAACTGCATTCAAAAAAGCAATGGATGCCTATCTAGCACAGAACAATATTGACAGTTATGACAGATGGCTTCAAAGCAAATAGGATATTGAGCCGGGGAACTATTTGACACACACACACACACACACACACACACACACACACACACACACACACACACACACACACACCTACACTGGAAATTGCTCCAGAGGGCTTTTTTGTTGCCATCCTCTGGATCAACAGGGGTGTTATTGGCATGGGCTGGACTTGATGGACGCATGTCTTTTTTCAGCCTTATCTACTATGTTACTATGTTACTATGACACGCTACTTCACAGTAAAGAACTGATAGAAATAACCAATCCCGCATATTTGTGCAAAAATATATATAATTTATTAAAATACAATATACTATATATATATATATATATATATATATAAAAAGTGTCATCAACAATTAAATAAATGAGTGACCAGCAATTATAATAGATATATAGTAAATCAAACCACAATTATCACCATGAGGATTACCAGCAATGAAAGGGTTAACCACACATAGGTATATTCAGAGGTATTAAATAACAATAATTGCACACAGCAGCATAGAAAAGGTTAACTGATCCTTACAATTAATAAAATACAGTTGGCAGCAGTGTATATGAATACCTTCAGCCCCAGAAACTGTACAGACTATACTAATTATGGTTTAAAGTATATTGTTATTTTAATTGACCTTAAAAATTGAAGCCAATTCCGCTAACAATTATCTTTGTACCATATATCTCTATATATAAAAGAATAAGCCTCATTGCATAATTTATGGTACCTCACACACAGAACATAATTTATGTCTCCTCAGAAAACAAACACACATTGAACAGAATGCCTCATTACATAATTTATGTCTCATTAGGAGACACAACTCCTATTGGGTGATTCAATGGGGACTTTACTGCTCCCATTGGGTGATTCAATGGGGGCATGTTTATCATACAGGGAGTTGGCCTGCCCCCTCCAGCCCGCCCACCTCTATCCAACTGACAAAAAAAAATATAGCTGCCACTCACTCCTGAAGTAAGGGATATCAATAACTTCTCCTGGTCCACACACACACTCTCAGTCAGGATCATGACCCCACAAACACACTGTTTCACCTCCCACAGATAATTGTACCCCTCCATTCACTCTGTTTCAGTACGAGGATGTAATGTTTCCATAAAATACAAACTTAGCAACTCTTTTATTTAACTCTTTTCAACTCTTCAGTCAACCTCACTAACTGTTTGTTTTCAACTGTCACTCCTCCACTTCTTGCTTCCCTCCCTTTCTCCTTAAAGGGAGAGAGATGCTTTGCTGCATGTTACAGAGGACAAGCCTCAAACACCACTATCTATTTGTTCCCTCAGCATATTGCTACACTGCCTCAACTGAAGAGCTACCGTGTGTTATATTGCTATATTACCATAACTTAAGTAAGGAGGAGTTACTGCTCCCATTGGGTGATTCAATGGGGGAGTGATTTAAATCTTGCAGGGAGTTGGCCTGCCCCTACTATTCAGCCCGTCCACCACTATCCAAGTAACTGAAATAATAAAATGGCTGCCACTCGCTCCTACACCACAGACACAAACCCATCAGCCAAAAAAAACACACACACTCACACTCAATCACACACTCACACTTTCACTCACACACACTCAATCATACACACTCAATCATACACACTCACAATAATTCACACACTCACACTCTCTCACTCACACTCTCTCACTCTCACACTCTCACACTCAATCAAACGCACTCAATCAAACACACTGACAGTCACTCACACTCTCTCACTCACAGTCTCACACACTCTCAGTCGCTCACATACTCTCACTCACACAATCACACACACTCTCAATCACACACACTCACACTCTCACTCATACACTCACACTTTCTCACTGTCATACACCCTCTCACTCACTCTCACACTCAATCACATACACTCACACACACTCACTAACACACTCACACAATCACTCACATGCAATCACTCACATGCACTCACATGCACTCACACGCGATCACTCACATGCAATCACTCACACTCACACGCACTCACTCAAATCCCGGGAGCCAGCACAATCCACCTTCCACTATAGTCTCACTCACACTCACTCACACCCCGGGAGCCAGCGCGATCCACCTTCCACCATAGTATATGCAATTACCACATGCATTTCAACTTTATGAATGAATGCCACAGTGGAGGCATAAGTACAAACACAAACTCATTACAATGACACATAAGTCACCCCCTTATGACTCACTTCTGTGTGTGTGTGTGTGTGTGTGTGTCTCTGCGTGTGCCTGTGTGTTCCTCACTGCGTGTGTTGCATGTCTGTATCACATTCTGTGTGTCTGCATGTTGTGCATTGCATGTATGTGTGTATGACTGTGTCGCTCTTTATGCATCTCAGTGCATGCGTGTGCATTTGCGTGTGTGTCTCTGTGTGTATTTGTCTTGCATCCATGTGTGTGCATTAATTCCCTATATATATTGACTGGCAGCACCGTCCCACATGCTAGTCTATATATAAAAGAAGACTTTGTGCCTGGCAAAACACACCCAGGGGTGGCAGTAAGGCGGAGTTACTGCTCCCATTGAGTGATTCAATGGGGGACTGATTTTCATAGGAGTTGCAGGGGCTGAAGGCCCCTGCTGCTCCTATAAAAATCATGCAGGGAGTTGGCCCACCCCCACTATCCAGCCCGCCCACCACTATACAAGTCTGGGGAAAAAAAATGGCTGCCACTCACTCCTACACCACAGACACACACAAACATGCCCCACACAGAAGCCAAACCAAACATGCAAACACTCAAGTGACAAAAAAAAAGTCTGCAACTTGCTGCTACACCACATGCAACACAAGCCACACACACACACCACACAACGTATGGACCAGCACGGAAGGAAAAAAATAAATGGCTGCCACTCACTCCTACACCACACACAAGCCCCAGAAACAGACACAAGACACACACAAACACAGAGATCCAAGTCACAAACACACCACACCACTTTTGCCTCACTTTATTTTGCAGGGTGAAAGATCCGCTATCACAAGGCTCTGCTGCAAATGTCTGCAGTGACTCCAGTGTCGCTGTTTGTGCAACTTTGTCCCTTCTGCCTCATTTTCTGCAGCTAAGTCATTTATATCAAAAAGCATCTCATGCTTTCTTTGGGGGAAGGGGGGAGAACACAGTGTAGCGCCGACTACTACAATTACTTACAGCATACACTTCCATGTCCTGGACACAGGAAACACTGCAGTGCTAACAGAAAGCCTTACAAGCGCTCTGTCTGCGCTGCACTGTGTCCAGGATATGGAAGACTATGGTATCACAGCTTGTACTAAGCCCCCGCCCCCATACCGTGCTGCTGCTATAGTGTGTGTTTGGAAAAGCATACCTCATGTTCTGCTACTGTCTAAACCTCCGCCCATGGCCCAGTGTGGAGCGGAGGGGACCAGTGCCAAACATCGTTCTGCATTACAATCTGCCTTTAACCCTTTCAGTGCCTCAGCGGTACGCAACACATTACAAAGCAATGTGTTACGGACCTCTCTGGCACTAAAAGGGTTCTTGGGTATCCATGCAGTTATGTATAGCGTCTAGGAAATATACATTCATGTCAAACACAGCAATGGAGTAGATTAATCAGAGAATTAAGGTGTGCAGTGGAGAGCGGCAAAGGGTCTCCCTTACATTGCAACGCGGGTTTAAATGGCATACACTGAAGAATTGACAATCAACTCTTATAGTGTCTTCAGCTGCCTCGCTACTTACACCAACAAGTAAAGCAACTTCTTTCACACTCTTTCCATCTGCTGCATGCCCCCGACTGGCAAATGATCATTATGGTAGTAGTTTTGTTTAAAATGATCACTAACTGGTCTAAGATTACAAACCACTGCAATAAGATCTCTATGCTGGACAAATTTAATCCTTTGAGTGCCAGAGCATTGCATACCTCTCTGGCACTCACAGGGATACACTGTAAAGGATGATTATCTTGGGCAGGAGGACCTAGGCTGACATCACCAGTCATGTGACCGCAGTGTCTTGTGAGGGCTTTGGGAATAAGAAAGATGTACCTGAAGACAGTGGGAGCTGTGAAGGTAGATGCACTTTGTCTTACATATGGTACAACTGGGGAATATTGCCTATAGAGCAGATCAATGTGGATAATGTGGGTGTTGTGTACCTGTCATTAAGTTCTGTAATGCAGTATGTTTATTTTACCTTTAATTTTTTGATTACCAGAGGGGTATCTGACCACAGGCACTCAAAGGGTTAAAATCTTGCTTTGCAGTGTGACTGTACTCTTTAGTTTATTGTTATTATGTTATTTTTTTGCTGTTACGTGTTATGCAGTGTAAGGTTCTTTTTAACACTTCATTTACTTGCTGGAGGGTTGTGCAGGTCATATGGGTATGTTAACCCTTCAAGGACTAGCATGCCTCTGGTGTCTCCCTTTTGGAGGGTCAGTCCCTCATTCAGACCCAAATCCCTCTTTCCTTCCCTGGTGTTCCTGTGTTTAGGAGATCAGACTGTGTGGTATGTATATAAGTGTATCACCCTGGTGTCCCTGTGTTTAGGAGATCAGACTGTGTGGTGTGTGTATAAGTGTATCACCCTGGTGTTCCTGTGTTTAGGAGATCAGACTGTGTGGTGTGTGTATAAGTGTATCACCCTGGTGTCCCTGTGTTTAGGAGATCAGACTGTGTGATGTGTATATAAATGTATCACCCTGGTGTCCCTGTGTTTAGGAGATCAGACTGTGGTGTGTATAGAAGTGTATCACCCTGTTGTCCCTGTGTTTAGGAGATCAGACTGTGTGGTGTGTATTTAAGTGTATCACCCTGGTGTCCCTGTGTTTAGGAGATCAGACTGTGTGATGTGTATATAAATGTATCACCCTGGTGTCCCTGTGTTTAGGAGATCAGACTGTGGTGTGTATAGAAGTGTATCACCCTGTTGTCCTGTGTTTAGGAGATCAGACTGTGCGGTGTGTATATAAGTGTATCACCCTGGTGTCCCTGTGTTTAGGAGATCAGACTGGGTGGTGTGTATATAAGTTTATCACATTGCTTCACAGAAATAAAGCTCACATTAATGTCTGATTAAACCTAAGTTTATATGTTTATAAATTACTCTGTGTAAATAAAATACTTTGGTCTTAACCCTTTGAGTGCCAGAGGGGTACACAACGCATTGCAAAGCAATGTGTTGCATACCTCTCTGGCCCTCAAAGGATTAAACTGATTCATTTATTAAGTTACACAAAGGGGTGTCAATAGGTCATGGAACACAAAATTCTCAGTAATGCCCCGCCCACTATCCAAGCCCCCGGTAACACCACCTAAAACAAGTGTCCCTCTTTGACCATTTGAAATGTTGGGAGGTATGTGTATGGGGATCAGAGCCGACATGCCGAGCTCCAGGAGCGCACCGTGTACCATGTGGCCGACCATCTGGACATCATTAACATCATCGAGGGCGACGTGGGGAGATTCTTCATCAACGCTGCCCAGGACAGAGCATGGGCCGGCTACCCAGAGTTTCTGGCCATGACTAATATGTTGGACATGAACATACACCTGACTACCAGGAGAAGGCCCGAGTGCCCCACTGTCTCCACAGTGGTGCATTGTTTGGGAAGTGAGGACCCCTCCCGGACCAGTGTTTGGCTTAGCTGGCTCAGTAACGGACGCTACAACATTGTGTTTGATCAGCCCCTGCTCAACCCGGAGTATGACAGTTGGTGGCAGCAGAACCAGGCTCAAAGAAACAGAGATGAGGAGATGGCCAAGTCTATGGCCCAGTCATGATCCAAATTGTACATCTAGCAAACCCCTCCTCCTGAACTAGGCCCCATCGGGCACCAGCGTTGGGACCAGGTCAGGCTGGTATCTGATGGACTGGGGAAGCATATTAATATAAACTATCATAAGTTATAATAAATTAAAATTATGGGGCCTGACTTGTAGTATTGTGACTCATGAAACAGTGCTCATTATCACTTATTGTGAGCACTGTCCCCAGATTCAGTGATCAGATGTGGATTTTTGAAGATCACAGGTTTGCCTCCCCTGTGGTCCTCAAGGGGTTAACATGAATTCGTTGCACACTCCTGCTCCTCAGATGGTTAACATGCCGTTGGTTCTTTTGGGTCTCTTATTGTGCACCATGGATTTCCTTATGGCAGTGTGTGTTTAACCCCTTACATTAGCCTCCCAACTCAGTAAGCCTGGAATGCGACCTTTCACTAACCGGCATGAGAATCTCCCATTGTCATGCAGTGAGAGATTCTTATGTCAACATTTTTATTATGGCGGCAAGGTTAATGTGTTATGTGGTTGCACGTTCTTTCGCGTGCATCCTTTTAAAAGGATACCAGTCACGGTAGCCTCTATCTGTGCCTTAACCCTCAGAGTGCCACAGGGGTCCATAACACATTGCAAAACTATGTGTTGCAGACACCTCTGTCACTCAAAGGGTCATTGATTATCTATGTACTTATGCATAACCTCTGAGCGACACATAAGCGTGCACAGCGGATCCTACCAGATGGTGACCAGCTCAGTGTTTTGATTATAACAACTGCTATTTCCACTATAAACTTTTGGTATACATAATACACACTACAGGAGTTAATTCTCAATCCTTCAGTCTATGCTATTTAAAACTGCCTTGCAATGTGTGGGAGACCCTTTGCCGCTTTCCACTGCACACCTTGATTCTATGATTAATTTACTCCATGCCACATGCTCATGCTATTTGAAATGAATGGGTATTTCCTAGGGGTTTCATCAGGTACTGAGCTTTAGGGTTATCCCCGCACACTACAGCTTGGGTGGCTGCCAATCACTCCAAACTGATTGCTACAGTTGTTATGTATTAAGTGTGTGTAAGATGGTCACCCTCTCTGCCAGGATTTGCTCTGCACATTTAAGTGCCGCTCACAGGTTATGCATAACTACATGGATACCCTATAACCTTTTCAGTGCCATATAGACCCTTCTCCCACGAAAAGGGTTAAGGCACAGATGGAGGCTACTCAGACCTGATTTCAGAAAATCCTGCCAGAGACAGTGACCAGCTCACTGACATAGATGCTCTCACAGACTCATTCCTCACACAGATAATGACACTGACACAAATGAACACCCACAGACAGACATGCACACAAATACACGTATATTTGCGCTCACACCAAGTGATTCAAAAGGTTAAGACCTAGATGGAGGCTACCCAGAGCACATTTCTGTTGTTTTCTTCGCCACATTTAAGGGTACAACATCAAAATGTCCCCCTTTTGATGCGCCCGACAGTTTGATGTTGCCCTTTTCATTCACGCAACCTTATGATAGTGCCGTTTTCATGATTGCCAAATACAGCCCCACATTTCAGTACGACACCGTTTGGGTGTGTGTGCGCATGTGTCTGTGTGTGCATGTCTGTTGCATATGTGGCTCGCATGTGTGTGTCTACGTGCATGTCTGATGCATGTGTGTGTCTCACTGTGTGTTGCATATATATCTGTATATCACCGTGTGTGCATTTTAGAAACGTACACCCAATGGTCATAACATGACGGGCAACGCCGTCCCACGTTGCTGGTATAATAATAATAATAAAATTTAGAGAATAACTGGAATAGAATCCCAGATTTAAATCACTATGATTTAATTATGTACTGATTTCAATTATTGCATACCTTCTGAATAAAACATATAAATTGCAATTAATATAGTCAATCATAGATTATACCAAGAATATACTTAGAATCAATCCAATAATATATGTCTAGAAAGTATACCAACTTCATGCAACATATGACTATAGCAATATATCGTAAAACCAATAGGCACTTCAAGGGTTAATCCACTGATTTAAAATAGGGTGCCACACCCAGAAGGCTGTTTCTTTTGTCTAGAGAAAGTGAAAATTTCCAATTAACAAAAGTTAGGCCTAGCACATGCACAAAGAACTCTATAATGAACACCACAAATAAATAGACAAACAGCAGTTAAAGAGTTAATAAATGAATTCCAAGAATTCGCCTGATTAAAAATTAGCTATTATAATCTTTCCAGAAACACAATATTCTAGAAATAACAGAAATTATATTAACCAATATATACAAGGATAAATATATCTCACTGCAACCACTATTTTATGATCTCTCTGGCAATTTATAACAATAAATTAATTATAGTAATTCTGAAATTACACAGAATTAATTAACTAAATATAGCTGATCATAATATTTGCTACATACAACTGGCCAGGCTTCTATTTAGCAAATAATAAATAGCTCTCCTCAAATATCAAGGAAATATATTTATTCTGAGATTCTACAGAATTAAAATAAAGAAAAATATAGTTACCAGGTCAATCAGTGTGGGTTCTAGATTATCTATGGGAGCTCAGCAAACAGGTTAGCATGAATTAAACCAGGGAGCCAAGATGTTATCAGGAATGGAACCAGGAACCAAGAGAGCGAAATTACCTTCTCCTTAGCATTTTATTAGGCAAATTTTACTTTATCAATAATCTCCACCCATCCCCAATGATTGGACAGAGATCCATCTCTCCATCCCTGATTGGACCATCTCCTATCCCTAATTATACAAGGAATGTGAGTAGCCCAGTCATGACGCTATCACAACTATAGAGGGCACTCTTACTCTACATTAAAATTCACGCCTAAAATGATAACTTCTCTGGCTTCTATCACAATTTAGGAATGTAATCTTTGACCCTACGTCACATAAAGATGTCACCTTTTTAGACGCTCTCATAGGGAGGATATCTCTGTTTTAGACTTGATGTCTCTCGTTTAAACATTTATCTCCATAACTGACATTCAGTTATTTTTCCCCTTACCTTGAGCCAATGGGCCATTGTTTTAACATGAGATCATTTATACACATTTTTTTAAAACTTAACCCTCTACTCTCCACCAGGACAAAGTCTCTGACAAGTGGGTTTCCTGGAGCAGTACTATCTGTGGTTGAAGGCAGTGTAGGTGCTGAAGTACCTTGGTACGTTTCATAGGGGTGTAGAGGCCATCAATGTTCCAGGTCACTAGTTTAATAGAAGTGGGTTTGGTAGCATCGGCAGAGTAAAATAGCTTAGTTTGTGACATCAGGTGGGGTCAGGTGGGAGAAGGTTTGTGTGGCTTTAACACATTTCGCATAAAGAGACTACCACATTCCAGCTCATGTCAATCCCATGGAGAGCAAGGGGACAACATGTGAGTGTGGTGGATGGAGCAGACAAGATGCTTGTAGAGATCTTTGTCAGTATAGGAATGACCTTCCCAAAGAATATGAACAAATATCTATAGTAAAACATGTTAAAATCCTGGAAATGCGATAACAGGAGCAATGATAATCCAGTTGAAAAGACTGAGTGAGGAGGGAGCATGTCTAGGCCTTTACTAATTTTTTGGAGAGTCTATGAGGTAGTGCCAGGCATTGTAAGGTAAACTTGATATTCTTGTCATAGAGAATTTTACGGGGGTTGGGTTACAAATTAATTGTGTTTTTCTGGCAACTCTTGCTAAATAATCTTGGAAAATGAACACAGTATTATCTTTGAACTTGAGGGAGGGGATCCTCAAATTAGCACTGAGAATTTTCATTTTGTCGTAGAAGTTTAGTAGTTTGATAATGACTGGCCTGGGTCTATTGCGGTCAGGTTTGTTGTCAGGGCCAAGTTTGTGTCTTTATTCTTTCAGTATGGGGGCCACATTTATGGTCAAGAGCCCCTGGAAGACAGGTTTGCATCATCTCCAGCAGGTGTTGGGGTTTGACTTGTTCAGAAATACCAATCAACCAAAAGTTGTTACACCTGCTTCTGTTTTCTGCTCAATCTAGTTTTTCTTGCAGCAGTTATATCCAAGATACTTGGGCTGACACCCTTCCTAGCAATTCTGCAAGAGTCTTCTGAACCACCCTGTCTTTTCTGTAGGATGCATTTGATCTATGGTCGCAGGCAAGAGTAGAGGTGTGTTGGGAGTTGCAAAAGGTAGCCTATGTGAGATTTGCAATATTTGTGGTAGAGCTTTCCTGTGCACTCGTGTACATTCAATAGTGTTTATCAGGTGGGTGTTATTCTCCAAGGGGGATATAGGGAACCAGTATAGCAATAAGTGGAACTGAAAGCCTGAGAGAGCAGGCGATCAGGGGAATATCTCCGTCCTCCAATTAATGCATCCATGGGTCTTGATAGCAGTTATGAAAGAAATAAAGCAACACCCGCACACTCAAATCAAGGAAGAGAGGAGCAGCTGAAAAATGAGTGAATAGCTCAGACAGGCTTTTCAGGTCTGGTGCCAGTGTGCATGTTTGGTCAGATCAAGTGAATCAAAGGTATTTGGTAACAATAATGCTCTAATGTGGTGATTATAACGTGGTCTCACGTACCAAGTGTAAGCATCAGGTACATCAGTTCCATGGAACAAAGTACACTCCCAGTTGAGCTGTCAACAAGTAGTATGTAGGAGTAGTTATTCTGTGATTGTGTCTTGATAGGTGTAGCCGAAAAATGAGTGTATAGCTCAGACAGGCTTCTCAGGTCTGGTGCCAGTGTGCATGTTTGGTCAGATCAAGTGAATCAGAGGTATTTGGTAGCAATAATGCTCTAATATGGTGATTATAACGTGGTCTCACGTACCAAGTGTAAGCATCAGGCACATCAGTTCCATGGAACAAAGTACACTCCCAGTTGAGCTGTCAACAAGCAGTATGTAGGAGTAGTTATTCTGTGATTGTGTCTTGATAGGTGTAAATATCTTTCAGACATGTATGGTTGGGGCAGTAGAAAGGCTGTACTGCCCGGGGAGCTCTTGTCAACCAACCATAGCATGAAGCGAGGAATGGGGGGCTCCAGGGTAAGTGTTCACAGTCTGTGCAGTTCTCTTCACCTCCGGTCTCCATAGAGGGTATCTGTCTGGCTTCAGGCCTATGCATGGGCCAGACAACCCCAGTGGGAATTAAGGCTAGGATTTTGGGGAGCAGTACAGAGGGCCAACCATGTGAAGGCAGGTGAGAGTGGTGGCTGCTGCTAATGGGGACACAGAAGGGCAAGAACAGGGCACAGGCTTTTATGTGGTGGGGGAAGAGATGCTGTAATCCCCCCAGCACCCAGCATCATCATGGAAAGTGCCCTGCTGCAACCAGCATAGAACCAGAAGAATATCCAGGTGCATTTTAGGTGTTCCGAGTGTTAGAGAGATGGTCTTGTCCTAGGTAGACTGGAAAGTTCAGGGCACGTGTAGTGAAGGGTGCAGATCTTGTTTAGGCCCCAGGATCACTGAGTTTGACTTTAGTATAGAAGTGCAGTAGAGAAGCACTGAGAACTTCGATACAGTTCCCCAGCTTTCGATACAGTTCCCCATAAAGAGCTGATAGATAAATTATCAAGAATTGGACTTAACCCCTGGATAGTTCAGTGGATCTGCAGTTGGCTGAAGGACAGAAACCAGAGGGTTGTTGTTAATGGAGTGTATTCTGAGCAGAGACTGGTTACAAGTGGAGTGCCACAAGGATCTGTTCTGGGCCCTGTTCTGTTCAACATGTTTGTAAGTGACATAAGGGAAGGCTTGGCAGGGAAGGTTTGCTTGTTTGCTGATGACACAAAAGTGTGTAATAGGGTTGATGTTCCAGGAGGTGTCTGTAATATGGAGAATGATTTGGCACTATTAGATAAGTGGTCAAAACAATGGAAACTTCAGTTCAATGTTTCCAAATGTAAAATAATGCACTTGGGGACAAGAAACCCTCAATCTGACTATCGTATTGGCAGTTCTGTGGTAGCAAAGACTTCAGAAGAGAAGGATTTGGGGGTGGTCATCTCTGACAGCCTCAAGATGAGTAACCAATGCAACCAGGCGGTGGGGAAAGCAAATCGTATGCTTGGCTGCATAGCTAGAGGTATAACAAGCAGGAAGAGGGAGATTGTGATCCCTCTGTATAGAGCTCTAGTGAGACCACATCTGGAATACTGTGTACAGTTCTGGAGGCCTCATCTGCAAAAGGATATAACTAAAATTGAGCGGGTTCAAAGAAGAGCTACAAAAATGGTGGAAGGTCTAAAGCATAGAACTTATCAAGAACGACTCAGAGATCTAAATATGTATAGTCTGGAGGAAAGAAGAGAAAGGGGGGACATGATTGAAACCTTTAAGTATGTTAAAGGACTGAACAAGGTTCACGAGGGAAGTGTGATTAATAAGAATCTGAATACAAGAACAAGGGGGCACAATCTGAGGCTAGTTGGAGGAAAAATCAAGAAAAACATTAGAAAATATTATTTCACTGAAAGAGTAGTAGAAACTTGGAACAAACTTCCAGCAGAGGTGGTTGATAAATCCACAGTAACACAGTTTAAACATGCCTGGGATAAACATGTATCTATCCTAAGATAACAATAAAGGAATACTAAAGGGCAGACTAGATGGACCAGGTGGTCTTTTTCTGCCGTCAATCTTCTATGTTTCTATGTTTCTAACTAAGATGATATGAACACTCTTGTGGACGATGTGCCATGATGAGTCTTTGAGGGTAAATTAGTGTGTGCCAGGAATCCCTATTTTTGCAGGATGGCTTTGGATCAGGAGTCTGTATCAGTAATGTAGTTGGTGCCACACAGAAAGTCTGTTGTTTTGTTTTTGTATTGCTCCCCAGTGACATCAGCATTGGTGCTACTTGGGTTTCCTCCATTCATGGGATGTATGATCAGTATAGTGCAAGTGTCCAATTTGTGGTCAACAGGCCAAATATGGTCCTCCTGACCCAAAGGTTATCACAGTGCCTGTGATCCTCCTGTCACTCTTGCTTGTGTTACACTCTGATTCGCTGAGTTGGTTTGGCCGCCCCCTGGTGACCTTTTTATGCCTGGCCTGGACAACTGTCAGATGCCCTTTCGTGGTGTTTCTGAGCCAGCCTTGCTGTTGCAGTGTTCCGTATTCTTGTGTACCGACTCGGCTTGTCCTGACTACGCTCCAGTGTTCCTGATCGTGATTGACCCGGCTTGTCTGCGAACCACCTCCGTTTCCTGACCTGGCTTGGCTGACGTTCCTGCCCGTGTATGACCCGGCTTGTATGAGAACCTCCTTCGTGCTACGACCCGGCCCGGCTGACTTCCTGCTCCGTGATTGACTACCGGCCTGTTCCAGTGACCTGCCTGTACCTGTTGTCGCGCGACATTCTTCTTCTGTCATTGCTGTTACCCAACTGCCGTGTGACCACTTCACCCTTTGGTTGCCTCCGATTAATGCAGAGTTCAGTGCTGATTTGCTGAGCTGTGCTTCCGTTATTGAACCTCCGTACGCTTGCAGAGCTACGATACCTTACTGAGCCTTCTGTTGTTAAACATGCATTTTAACCCTTGCAGTGCTGCTTACTCTCGCATAGCCTTCATTCCCCGGTTTAGAGCCTTATTCGCTGTGCTACATCTGCCGAGTCGGCCACTTGTGTGGACGGCAACTCAAGCTATACAACTGCAGAGTAGTCACGTTAAAGTTGGTCCGGTTGGGCGCCATTGGCTCTTGTTCCAACGTTCAGTTTACCGGTGGACTCCGTTGTGGCTTACTGGCTCGTGTTGCAGCAAAGGGCAGGCTCTAAGCTCTGGCAGGTTCCTGTTGGTCTACGCCCGTGGGGGCTATTTGCTCATCTACCGTTAATGTTGGTCTCCGGTTATACGCCCGTGGGGGCTAAATACCAGCTCGTGCATTTCAGGCTAAGACCTAGTACGCCTGTGGGAGCTATACACTCTTGCACTTGCAGAATCAGTTGTCACATTGGGTACGCCCGCGGGGGCTATTTCGGGTCACTGTTCTGCCAAATCTAGAACTGGTCACAGATTGGTTACGGCATTATACCTCTAAGGACTCTGGGCTGGCTATATCTACCCAGCAGCTCCTATTACCACCTTGGGCGTGCCAAACCCCCACATCTGAGACTGACTGTTTGATTATTGCAGTTAACGCTTTGTGTCATTTTACCATTATCTGTTCCTAGATAGTGCATATACCTCATTCTGTGTATTGAACCTTCGGGTTATCCCTGTCATTACAGTTTATTATTCCTGCTGCCTGTAGAGGGCGATCGTTTGCATTATTTTTCCTTCAATAAAATTGTGTTTAATTTTACCTACTGGTCTGAGTGTCCTAAAAACTGTTTCAAGGGTGCAACCTTTCTGAATTTTGTAACCTAATTAGGGAGCACACACATTGTAAATAAAGTTGATTAAAATGTTAGTTTTGTACTGCTTTTATATTAATGCAAAACATCCATTTGATTCACCATTATCAATAAGAAAACTGGATGTGGCTCTTATTTATCCCCCATCTGAAAAAAACTTGTATAATGTGGCATAGTGACACCATAATTATGTTGCATATAAATTGCAGTGATTAAAATTGTAGCTGATAACAAGTTAGCCTGCTAACTACAAAAATGTGAGAAGCTCTAAGGATGAATAGAAAGCACAATGGCTGGTGTAACGGGCCTTAGGCCGTTACTAGAGCCTTGTCTGGGCATGGCATTTATTCACCCCTGGGCCCAAGGATTATGGATATTGGACACTCTTGGACACTCCTTTGTGTCCGGGCATACGATCTCTCAAGCCCTTATCCTGGACTTTGGCTAGCCTTGTGTGGATAGGCAGCTGTGCCAGAGGAAAGAGCAATTCAAGGCTTGTGTGCTGCAAACTCTTGTGGTCTGCAAATGGTTAATTATTTGAGTTTGGGCATATTTACTTTCAATATGTATTGCAGTCCCCCAAGCCTTTTGCTTAATTATTCAACCCCTGGCCATTGTTAAGGGAATGTATATTCTAGCCACTCAAGTCATTGTATCGAGAACTGTCCTGAGACCCCCTGCTGTGTGTTAATCCATTCACACCTCTCAAGTCTTTGTTCAATCAAATCCTTTTGTATATGAAATGTAATCATGTCTGAGTTATTGTATCTGTTAAGACCATCTGATCCTGGCCTTTGTCTGATGTATTATGATTGGATCACGCCCTTTTGTATCTGGTTTCACCCATCAGTTGCAATGTAAAGATTTGTGTATAAATATCTGTGGTTTGTGTCAATAAAGTGAGTTATGTTTGGAGTGAACAAGGAGTCCTGGAGTCTTGTATTGCTTATGGTCTAAAGTATCCACTCTGATACCCATCTGCGCCAAGTACCCTGAATCGTCGACCACTTGCTGCCAGTTTCCTGCGACCTGACTTCGTGGACTGTCAGGCGGCAATGTGGACTCTTCCATGTTTCCCTGCTTCCAGCGATTCTGAGACTGTTTCCAGTGACTGTCCATACTTCAACCGGTGCATCTGATGGCGCTTATCTGGCGTCAAGAAGGAGAGACCCAGGAACGATGGCGAAAGGCAACGCGGTCCCGTCTCAGCTTCCGTTACAGCTGGTTTTACAGCTAGTCACCACTCAGCAGCATCGCAGTTTAGCTTTCTTGTGCCATTACATTGTAGAAATCTCCACTTACATAATTGACTAATTCCGCAAAGAAAGGGCAGTCCAGTTCTAAAATGATGGGCAAGTCCCCTCTGCACAGGAACACCAGCTAATCCCAGAAGTATGTTTTCCCTAAGAGTGAAGGTTGATCCAGACGTGGATCCCTTGCTCTCAGTACCTAGGGAAACCAACTGCATCTCACTTATGAGGCCGAGACATATAGCTGGCGTTAGCTGGTATTTCCTGTGCAGGGGGACTTGTCCATCATTTTGGAACTGGACAGCGCTATTGGGGTGGGATTACTCTAGTATATATGTGGGCATTTCTTCTCTGTAATGGCACTAGATAGCTAAATGTAATGCTCTTGAGTGGTAACTAGCAGCAGAACAGGCAACATTGCTTTTGTTCATGCTCGGAACTTCTCACATACCTTTGCTTGAAGTTTGTCTGCTAGTCATATAAGTGATTAGGTCTCACTTCTATGTTTTTTATGGCAGAATAAAAACACCTGTTGATGAATGCCTGCAAAAATGCAAGACCTGCAAGAATACTTGAGTTTGTCATTGTTCAACTTCTGAAGAAAAGTGGTAATTTAAAGTTTAATGTTATGTAAATGTTGCCATTGTTATGCAAAGAGATTCAAGGAATTCAGTTCCCACCACTACCCTACCCCTCCTTTATCATTTACCCAGACATTCCCTCTTTCTTTCTTTCTTTCTTTCTTTCTTTCTTTCTTTCCCCTTTCAGATCCATCTGCTGCATCCCTGTATATCCTGTACCTCCTCTCACCATAATACATCCCTGTATTTTCATTCACCCCTATTGCGTACCCAATAATTCAACTACCCCATCCCTCTACTACCACCCTTCACGGTTTCGTTATACCTCACCTCTTCACTCTGCTCCCCCTTAACCCATCCATTTAACCCATTCCATTTGTCCACATTCTTACTACTGTATCAATACACACCAGCTCTCTTTATACCATCAACTCTTATTTTCTCAGTGAATCTATTTTATATTCCTTTGAAAACTTTTTTTAAATAAAAAAATATTATTTACCCTTGCAGTTAAGAATTAAAAATAAAAAAGACTAACTAGATAGCATATCAGATTCATGGTGCTAAATGTCTGATCTCTATTTTAAATTCCAACTACAACGTGTATATGTTTTGTCTAAACCATCCTACTTTCACTCCTACTTTGCTTCTCTACCCTTTTTATATTTGTCTCCATCTGATTTACTTTACTTTTCTCTGTTATGCTTGTCTGCTGTTTTATTGGTTTTTCTGATGTTTCTCTTTTGATCACTCCCATTTTCAGGTTAATTTTCCCATCTTGGCTTTTGATGCAAAATTAAGAAAGCCAGAAAGTAAGGTGTTTAGTCCCACATACATTTATTTCCAGCCTGGTGGAAGAGGACCAGAGCAAACTTTCGGAGGCAATGCAGAAGGAATCTTTATATTGGTGAGGACACATATCACTGTTTCCTTGATGGAAGAAGTAAAACAACAGTGTTTCACTGACTTGTGACAATGACTGTTTGAAGGATTGCAAATATATTTCAGTTTACATATTGATTGACATATATTTGCAGACCTGGAACTATTGTTACAGGGTTCATAGTTCTTTGGCAGGTGTGAGAATTTGGTCACTTTAATATAGGCTGGTACCAGACCTCACTTTTAACCAGGGACACATATGAAAATTTAATATATAGTAGGGTACACCACCTATAGAATAAGAGTTGTATTTGTGTTTACCAAAGGGAATGTGCTATGGTCATAATACATATCAGGCATATAGAGAGGAAAAGAAAACCCACATCAGCAACAAACCCACCCTCATACAGTGAAAAGACATACAACACTATTCACAGGGCTAGAGATAGGACTTGGGTCCTAGTGATAGAGATAAAAATAAATAAAACTAAACCTTTATTGATTACATTAAAAAGAAACCACGGACAACTAATTAAAAACAAAAAAGCAACTAATGTGTATTAAGTATCTTGCAGAACCCTGCCTTTCACTCATCAGTATATAACAACATCTGAAAGGGAGTTTAATTGTATGTTGTTTAAAGTACAGTTCTAGTGTAGGATAAATGACTGATGCGAATCTCTGAATCTATCCTTATTTAATTGGGAGTGTAATTTCAGTCTCCTCCCTGATTCTTGTAATACAGTCTATGGTAGTGGTATTAATAGGTAGTCGACCTATATTAATAACTGACACACTTCAACTGTTTTGTGGGATTATATCCCTGTCACAGACTTGTATAATCAGCGAAGCCTCTCTGATGATTGGGCGTATAATGTTAAACACCCCCTGTATAGTGCCCGGTTTATTTGATGATGGTGTTGATCAATCATAAATCTTTTATTGTGCCATGTTAATAATAAGTTTCCCCAAGAGTCTTCACTATGGAGTAATAGCAAATAGTGTGGGTTAGGGATACAGCGTTAATCTCGTCAATATTAATCCACAAGTTAACACCTCTATTACACACTTGACATTAGACTGCAAGCTTGCCCATATTAAGTATGCATCTTTGTTTAAATATACTAAGCACTCATAGCTTAAACATTAATCAGTGGGTACTGGTATTGCAAGTATTATGCGTATATACCAGGATCGCAAGGGTTAATTGCTCTCATACAAAACTTGATTAACGCTTCCTATCAGGTGTGGTTTCCCTGCCTTATTGATAAGTTGCAGCTACTTATAGTTGCTAAGAAGTAGGCATGTATATATAAAGACTGCAAAAGGGATCAACCAAAACAATGAAACAGCAGAAGCAATATTGCCCGCAAAAATCATCTTTTAATGGACACTGCTCTGCAAGTGATCATAATGGTCTTGATACAATAAGTTTGAGTAAAATGCACTTGGGAAGAAAAAATCCCAATGCTATTTATGAACTTAATGGAATCATTTTTGGGGATTCATTGCTAGAGAAAGACCTGGTTATCCTTGTCAACTATAAACTTGGAAACAGTGACCAGTGTCAAACAGCAGTAGCAAAGTCAAACAAAATCCTGTCTTGCATAAAAAGAGGTATTGAAGCAAGAGTGGATAACATTATTTTGTCATTATACAAATCATTGGTAAGACCTCATCTTGAGTATGCAGTGCAATTTTGGGCACCGGTTCTGAAAAAGGATATAATAGAACTAGATAGGGTATAGCAAAGAGCAACAAAATTAATTAAGGGAATGGAGGACTTGATGTATGAGGAACGACTAGACAAACTTGGTTTATTTACTCTAGAGAAAAGACGACTAAGAGGATATCTTATCACATTGTACAAGTATATGAGAGGTCAATACAAGGATCTCTGCGGTGAGCTATTTATTCCAAGGCCTGATCAGGTGACCAGGGGACACCCCTTGAGATTATAGGAAAGGAGGTTAAGACTTCAGCAGAGGAAGGGATTTTTTTACAGTAAGGTCTGTTAAATTATAGAATTCATTGCCCAAGGATGTGGTTATGGCAGATACAATGGATACATTTAAGAGAAGATTCAATGTCTTTCAAAAAGGAACATACATGGTTATACTGTGTATTAGTAGGCAAAACAGGAAGGTCTGATAAAGACTAACTTATTTGGCAGAAGGAAGACTGTATAATCCTCATGTCTCTGGGTTATGAGGCAAAGGTTGAACTTGATGGACTTGTGTCTTTTTTCAACCTCAACCTACCTACAATGGACTGCTAGAAAGCACAGTAACGAAGTA
Organism: Rhinophrynus dorsalis; assembly: GCA_037306005.1. Classification (NCBI taxonomy): domain Eukaryota; kingdom Metazoa; phylum Chordata; class Amphibia; order Anura; family Rhinophrynidae; genus Rhinophrynus; species Rhinophrynus dorsalis. The sequence goes on from CM074719.1 coordinate 252,129,677, forward strand.
GCATTGCTGACAAGGCCAAAAAAGGCATGCACCCATCAAGTCCATCCCATGCAAAACCACCCCTGTTGATCCAGAGGAAGGTAAAAAAAACCCCACTGAAGCTACGTCCATTTTAGTCCCAAGTGGGTAAAAAAATTCCTTCCTGTCTCCGTATGGCAGATAGTTCCCTGGATCAACAATCCATCTGCATTTAAGCCATCTGTCATACTTCTCAATATTTTTCCCTGCCAGAACATTGCTTTTTTGAAAGCAGTTACAGTATCTGCAAGTACAACATCCTGAGGCAAATAATTCCATAGCTTTACCACCCTTACTGTAAAAAAATCCTTGCCTTTGTTTTAGTCGAATGTGCCTTTCCTGTAGTCTTAATAGATGACCTCTCATTCTTAGCTCAGCTCTTTGCATAAATAATTCCCTGGATAGTTCTTTGTATTGACCTTGAATATATTTGTAAATGGTAATCATATCACCTCTTAGACGTCTCTTCTGCAATGTAAACAAACCCAGTTTGGCTAGTCTCTCTTCATAATTCAGATCCTCCAATCCCTTTATCAGTTTTGTTGAACGTCTCTGTACTTTCCATTTCAATAATGTGTTTTTTAAGAATTGATGTCCAAATCTGTACTCCATATTCTAGATGAGGCCTAACCAAGGATTTATATAGAGGTAGAATAATATCAGTATTTTATGCAGGCCAGTACCCTATTTGCTCTGGTAGCAGTTGAGTGACTCTGCACCCTGCTGTCAAGTCTATCGTCTGTCAGTATTCCTAAATCTTTCTCTAATGAGGATTCCTCAAGTTATTTCCCATTTAGAGTACATGTAGCATGGTTAAATGCATAACCTTCCATTTATCTACAGTCAATGTAATCTGCCACTTTTTCTGCCCATTCACTCAGTTTATCTAAATCATTCACAGCTTAGTGTCATCAGCAAAAATTGAAATGCTGCTTTCAATTCCCACTTCTTGATCATTAATCAACAAATTAAACAGCATTGGGCCCAGGACTGAACCCTGTGGCACCCTAATTACAACTTTAGACCAACTTGATAAGGTTCCATTTATAACAACTCTCTGTCATCTATCATTTAACCAGTTCTCAATCCATGTACAGATATCACATCCCAAACCAAAGCCTTTTAATTTATGCAGTAACCTGTTGCAAAATCGAAGTATACTACATGAACAGCAATTCACTTTTTCCAAATTACTACTTACACTTTTGTACCAAATTTCTGCATTTTGGAAAGAGCACGACTCATTAATTGGTGCTATTAGTTATTGGTGGACAAGCAAGTAATGAATTGTGATTTCATAATATCCTTAAGTAAACCCACCATCATAATTACTGTGTCTTTTACTTTCACCAGCTCACCTGTGATCAGGATGGGACAATCAGAAAACACACATTGATTTCAATGCTGTCCCACTTCCCTACATGCTGATAATGTAATCTTTTGCATACTGGAGTGATTGGAGACCTCTCCAGTATCCAAGGGCTACAATGTCTCTTACACTGCAAGTGCCCTTCCCTGCTCTCCACCTCTTCCTGATTTTCTGCCCTGTCAACCCTAACTGTTTCTGGACTGCACAGACAGCGGTGGACTAACACACATGGTGGCTGCTGAAAGCAGATGAGGGGTAGGTGTCAATAAAGGAGAGAAGGATGGGATTACGTGTACAACTTTATGTAGGGTGTGTTGTCCACCTCTCTGTAGGGTGTGCATCTTATCGCTCTCCAGCTGCTGTTGCGCTTCCCATAATCCTATTTCCATAAACCTGATGCCAACTGTTGTCCAACAACAGCTAGACACATACATCTTCTATACAACTGCATTGAATATAAAATAAGTTTGCCTGTATTTTTTGTTTCATCTTAACATTAACCAACATTACCCTTACGCTTGTGTCATCATGTATAACTCGCAACATAGCACTACAAAGAATATTACACACCCACAAACATGCAGCACACATGAGCATGAAAACACACACGTAAGACACATGCAAACACAGAGAGGGACTTGATTATTATTCTTTTGTTTATTAATTTCTGCATAATTGACAGTTGAGTTTCTTGTGCACAGACCGGCACGCGTACATGAATTATTAAGCGGTACAGATGGTTGTAGGTGTATTGAGAATACACAGCTGGGGATTATTTGGGGCATATTATTTACCTTCTTTCTATATTTTAGTTTAGTCTTTTTTTCTTATCTTATTTGTGGTTGAGGCTTATAGCCGTGGTGAGTATAGGATTAAATTGGTGTGGTATAACCTGGTTTCCTAAGGCCAGGTTGGAAAGACGACAAGGCGAGCCAATTAGAAGCCAAAGAGTTCATTTCTGAATGCTTTATTGATTTGTGCAAGAAGACAGATTTAGTGGGAAAGAGATGTGAGTGCAGAGCTTGGATCCGGGATGTATTTGGTGAAACAGTTTGACTTCCAGCGGCTCAGTTTATGTATGATGGGTAGTGGCACTTTGTTCTTTGATGCTGCCGAAGCGGCCCCAATCCTGAAGGAGTGTCCTGAGTATTGAAGAGAGTTGTAACCTAATGTTTTTAGGTTGTGTCTGATGTGTTTGCTGAATGTGGCGATTGTGAGTGGGCCGGTTGAAGTGGGAAATAGAGGGCTGGTATTTGAATTGTTTTTTATTAATTCTGTGAGGTTTCGAAGGGCTGAGTAAGGACAATGTTGGTCTTGTGTCTGATAGATGGGGATGTAGTAGCCTTGTTTGATTTGGTCTGTTTTTGGAGTGAGTTAAATGTAGAAGGTAGTGGTTGGTTTTGATAGTGAGTTGTTCTTTTTTAAGGAAAGTGGCTGATGTGGATCTTGCTAGAAATTCTCCTGGTCTTAAGAATCCAAAAAAGACTAGACTGATGGCTGCCAGGAGAATTGTAATGTAGAAAGTGTCTGATGATTGAGATAGGTGTAAGTACAGTTTTTGGAATATGGGACCTGTAATGGGTTTACGTGGTGTGCTGGAAAGGTGGGGTAACTTCATGATGATTTGATGAATAATTTGATGTTGTAGTATGTGTTGATGGATGGTTTTAGTGGATTTCTTAGGGCTAAATGATGTTGTATGCCGGCCAGGTAAGTTTTGATGGTGGGGGGGGATAGTTTCAAGTTTGTGTGGTATTGGGTTGTGAAAGCTAGTATTGTGTTTGGGTGGTGTAGGTTTGTCGTTCTTGTGAGTGAGGTAAATGATAAAAATAGTTGCCATGCTTTATTGTAGGATCTTTTGGTGTTTGGGGCTAGGGTGTGTTCCAGAATGGATGTTGCAGTGGTAAGAAGTGTTTTTATGGAAGGATGAGGTCTTTGAATGGTGGGGGATAAACTGGTGTTGGGTTGGCGGTTGGTGAGTTGTCGAAGAAAACCTGAAAGTTTAAACGTGAAAGGGCCTCAGCTGAAGTATTGAGATGTCCTGGTATGAATGTGTGAATTAAGAATTTGTAATACATAGAGAGCCAAGTGCATTTCCTGAGGAACAGCATGATGTTATGTGAAGATGAACGGCCTTTAGCAATGATTAGTGAGGTGGCTTGGTTGTCTGTGATGAATGTGATAGCTTGGCCCAACCATTTGTGGCCCCATAGTGCTGTAGCTTCAACTATGGGGTATATTTCGAACAATGTTGAGGTGGTAGAAAATTGGTGTAGTGTATGCACTTGGGTTGGCCAATGTTCTGAGAACCATTCTTTGTTCCAGATTGCTGCAAAACCTTTTGTAGCTGCTGCGTCTGTGTATATGGTGGGTGATGATGGGTGAATTTGGGGAGGACATCATTCTGCCATTCCAATGTAATAGAAAGTTAGACCACATTCTAAGGTCGGTGGAGGCGGAGTGGTCGATATGTATGTTAGAATGAGGTTAGGGAGAGTGTTTTAGAATGTTGTGAAATGACTGACCTACCTTGGGGAATGACTTTTGTGGCGTGGATTAGATGGCCGATGAGGGATTGAAGTTCCACTTTGGTTAATGAATTCTTGGTGGAGTGTTCGTGTATGAGTGATTGTATGTGGTTTTGTTTGTTGGCAGGAAGGCTTATTTCTTGTGTGGATGAGTTTATGATGATGCCCAGAAATTCTATTTTTGTGGATGGTCCCATAGTTTTATCATTGGCTACTGGGATATTAAGGGCTAGATTTAAAGGCAGCCGTTAGCCAAAAAAAAGACTAACGGGTGTCTTAACATGCAGTAGGCTATTCAAAGGGCCATGTAATGAACTGCTAACGGAAGTTCATCTAGTGTACCGGCCGCTACACTAATGTGTGTTTTGGCCCACAGAAACAAAAAAAAAACGCTCCACTTTGCCATTCAATGGGCTCGATTTAAAGGCAGCCGTTAGTAAAAAAAATCATTAATGGGTGCGTTAAGTGTCATGTTGCAATTCAAAGATCCGTCTAAAGAACAGCTAACGGCAGTTTCACAATCCTTACGGCCGATACACTTACGTGCATTCAGGCGCATGGAACAACATACCCCAGAGCTATTCAAAGGCTTGCGGTACTGATAACGGCTGAAAAAAAGACACACCTAACGGCTAAAAGTTAAGACCCACTTTTATCACACGTTAGACACTTAACGGCCAAAACAAAACACCCGTTACATAGGAAAACACACAAAATGCTTACCGCACAACCATGTAAATGGAAAAATTAACCTGTGCAATGCCAAAACAACACAAAAACATGCACACACAGCACAAATCACTACACACACAACAACAACCAACACCACAGGGACAACAACACACAAAGAAACAACAACACAGCATGGCATGGAACAATGGGGGTTATCGCACAAAGCGGACACCTGCAAATACAAGCTCACCTGGGCAACATCAACACGCGACCTGCACCCCACAAATGCACACCCGCAAATGGCACACACAGAACAAGCACAACACACCACATCTTATAACACACACACACCTGCTAACACTTACCTGGACAAAAACAACTCACCATTGGTCAGCACTCACCTCATCACCACACCTACACAACGCCCTAGCAAGTACTTAAAGGGGCAACTCAACACACTCACTTGTGGCTTGTTTTCCACTCAGGGAGGGAGAGAGATAGAGAGATAGATAGATAGATAGATAGAGAGAGAGAGAGAGAGAGATAGAGACAGATAGAGAGAGCAAACAGTATGTTGGGTTACATATTGTTGCGAAGGCTGCGGAGAAGGCGTGCAAGGGAGAGAGCTGGGGAACATCAGCAACCTCCAAGCATGCCTCATCAAGAGCCTCCACCTGTTGCAAGTGAGGAGGCTCTGGCTCAGCAGCCACACAGGAGCCCATCCCCACCCGGAGGACACCTGCCTGCAGATGCACAGCTGCAGCAACAGGATGCTCCCCAGCTGCCACAGGGACCCCTGCAGCAGCCCAGGATGCATAGACGACCACCAAGGCCCAGGGTATACCGCCCAAGGGTCATTCTCTTTGGAATGACCGGTGATGAGGTTATTGATCGCTACAGGTTGAGGCCACACAGCATCATAGCCCTGTATGAGGTCATCAAGGAGCAGGTGGATCCCATATGCACCCATAACCATGCTCTAACTGGCCTTCAAAAACTCCTGTGTGCCATACACTTCATGGCAAGTGGCGCCTTTCAGTCGACAGAGGGTTACGCATCTGGCATGTCCCAGGCCACATTCTCCAGGGTGCTGGCCCAGGTCTTGCCAGCCCTCAAAGCCAAGGCCAGTACCTACATACATTTCCCCATCACCGATATGGAGTGGACACATCTGAAGCAGGGCTTCTATGCAAGGGGAGGCATGCCCAGGGTCATGGGTGCAATAGATTGCACCCATGTCCATATCAAAGCACCAGCACGTCAGGGACATATGTTCCTGAACCGCAAAAACTTCCACTCCATGAATGTGCAGATGGTGTGTGACAGCAACCTGGCCATCATGAATGTCTGTGCGAAATTTCCCGGGAGCTGTCACGATTCACATATACTCAGAAATTCATCTGTGCAGAGGGATTTCGAAAATGGGACCTATACAGGCGGATGGCTTCTGGGTGAGTTAACAACACCAAATGACACCACATACACATGTGCTAGTACGTTCACCACGGAAAACATTATTCACACAATATGTGCTCCTTGTCACACCATGTCACTCACTTTCCACAGGTGATGCTGGCTATGGATGCAAGCCATGGCTCCTCACCCTGATCGCCAATCCCCAAAACGATGCCCAGGAACGATATAACCAGGCTCATGCCAGAACACGGAATGCCATTGAGCGGACCTTCGGCCTCCACAAGTCCCGATTCCGATGTCTGGACCAATCGGGGGGAGCATTGCAGTATGCACCAGGCAAGGTCTGCGACATCATCGTGGCATGTGCCATCCTACATAATATCGCGGTGGACACCAGACTCATCGACGATGTCCATCCCCCACCCAGACCTGAAGACCCTGTGGATATCGTTGATTGTGAGGAAACCCCAACAGCGATGCAGACAAGGGACAGATTGATCAGGGATCACTTCTGCTGTGAGTATAATACATGTATGCACACAATCCATGCATACACACCCACCACAACACACATGTTCTGTTTCACCCCACAGGATCAGTGACACAGCCCTGACACTGGCTGCAGTATGGACCACCAGCATCAACTATTCCGTGGACCAGTCAGATTGGGCCTAGAGATTCCGAATACATCTGACAACCTGTCGTCCATGTTGATACTGCTACCTCAAGGATATCATGCATGCCCCCCTGGAAACCAAGGTACAACACTTTAACCTTGTTCAGCATATCCCACAGCTCCCTAGGCACCAACTAAAGTGTTCTGCTAGGATCAGACCCATAGCAACCATGGTACCCCTGTAGCGAGGGAGTCTCATCCAAGCCAATGCATCGGATAGCACTCTGTCATATAAGGGGTTCAGGGGGCATTCGTGGGGACATGGGGCCAGTAGCTTGCTACAGTCGAAGAAAGCAGCAGAGGGGTGGATCGACAGTAATAGTGTGTTACACAACATGGAGCTCATGAAATGTGGATCACATCTCCATGGACACCATGCTGCCCTGTGTGTGTGTGTGTGTGCAGTGATATGTGCCCCAGAAAGAAATACACACATTAACAAATATGTCCTACTAGCTCCATGAACCAAACATATTTGGCCTGTCTCTGACAGTGGCAGCCCAAATATATTGTTGTCAGGAAGCTATTAGGACATATTTGTTGATGTGTATAACCATGTCAGGGGCAAATATCCCTAAGGATGGTTAACATCCCCTTAGTTCCCCCCATGATGGTTCATAGACCAGTACACAACACATTACAAAGCAGTGGTTTGTGTAGACTTATGTAACGGGAAAGATTAAGAGGATCATGATGTTGTAGCTGTTGCATGACGATCACTTCGAGGGTGATGTTCCAAATCCTGTCCTCTTGTCCCACAGGCATCCATAGCACGATCCATCCTTGAACAGAGGAGTTTCCATATGACTGGCCTGAAGTCTGGACAACACTTCCATGAAGCTCACACCTTGGTGTTTCAAGTGATTGTGTTGGTGATGCAATGTTTGACCTGATGTTCACAGCAACCTCTACTGGAACATTCACATATGGACACAAATTAATGTGTGTACTAACATCCAGGTATCAGACCTGTACAGTAAGACTGCTCATACACAGATGCCAAACTATGTGGACAACACATGAGCAGTTCACTAGCATTTCTAATGTATTCCTATTTAGTTCAGATGTACCTTTTTGTGCTCATACAAGTGTTTAATGCATATTGGCTAAATACACAAGAATCATCACTACTCAATCCGTGTCTGTATGAATGAATGTTGGATCAAACACCTGTCAATGTGGAACCGTACCCAAGGCTAGAGTATCCCTCATACAAAGGAAGGCATGATTTACATCACAGGAGTCCACTAGTTGCCTGACCATGAGTGGACTTTGTGATGTATACATGCAATGACATGATGGCAGTGATACACTGATGTGTGTTGTGAGTGATTAGCTGGTGATACAGGGGACACACTTCCACTGTGATGTGATGTCCACGGTTTGTGTGTTGCTCAATATAATCAATGTCCTGAGATTGCTGTAGGTTGTCATGTCTCAGTACATGGGCTACATCAACAAAAACAACCATGTGGACAAGTGTTATCACTGGTGAAGTGTGTTACAACCTTAGTTAAACAACAACACAACTTAAAGGGATAGTAAACCTGGAAAATAAGTTTATTTCACATTGTAGCCCTTTAAAAAACATGAAAAATGATATAAGTCTTATCTACCAAACATATATGGTTTGGGAGATAAGACTTATATCATTTTACATGTTTTTTTAAGGGCTACAATATAGAATGAACTTATTTTCAAGGTTTACTATCCCTTTAATACATAAGCCAATGCTCAGCCTAAGGTTCCAATGTGCGTTCTACACAATGAAATCTTAGGAAGATCATTGGGTTATGCAGTAAGTTAGGCTGTGATTCAAACTCCTGTTGTGCAACTGACTTGCTGGAGAACACAATGCTCACCCTAGGATCACAATGTGTAACACACACATTGAGATCCTAGGGTGTACATTGTGTTCCCCAGTATGTCAGCTGCACAATAGAATTTTGATTTAAAGACCATATTGATACATGTTCCATCTGTCATGCTTGTTATTTCCCTGCTAAGTCGCATAGCTGTTTGTTTGGTTTTCCCCTCAAACACAACAATTGATGCAGACGAATGTTCAGTGTTGCACCAGTTGTTGTGCTAAGGGGTATGTTCTGATCAAATCTGACACACATCATGGCCATGTAACACTGTTGTGTTACATGGCTACAGGGATGGGTTGCCAGGTGAATTTGGACAACGGTGTGGGTGTGTGTGAACCCATGTTGTAACATCACACAAACATTTCCCCCAGGCAGGAGTTGAGTTCACTGCATTGTTTGGCAATGCATTGGAGACAACCCTGCCACCCAATCTATAAGTGAATACACAGCAGATCAGACAGGATTCAAAAGCACAATTTTCATTTATTGAGGGGGCAGATGACAGGTTGGGCCTTTCATTTTTTTTTTTGGGGGGGGGGGGCCTTAGACTTGGTGCCAGAGGTGGATGCCCGGGCTGATTGCCTTGTCACCCTCTGTCCCCTAGGTGTGGCTTCTGGGGTAACACTGGAAGGGGTGGTGGGTGCAGTGGACCCCTCTGTGGAACGCAGGTTCTCCCTCTCCATCCTCAGGTTCTCCCTGCTGTTAATCTCTCGCAACTCCACGAGCACCTGTGCAAACATGTCCATCATCCCCGTATGTATCTGGTGGAGTTGTGTGTTCCCCCTGGCAACCTCTGACTCCAGAGCTTGGATTCTGGTCTCCAACCTGTTCGTGTTCCTCCTGGATTCCCTCCGGTTCCTCGTGAGGTTGTCGTTGGTGGCGTGGGTTGCCCGGAGCTGTCCTCTTTGAAGGGCCATGCACTCAGCCTCCAGATCTGTGGTGCGTTGACTGCTGGAGATGGGAGTGGCCGGTGACACATGTTCTGTTTCCCCAGCTTCAGCTGTCTCCTCAGCCTCTGTTTCCCCAGCTGTTTGTGTTGGTGGAGTGGCTTGCACAGACGGTGTGTGGGTGCCCACCACATCAAGGGACCCACTGCTGCCCACTGATGTCTGTGCTGGTTGAGGTGGTGGGATGAACAAGTCCCTTGGCTGAGGGCGCTGGGGCTCCCCAATCAGGCCCAGGTGTTGGTAGTCAAGTGGCCAAGGGTCATACCTTGGCCAGTGGTAGGTGCTTGGCCCCCACCTGGGATCATACCTGGGGCCATGCTGGGGAGCCATCCAGGAGGGTAGATCCATCTCGGTGGAATATGGACCATATTGGCTGGTGGCCACATTCCCGGGCAGCCATTGCCTCCCTGGTGGTGGTGGTGCTGCTGCTGGAGGGTAATAGCTCCCGGTGGTAGTGGGATGCATCCATCTCTCCCCCTGAATCCAGCCGCTGTACATTTGTGGAGCATCCTGTGGTGGGGCAGGCAGTTGAGGGGCAGCCAGTTGAGAGGCAGGCAGTTGAGAGGCAGGCAGTTGAGGGGCAGCCAGTTGAGAGGCAGGCAGTTGAGAGGCAGGCAGTTGAGGGGCAGGCAGTCGAGAGGCAGGCAGTTGAGACGCAGGCAGTTGAGAGGCAGGCAGTTGAGGGGCAGCCAGTTGAGAGGCAGGCAGTTGAGAGGCAGGCAGTTGAGGGGCAGCCAGTTGAGAGGCAGGCAGTGGTGATGCAGCCAGTTGGGGAGGAGGTGTGGTAGTTGTAGACGGTTCCCAGTGGCTAGTCCCCTCCTCTGTATACTCCTCACTGGGTGGTGTGGTCGGCTCCTCCACGGGCTCCTGCTGCGATGGAGGCCCATAAGCTGTGTGGAGAATTGAGATTGTGTGATTAGTAAACGTAGCCATGATGGGATTAATGGGATACTAATACATGAAATGCAGAAAGGGAAATATATGTTTTGTGGTTTATCACCCTGAGTGAAACAAGGGTACTCCCACTGCTGGAGGGGGTTTTTGTTCAAAAAGTCTCCCAGCTCAGAATAGAATTGCTTTGGTGCTATATCCCAGTGGCCTGAAGTTGTACATTGGCACTGTTGCTCCATTATCCTATGAGAATTTATTGCGTCTGGACGTAAGCTGTCCATAGGATGGTCTAGCAACATCGCCATTGTAGAGTTCCAGGCCACTGTGATATTGCCCCTGGAGTAGTCAACTATGAGCTGTGCTACATTTTGAATGAAACACCTTTCAGCAGTGGGAATACCCTTGTTTTGCTCGGGGGATGAATCCTGCAATATATTTTTCTTTTCACATGTTAGGTATTACTATCCCTTTAACGGAATAGCAATGGATAATTTCACCATGATGTAATATTGTAGGCATTGTAAGAGATAGATGTGGATCGATGTTAGTCCTATCCCTCCAACCCACATGGTTAGACAGATATTGCTCTATTTGACAGTCATTTTGACATGTTTGACAGTCATTTCACCACACGGAGGCTCTTCAGCAGAGCCTAAATTGCCCCATTCAGAGATGTAAACTTCATTGGAATGGTGAACAGAGTGTGCTTGCAAACCTGGCACACTTTGTTGACCATCTCAAAGATGTATCTATCTCTGAATGGGGCAATTCAGGCTCTGCTGAAGAGCCTCCGTGTGGTCTAATGACTGAAATCTCCAGCTGTCAAATAGAGCGATATCTGTCTAACCATGAGGGTTGGAGGGATAGGACTAACATGGATCCACATGTTGATGAAATTAACAATTGCTATGCCATTACAGTTACATACAAGGAGAAATGGTCATATATGCATGTGGATGTGTACCTTTCATATGGATATGAATATATCCTTTACAGATATGAAGCCAGAGATCATTTCAGTAGGTGTGATTGCCTTACTGGCTATATATGTGCACCCATCAAAATATACATTGGATTGATATGATGGATATGAACATACCTCGTATATCCCATCTACGTAGAGTGGGATATACTAGGTATGTGTATTTGGATGGTATCAATGTAAGTTAGTTTCTGATGGATGCACATGTCTGGCCAGCAGGGCAATCACAGGCAGTGAGATGATCTCTGGGTTCACATCGTGTTGGGACATATTTTGACCCATTTGAAAGGTACATATCTGACCATTTTCCTTTGTGTGCATATCTTTTTTGAACAGATGTGCTGTGGGAATCAAGTGTTATTCAACCCTGTCTTCTTAGCTGATCCCGTCCAATTCACAATTTTTTATTACTTGACAGGTGACTCTCTGGTTGTCAGGATCATATCCTATGCATTGTATTGTAGGGCATGGGATACCACCCTGGCAATCAGAGATTGATGAACTGGACAGGATCCTGTCCATGTCGTGTGTTCCAGTTGAATCCTGAAGGGCAACAATCACGCCAGTAGTGAGGGATATCTCTGATTGAGGCCTGTTTTTTCTTTGAGTATGAGCCCATCCATCCTTCTGAGTGAGGTAACCGTACTCAGTCCGAGATATCTATCATTCATGGCCTGTTGGTGACCAAGGTACAATGGGTGATATTTGGTTCCCATGTGTATCCTGCAACAGTGTCTGGTGTACCATCCATCCATGGCATCAGCACCCCTGAGGATCCATGTGGGAATCAGATGTGAGATATGTCATTTGAAGTTAGAGTAAATGATTGCAGACACAACACCAAGGCCTACTTTTTCCCCCTTTAATTCTGGGGTATTGTTTGAGGCCTGTGTGTTGCACATACAAGCAGTTATTCTCAGTGACACTGTGATGTGTGACCTGCTCCATCCTTTTTGTGATTCAGTAAGCGGTGTTGTCGACATGATGGAGTGTACATGATGCTGACTTCTCCAGTGATCTCATTTCCCCATTTCCAGTGTTTTCTATGGAGTGTATACGATGGGACCTTAGCAACTTGATTCATGTTATTGCATATTCTCCATAGGCTAACACTGGTATTGGTGAAATGAGGATGTGTAAGGGTGAATTTCTCTCCACCATCTGTTTGTCACCGCTTAGTGAATGTCCCCTGTGTAGCATGTGATCGTTGGCCTATTGACTTGATTGTTGTCTGGTTAACCCTTTGAGTCCCAGAGGGGTTGCCAAAGCATTGTTGATCGATGCATTGATGATCCCTCTAGCACTCAAGGGGTTAGGTGCTGACATCCCAGTGGGGACATGGGTGACATTGTGTGTGAACAGTGATGATCTATGACAGTCGACATTTTGAACAGCATGGTTTGTGTATTGTGTATGATGAGCACAGCGACAGGAGGGTTGAAGTAGGACTTGGACAGGTTTGTTCCAAGTTGGACCTTGATATTTGTCCTTGTGTTGTGTCCTGTTTTTAACCCTCAGGGTGCTGTGTTGGTGCAGTTGTGTGCATGAATGATGGGCATGTGTTGAGGTGTGACTGTGTGTGCAGCTGGTGTTGGTTGCTGTAGTGTGTTGTTCTGTAGTGTTGCACTTACCGGTAGTGTGGAGGCTCCTCTCATCCCCAGTGTCAGCTCCTCCAACAACCCCCTCGATCAGGGTTGGGGACATATTCTGGCGCACCATCTCCTCCCAGCCGCAGAAGGTGATAGGGACAGGTGGGCCACCTCCAGTGCCTCGGGCGTGCTTGGCGAGTTCGGAGAGCTTGTTCTTGACCACCCTCCGGCAGTCACCCCATCGCTTTTTGATGGACTCCACATCCCGCCTGCATGGAGCCACCGCGTTGACCCGGCTGCAGATCTGGTTCCAGGCTACCTTCCTCCTCGCTGACAGGCCAGGGACCTTCGCTGTCGGGTGGAGAACACTCTGCCTCTCCAGGACAGCTTCCACAAGAGCCGTGTTCTCCTCCTCTGTATACTTTGTGTCTCTGATCCTGGCCTCGTCACCTCCGGCATGGAATGACTCAGAGCCGGAGTGCCCTGCCTGGTCTGACCCTGACTGTGTGGGGTGCTCCCCAGCAACTACCCCTCATCCCACTGCAGGTTCTGTCCCTGTCCTGTGTGTTCCTGCTCTTGTGGGCCGGGTCGCCCTCCGCCCTGCGGATCTCCCTCTCCCACCCCTGCTCTGCTGAGTGATCCCCTCCTGAGCTTCCTCCTCCTCCACTACTCTCCCCATCCCTCTCTCCTGTCCTCCTCTCCTTGCCATCATTCACCCAGTCACACCCAGGCACTCCCACAGGCCCTCACAGACACACTCGATCCAGTCACTCTCTGTCACACACTTTCACTCCCAGATTCACACTGTCAAAATAAAAAGTAAAAGGTGTAAGGTATTATGAAAAAAAAAGGACTATGTGTATTTATGTGTATGTGTTTGTGTTTGTATGTGTGTATGTAATATGTGCAAAAGTGTAATATGTGTCTAGTAAGTGCACCTCTCTCCAAACTCCAAACTCAAAAATCTCCTTCTACCTCCAATGACTGCTCCTTTCTCCCTCTCTCTGATCGCTATCCTCCGCTCCTGGGTCCTGATATCTAGCTCTGAAGAACTCGATAACAGACAGTGTGTGACGGTTATTTTTGGGTATATATAGGTGTATTTGAAGTTATTTGATACATTGGGGCTTTGTGATTGGCTGTGTGTTTGAATTTGTTTTGGCATCAATCATGGTTGCTTGACAACGGCAGCCGTTATATTACATGTTGTTTTGAGCGCAGTTATCGTGTGATTTGGCCGCCCGTTGTGCATTAACATGAGCGACAACGGCTTTTGTGTTACGTGTTTTTTGTGTGCCTACGCTCGATAGCTATTCTTGTAGAGTAGCTATTGAATCTGCCGTAACTCCTGTATTATTTGCGAACGATGTGCCTTTTTCACTTAGCGGCTGGTTTAACGGCTGCCTTTAAATCTAGCCCAATAGCTGAAAAAGATCCGATGAGGGACTGATTACCGCCTAAAATTTAAGACCCAGTTTGTTTCGCTGTAGAGTCCCACATCGGATCTTTTGCCAGCTAACGCAGCTGTTAACTCGCAAAAAAAAAACAACAAAGTCCTCAGTGGATGTATTGATATGGGGCCCCAAGACTCACATCAATACATCCAAAGTGCCTGAATTGTGTTAAAACTTAGTTGAATTAACCCTATGAGTGCCAGCGGGGTATAATTACCCCGCCGGCATTCATGGGGTTAAGCCGACTAAGTGAAAAACATCATCACATTAAAAGTTACACTTACCATTAATCCTGATGTCCAGTGGAGCCCTCAGCTCCCTGCTTCCCTTCTCTTCTTTCTTCTACCTTCACTTCTTTTGTCGCTTCTTTCTTCTATCTTCTCTTCCTTCTTATGTTCTCTCTTCTTTCTTCTCTTGCTGTCCTGTAATAGAAAATAGAGTATAAGTACATCTTTGAAACTAGATATAGTTGAACCCCTTGAGTGCCAGAGGGGTATACAACGCATTGCAAAGCAATGTGTTGGAGACCTCTCTGGCCTCAACGGGTTAATTAAGTGCCACAAAATAAACATATACAGTGCCATATTAAATTGCCAAATAAAATCTGCCCCCCAGAGAACATGTGCGCAAAGTATGTTGACTTAGCTTTAGTATATCTCTGCTGCTCTGTGTGGCCGCAGAGGCAACAGCAGCGGAGACAGTGCCGTGAGCCACTGGTTCCCTCCTTCTGGGGCGATGTCCATTCCGCAATGAGGGAACCAGAGCAGAGACTGCCCTATATATGGGCAGCCTCGGATCCAGTTCCCTCACAGCCATTGGCTGAGATGTGCTGACACACACACATCCCAGCCAATCAGTTTGAAGCACAGTTGCGGAGACTTGCGGCAGGTAACTGCAGGGCAAATCCCTAGAACGCTAGGGAGTATAGGAGGCAACACACAGACAGGACACTGACAGTGACCAGATCCCTAGAACGCTAGGGAGATAGTAGGCAACTCATGGATAGGACACTGACAAGTGACCAGATCCCTAGAACGCTAGGGTGATCGGAGGCAACTCACAGATCGGAACTGGCAAGTAACCGGATCCCTAGAATGCTAGGGATAGTGGAGGCAACTCACAGACAGGACACTGACAAGTGACCGGATCCCTAGAATACTAGGGAAATCAGAGGCAACTCACAGACCGGATACTGGCAAGTGACCAGATCCCTAGAACGCTAGGGATAGCGGAGGTAACTCACAGACAGGACACTGACAAGTGAACGGAATCCTAGAATGCTAGGGAAATCGGAGGCAACTCACAGACCGGATACTGGCAAGTGACCGGATCCCTAGAATGCTGGGGATATTTGGAGGCAACTCACAGACAGGACACTGACAAGTGACCGGATCCCTAGAATGCTAGGGAGATAGGAGGCACCTAAAGACCGGATACTGGCAAGTGACCAGATCCCTAGAACGCTAGGGAGTAGCAGCAACGGTAACTAGTTGCAACTCAGTCTCCCAGGTATACTAGGGAGTAGCAGGCCAGATGTTAGGCACTGTAGAGGAAGTCGCTGAATGGTAATGAGAGCGAGAGTAGGTAACGCCCACAGAAGGGTCAGAAGCCAGAATGCCAGATTGATACACACGGAGGTAGTCAGCCAGGCCTAGTCAGCAAAGGAAGAGGGTTCACAGCCAAAGCCAGTTCGGTACACATGGAGATAGTCAGCCAGTCCTAGTCAGCAACGGAAACGGAATCAACACAGGAACAACAGAAGCGTAGTCAGGCGAGCCAGGTCATACACGGAGCAGGAACATTCAGCAACACAAACGCTAGGTACAGGTACACCACGAAAGGGAGCTGAAAGAATGACAGTGCCAGGTATAAAAGGGCTAGCCCTAGGTGGAGTCAGAACCGAATGGCCACTAAGAACCATGCAGAGTGAAACCTGGAAGTAGCAATGTTGCCATGCAGAAAGGATCACGGGCACCGTGATAGTACCCCATTCTCAATGACCCCCTCCCAGCGGAGGAGGACCAGGTTTCAATGGAAACTTAGCATGGAATCTGCCCAGCAGAAGCGGAGCATGGATGTCAGAGTGGTTAACCCATGAGTGTTCCTCTGGGCCATATCCCTTCCAGTGCACCAAGTATTGGATCTGCCCACGGAACCTACGTGAATCCAGGACACTCTGTACCTCGTACTCATTGTGGTCTTGTATATGAACCAGACCAGGGCCTGCAGGAGTGGATGTGTATCGATTACATACCAAAGGTTTGAGCAGAGATAAGTGGAACACATTGTGTATTCGCATAGATGCAGGGAGTTCTAAAGCATAGGAAACAGGGTTAAATCTTCGGAGTACCCGGAATGGACCCACAAACCGGTGAGCCAACTTATTGCTTGGGACTTGCAACTTAAGGTTCCTGGAGGATAACCATATCCGGTCCCCCACCTGGAATACAGGGGCAGGCAATCTCCTGCTATTGGCATGCTGCTGATATCGTTGAAAGGAGTCACGTAGGGAATTCTGGACTTGTGCCCAAGTGGAGCGAAGTTGCCTAATGTACTTGTCCAGAGCCGGAATATGCTGTGCTTGAAAGGTATCCGGGAGCAAGCATAGTTGGAACCCATAGTTGATAAGAAAGGGTGAGCTCATGGAAGAAGTGTTAATAGCACAGTTCCTGGTAAACTTTGCCCACGGCAACAAGTCAGCCCAGTTATTGTGATGACTGGAAACGAAACATCGTAGAAATTGCTCCAACCACCCCGTTGGTTTGGGGGTGGTATGCGAAAGAGAATGACAATTGAATGCCCATTTGGTCGCAGAATGCCCTCCAGAACCTAGACACAAATTGGCTCCCACGATCGGAGACCAGGACCTTGGGAACTCCATGGAGCCAAAACACCTCCTTAGCGAACACCATGGCCAATACCTTAGTAGATGGCAAGCCAGGGAGAGGCACGAAGTGGGCCATTTTAAAAAATCTATCAACCACAATTAGTATAACTGCATAGCCATTCGAAACAGGCAGTTATCCCATGAAATCAATAGAAACATGTGACCATGGGCTATCATCATTGGGAAATATACAAAGTATTGGTGCACATCCAAATTTTCATCACCATTAACCACTATATTAAAGGGATAGTAATACTTCAGTATTACAAATCCCTATATTAAAGCCCTTGTAAAAAGAAATGTTTTGCCCCCAGTGTCATCTCTCAAACCTTTATGGTTTGAGAGATGAACGCTTCTAAAGTTGCCCTCTCCCTCCCCCTTCCCCGAAGTCAGCATTTTAGCTGACTCAGGGAAATCCGGTCAGAGATCATCAGGCGGCTCTGCAGCAGAGCCGCAATCTCGTTAACTAAAAAAAAAATTTCACTAGCCAAGCATACGTAGAAGACCATTTCAGTGAAAGTTTCTTTTTTAGTTAACGCGATAAGGCTGTGCTGAAGAGCTGCCTGAAAGTCGTACGACTCTCTTCCCTGCAGTCAGCTAAAATACTGACTACGGGGAAGGGGGAGGGAGAGGGCAACTTTCGAAGTGTTCATCTCTCAAACCATAAAGGTTTGAGAGATGACACTGGGGGCAAAACATTTCTTTTTACAAGGGCTTTAATATAGGGATTTGTAATACTGAAGTATTACTATACCTTTAAAGATGAGGATTTAGCTACATTATATGGCCTTAGAATGCTAAGCTTGCCACCAATGCCAAGGTACCTCATTTTGGCAAGTACCTAACCTTAATATGCTTTGTCTTATGAGTTGAATCTCTCCTACTTTAGGCATTTACTAACCTTAATTTACTTAATCCTGAGAGCTGAGTCTTGGTCAGCTTTACTCATTAATGGAGAGAGACTCTCTGACAGGCATTATATAGTGTCCTAGAGACAATGACCATGGCACCTGGGGGTGGAAGGGGTGCTTAAACCAATAGAAGCTGGTCAAAACTTCCAAAAGTAGAATTCCAGTCCAGGTTTTGGTAAGCACACCCAAAGAAAAATAAACACATTTAAAATTGCTGAAGTGCAACCAATTTTGACCAAAATAGCTAAAAGCAAATATACAAAGTATTGGTGCACATCCAGATTTTCATCACCATTAACCCTTTACTCTGCGGCATTGTGCCTGCATATCACTACTATATTAAAGCTGAGGATTTAGTTACATTATGTGGCCATAGAATGCTAAGCTTGCCGCCAAGGTACCTCATTTTGGCAAGTACCTTACCTTAATATGCTTTGTCTTATGTGCTGAATCTCTCCTACTTTAGGCATTTACTAACTAATGGTGATGAAAATTTGGATGTGCACCAATACTTTGTATATTTGCTTTTAGCTATTTTGGTCAAAATTGGTTGCACTCCAGCAATTTTAAATGTGTTTTTTTTTCTTTGGGTGTGCTTACCAAAACCTGGACTGGAATTCAATCACCACTGGGGACAGCTGGTAATAGCCCAATTGGAAGGTGCCTTGGGGATTTGGAGCGAGCACAAGTAGTACATGCTGCAGTAAAAGCGGCACAGTCTGCCCTCAACGTAGGCCAGGGTCCAAATCAATTGATCTCTACCTACGTGAACGGCCGCACGAGAGGCGTGGTAGGTCTCCATTAACCTGGCCTGGAATGGTTCAGCCACAAAACACTTGTCTATGGGTTTCTCCGGGATGCCAGGATCTCCTTGCCCAATGGGGATGTGATACTAGTGCGTAATGTGGCCAGGATACGGTCAGGAGGTATAATTGGTACTGGTGCAGTTTCGGAATCTGGATCTGGACCATACTGTCTGGACAGAGTGTCAGCTCGCACATTCTTGGTACCGGGTAAGAAACAATGGAATTGAAACGTGATAGGAATAGTGCCCATCTGGCTTATCTGGGAGACAGTCTTTTTGCATCAGAGAGGTATGTAAGATTCTTATGGTCGGTAAGAATCAAAATCAGCGCCTTGGTACCTTTCAGCAGATGGCGCCACTCACGTAGGGCCAAGATGATAGCCAATATTTTGCGATCATCAATGTCATAGAAACTTTGGGCTTTAGTCATTTTCTTAGAGAAAAATCCGCATGGCATAGTGTCTTCCCGGGCCCAGGCATTTGTGACAACACTGCCCCTACACCTGTCTCCGAGGCATCAACCTCCAAAGTAAATGCCAACCCTGGTTTGGGATGAGACAGTACTGGGGCAGTGGAAAATGCAGATTTCAAAGCCTTGAATGCCCTCTCAGCCTCTGGAGACCACACAGAGGCATTGGCCCCTTTGTGTGTCATATTTGTTAAAGGCTTAACAATCTTGGAAAAGTCAGAAATAAATTTCCTATAACAATTTGCAAAGCCCAGAAAACGTTGTAAAGGTTTGAGACCAATGGGATGCGACCACTGCAACGCTGCGGAAAGTTTGTCTTTATCCATCATGATGCCATCATTGGAAATTACATACCCCAGGAATGGCACTCTAGAATTATTAAAGTCACACTTCTCCAGCTTGCAGAACAGTTTATTTTCTCTCAGCCTCTGAAGCACCGTGGGAACATGCTTACGGTGCATCTCTATCACGGTGCCCGTTATTACTGTGCTACATTCTGACTTCTGGGTTTGTGCAGTACTGACCTTTATTGGTGCTTGCTGGCTAGCCCCTCCCAGGGCTAGCCTTTATATATGCCCTCATGTCACCAAGCGGTTGCCCTTTCGTGGTGTCTCTGTGTACCAACCCAGGCTGTAGCTGACTACCGCTCTCTGTGTACCGACTCAGGCCGTGGCTGACTACCGCTCTCCGTGTGTTGATCCAGGCTCGACTGACTTGCTATACTGTTGCCTCACTTTGCAGTTAGTGCTACCTGTCACTGGCGGTTACTGTTGCCTTCCGATTTTGCTCAGCCTATTGCGATCAGTGGCCTCCGTTAAACACTCCCTGTCAGTGCAATCCGGTCACTAAGCGGTTACTGTTGCCTTCCTATCTCACTCAGCCTGTATTGCGGTTGCCTCCGTTATGCACTTCCAGTCAGTGCTACCCAGTCACTAGCA
The DNA here is from genome assembly GCA_037306005.1 of Rhinophrynus dorsalis. Lineage (NCBI taxonomy): Eukaryota > Metazoa > Chordata > Amphibia > Anura > Rhinophrynidae > Rhinophrynus > Rhinophrynus dorsalis. The sequence continues at coordinate 252,150,100 of CM074719.1, forward strand.
ATTACTGTTGCCTCACTAGTTGCTCAGCTGGTACTCGGTTGCCTCTGTTAAGCACCTCCAGTCAGTGCTACCCAGTCACTAAGCGCTTAACGGTTGCCATACTATTTTGCTCAGCCTGTACGTTTGGTTGCCTCCGTTTAGCACCTCCAGTCAGTGCTACCTGGTCACTAAGCGGTTAACTGTTGCCTTCCATTTCTCTCAGCCTGTTGCGACCCGTGACCTCTGTTAAGCACTTCCTGTCAGTGCGATCCAGTCACTAGCGGGTACTGTACACCACAGCACTCAGTCCGTACTACGGTTGCCACTATCCGCACTTTCAGTCTGTGTTATCCAGTCTATGGTCAGTCCTTGTTGTTCCAGCCACTAGGCTGCCTTACACGGTATTCGGTAAGGCCGGTAGAGCTTCCTCAGTTCCTGGTTACACCAGTTCCTAGGTTGCCTTACCCGGTATTCGGTAAGGCCGGTAGAGCCTCTTCAGTTCCTTGTTGCACCAGCTATTAGGTTGCTTTACCCGGTATTCGGTAAGGCCGGTAGAGCCTCCTCTTTTCCTTGTTACACCAGCTATTAGGCTGCCTTACCCGGTATTCAGTAAGGCCAGTAGAGCCTCACTATTGTTTGTTATCTTGTATGCCCTGTCCTGTGTCAAACTTTATTGCTGCTGCTTTGTAGAGTTTGGACACGTGAGGGGCCTTGTGCTCTTTATACTAGCTAATAAAGCTTTCCTATTTTATCCTACCCAATTGTCTGAGTGCTCATTAAAACCGTGACAGTCTCCAAACCAGGAGAATAAATCAAAATGTCGTCCAGGTAAACCACTACACAGGACTGTAGCATGTCCCTAAGGACATTGTTTATGAACTCCTGAAATACTGCCAGAGCATTGCATAGCCCAAAGGGCATCACTAAATACTCGTAATGATCTGTCCGAGTATTGAAAGCGCATTTCCACTCATCGTCCTCCTTAATCCTTATTAGATTATAAACTGCCCTTAAATCCAATTTAGTGAAAATGGAAGCGCCCTTCAGCCAATCAAACAACTCGGTAATGAGTGGGATGAGGTAAGCATTTTTAATCATTATCTTATTAAGACCCCTATAATCAATACAGGGTCTGAGTTCCCCATTTTTCTTTTTAACAAAAAATAACCCAGCCCCATTGGCGAGGAAGACTTAGGCATTATACCATAAGCCAGGGCACCAGAGATGTACTCCTTCATAGCCCGATTCTCTTCACATGACAATGGATAGGTTCTGCCCTTAGGAGGCATGGTACCAGGCACAATATTAATAGCACAGTCATATGGCTGATGCTGTGGCAAAGTGCTAGCCTCTCCCTTACTGAACACATCGATGAATGATTGATATTCAAGCGGCAAGCAGGGAAAGGTACACAAAATCTTTGTAGGCTGTTGTATGCAGTGTTCCTTACAATAATCAGACCGTGCCAGAATCTCGCAGGACCTCCAGTCCATTCTGGGATTATGGGTATTCAGCCATGGAAATACCAGAATGACTGCATAATGAGGAGACTGAATGATCTGTAACTGCAAAGTCTCTGTGTGAAGTGCTCCAATACGAATTGACAAAGGGCATGTCTCCTGAGTAACTTGGGGAGGTACCAAAGATCTTCCGTCAATAGCCTCAATGTCCAGCGGGGATTCCCGTTCGAACAATGGAATATTATGCAGGACAGCAAACTCCTTGTCCATAAAATAGCCGAGCGCACCCGAATCAATCAATGCAGGAGCAGCAAAGGAGGAATCTGCCCAGGATGCCACAACATCCATCACGGGTTCACGTTGTGCGACCTCTGGGGACTGATATACGCCACCTAGGACCTGTCCCCCACGGGCCCCTAGGTGCGTTCGTTTCCCGGCCGCACAGGACATATTCGTAACAAGTGTCCAGCTTTCCAACAGTATAGGCAAAGACCTTGTCGGTGGCGGAAGGATCGCTCCTCCATAGATAAACGTGTAAATCCCAGCTGCATTGGCTCAGTAGTACAGCCTGTGGTACCAGGAGGCATGGGAGGTGAGGGAGGCAAGGGTGGGAAACCAGGGCTGGGCAACAACCCAGTTGAAAGCCTCTTCCTACGATCCTTATAAAGGTTTCTTTCCCTTATGTGAGTGTCAATCAAGGTAGCAAACTCTATGAATTTGTCCAGCTCCTCTGGCAATTCACGAGCTGCGATTTCATCCTTTATTTTATCATCAAGGCCCTGTGTGAAGGCTGCCACAAGTGCCTCATTGTTCCAGCCAACCTCTGCTGCTAGCGTGCAAAATCATAATCCGCAACCGTATGTGTGCCCTATTGGATTCTCATTAATCATTTTGCAGCAGAGGTGGTGCGCCCAGGAACTTCAAATACACTACAGAACGCCCTTACAAACTCAGCAAATTTCGTGGTAATAGGTTTGACCATCTCATCGGATCAGATTAGCCCAGGCCAGTGCTCTGCCTGTTAGCAAGGATATCATGAATCCTATCTTGCTTCTTTTGCTTGGGAAAGCCTGTGGTACTAGTTCCAAAAAAATTTCTAGCTGATTCAGGAAACCACGGCATACTATAGGTTCCCCATCATATATCAATGGGAGTGGAGTGGTTGCGGACAACCCTCTACACGGATTACTCAGTGCCTGAGTCTGTCCCATCGGGGCCAAGACTGGGGAGGCCACTGATGCTTTCACTGGTTTGTCAAGATGTGCGGTGCGCTCCAGAATAGTCTGCACGACCAGCGACAATTGATCCAAGCGTTGTTCATGTGAATCCATTCTCCAATAGATATTTTGAGAGCTACCTTCACCTATGTTGTCTGAGGTCATGGCCCTTTCATACTGTCATGGTTTTGTAAGAACACTCAGACAAATTAGGTACGGTTAAGATCAGCTTTATTGAAAATAAATAATCATCAAGGAAATGATTAACCTACTCAGGCCCAGATAGGGACAGTACAGTGAAATAATTTACAAATGAAGGACAATACAACAAGTAACTAAGTAGTCTTGATCCGTAGGCTGGATACTGGAACAGAGCAAACCACAGCAGTACCAAAGCCACGGGAAGGCACACAGAGACTTGCTGCAGGTAACTGCAGGGCAAATCCCTAGAACGCTAGGGAGTATAGGAGGCAACACACAAACAGGACACTGACAGTGACCAGATCCCTAGAACGCTAGGGAGATAGTAGGCAACTCACGGATAGGACACTGACAAGTGACCAGATCCCTAGAACACTAGGGTGATCAGAGGCAACTCACAGATTGGAACTGGCAAGTGACCGGATCCTTAGAACAATAGGGATAGAGGAGGCAACTCACAGACAGGACACTGACTAGTGACCGGATCCCTAGAACGCTAGGGAGATCGGAGGCAACTCACAGACCGGATACTGGCAAGTGCCTGGATCCCTAGAACGCTAGGGATAGTGGAGGCAACTCACAGACAGGACACTGACAAGTAACCGGATCCCTAGAACGCTAGGGAGAGCAGTGGCAACGCACAGACCGGGTACTGGCAAGTGATTGGATCCCTAGAACGCTAGGGATATTTGAGAGCAACTCACAGACAGGACACTGACAAGTGACCGGATCCCTAGAACGCTAGGGAGATAGGAGGCAACTCAAGACCGGATACTGGCAAGTGACTGGATCCCTAGAACGTTAGGGAGATAGTAGGCAACTCACGGGTAGGACACTGACAAGTGACCAGATACCTAGAAAGCTAGGGTGATCGGAGGTAACTCACAGATTGGAACTGGCAAGTGACTGGATCCCTAGAACGCTAGGGATAGTGGAGGCAACTCACAGACAGGACACTGACAAGTGACCGGATGTCATGGTTTGTAAGAACTCTCAGACAATTTGTTAAGGTAAAATCAGCTTTATTAAGAATAATAAAGAACACAGGGTGTCCTTCACAGGTCCAGACTCAGACAGTACCGTGGCACTTCCCAAATCTGACACAGGTCAGGGTACAGAAATAAGCAAACAGGCAATACAATATTGTCAGGAACAGACGACAGGAACCAGGAACAGAACCTCAGCAGTACCACCAAGGAAGCGGCCCAAAAGCTAGGAGGTAGGTGACTGCAGGGCAGAATCCCCAGGAACTGGGGAATTAATATCAGGGAACAGGGACACTGGAGAGTGACACGGTCATGGGAACCTGAGACAACACTGACAAACAATAGCCTGCGTTACGCCTTAGAGGCTAGGGAGACCGGAAGTAGAACTGACACGCTTGGCAGGGAGAAATCCTGGAGACTGCTAATCAGAGGCAACACAGGCAGGCACAGGGACAGAACCAGCCTCAGAGGTCTGAAGAACCACAGGCAATACTGACAGGCTCAGACCCAGGTCAGGAGATAGAGGTAACCAAAGGCAACACTGACCTGCTATCACGGTTCCCGTGCTACACTGTCAATCAGGGTTGTGCTATCTGTGCATTGGAGGATGCTGATTGGCCCGCCCAGGATGTGCCTTTATACTCTGGGGCTTGGGCACTTGTGATTTGCCCTTTCGTGGTGTTCCAGTATCTGCGCCTTGTTGCTGTGTTCTAGTTCTCCAGTGTACCGACCCGGCTTGTCTGACTCTTCTGTTGATCCTGCTCCGTGTATGACCTGGCTCTGGCTGACGACCCTGCTCCGTGATTGTTCCGGTCCTGGCTGATGATCCCGCTCCGTGTATGACCCAGCTCTGGCTGACGACCCTGCTCCGTGATTGATCCGATTCTGGCTGATGATCCTGCTCCGTGTACGACCCGGCTCCGGTAGAAGACCTTACTCCGTGATTGATCCTGTTCTTCGGCTGCTGTTCCTGCTGTGCTCCGGTTCCGGTTATTGCCTGTTCCAGTCTGCTGTTCCGGTGTACCTGCACGGCCTGGTCGCGTCCGCGACATTCTGATCACTTGATGTCTCGCTATTACTCTCACTACTCTAGCTGAGATTAAGGTTGCTTTGCCATTCCTAGTACGTTGCTGTGTTCCGGTACAGAACCTGTTAACTCCTGCAGTACTTCGTAGTCTCAGTCTTGTGCCTCAGTTCTTGCCAAGCATACACTTATCAGTTAAGAGCCACTCCTTCTGTACCTCTGAAACGCTTCATTACCTTCTGCAGAGCGTTGCCGTCCCGGTGTTCGGTGTGCACCGTGACCGCGCCTGTGGGCATTGCTATCCATTCGCTCTTGCTGGGAAAGTTCCGTACGGCACCGGAGGGGTGTCCTGGCTCCGGCCTACTGACGTACAGAGGTTACGCTATCCATCTGCACTATCCAGTGCTTGGCTCTCAGTGCTTGTGCATTCGATACCACTATTTGACATCCAAGAGGTGTCAGGGCACTATCCATTGGGTACATGCAGAGTTAACTTCCATTCTCAGTTAAGGGCGGCTCAGGTTCTTGTATTTCAGTTTGGCAATAGCACTTCTTCATATCCCACGGTGGTGGTATTTACTCAGCTCTGGCACTTGTGCCTTCCGTTTCCATTTGAGAGTAAATCTAGTACAGACACCTTGCTCCAGCTTTGTGATTCAAGAACTGTGTTCCAGAGACTGCTACTTAGTTCCAGCTTTGTGATTCAAGAACTATTACCCAGAGACTGCTATATATCCTGGGCATTGGCCAAACTAGGACTGAGTTCTCCTCTTGCACTTGTTAACCCTTTGGGGTCATTTACTATCTATCCATTGTCCAGTATTATTTGCTGTATTGCATTCACTCTGTTCGTGTTTGCTATTTCTGCTATTCCTGTACTGGCCCCTAGGGGCATTGTATTACTCCTTAATTCAATAAACTGTGTTTTTACTTTACACCCTGGTCTGAGTGTCAGAAAACCGTTACAGTACGAAAGTGCCATGACCTCAGACGGGAAGAGTGACAGTAATACACAGAACCTCCACTGGAGGATGGATGTTCACGAGCAACGTCTAGATCAATTGGCTTTGGCCATGCAAACCTTGCTTGAACGTACGGTACATCTCGAGAAACCGAATCAAAGTCCGGTGGTCCCCCCAGTCATGACACCGGACAATGCCACTGGGCAATTGCTGGCTCCCTCCAGAAGTCTCACGGCGGCTGTGCCGTAACCACTCAGATACGATGGCGAACCCACACTGTGCAGTGGTTTCCTTAACCAACTTGAGATATTCTTAGAACTCACACCCTATGCTTTTCCGAATGACCGTAGCAAAGTGGGGTTCATGATATCTCTGTTAACTGGTAAAGCGCTGGCATGGGCTAATCCTTTATGGGAGCAGGCCAAACCCTGGACTCTGAATTTTAACGAATTTGTCAGACAGTTTCGCAGAGTGTTTGAGACACCAGGGCGAGCCACCTCGGCAGCTAAGAAATTAATGTAATACAGATGGGCGATCGCACTGTGGCCGACTATGCGATAGAATTTCGTATTTTAGCTGCAGAAGTGGCCTGGAATAATGAGGCACTCCTGGCAGCCTTTTCACAAGGCCTATCCGACTCCATCAAGGATGAGATTGCTGCCAGGGAGGTACCCACTGACCTAGATGAGTACATAGATTATGTGATACTCATTGACACCCGAATGCGCGAGAGGCGCTTGGCTAAAAGGGCTAGCTCCAAGACCCATGGGCACGAGAGGTCTTTTAACCCACCCTCGCCTCCCATTTCTCCTGATGGGGTACCTGAAACAGGGGAGCCCATGCAGATTGGATATACTAGGTTGTCAAAGGAGGAGAGGGCTTATCGCAAAAGACAAGGGTAATGTTTATATTGTGGTAAGAATGGGCACCTACTACGCACATGTCTGGTACGTCCGGGAAACGCACGCACCTAGGGTACCTTGGGGGACAGGCCCTAGGTGGTGTACAGTCGTCCTCAGATCCTTGTTCCACGAAACCCACCATACCGGTGAGTTTTCTTCTGAGTTATCAAGCTGTGGAGGTACTAGCCCTGGTAGATTCTGGCGCAGCAGGCTATTTCATGGATCAGGCATTCACTGAAAGACACAATATTCCGTTATCTAAAAGAGATACTCCGCTAGCCATTGAGGCTATTGATGGCAGACCCCTAGAACCAGCACTTATCACCATGGAGACTACTCTCATCACTATGTCTATTGGGGTTCTCCACAAAGAGGGGGTGCGTTTCCAAATTATACATTCACCTCACCATGCGGTCATTCTGGGGTACCCTTGGTTGTCGCTGCACAATCCCCAGTTTGACTGGCAAAGATGTGAAATTGAGTCTTGGTCTGAGTACTGCACTAGTCACTGTTTATCTCACCCAGTCAAGATTATGTGTACCTCTCCTTCTGTGCCAGCTGAATACAGCAAGTTCAGTGACGTATTCAGTAAGGGTGAGGCTAGCGCATTGCCGCAGCATCGACCACATGACTACGCTATTGATTTGCCCCCGGGAGTTGTGCCACCAAGGGGTAGGACCTACCCATTGTCCGGGGAGGAGACTAGGGCCATGGAGGAATACATCGAGGATGCCCTCAGACGAGGGATTATTCGTAAATCATCCTCTCCGGCAGGTGCAGGGTTCTTTTTTGTGAAAAAGAAAAGTGGCGAATTACGACCGTGTATTGACTACCGTGGACTCAATAAGTTGATTGCCAAGAATGCTTACCCCATTCCGCTCATCACAGAATTATTTGACAGGTTGAAAGGCTCCTCTATCTTCACAAAACTCGATCTTCGTGCTGCCTGCAACCTAATAAGGATAAGGGCTGGTGATGAGTGGAAGACGGCATTCAATACTAGGTCAGGCCACTACGAATATCTGGTTATGCCATTTGGGTTATGTAATGCACCTGCCGTATTTCAAGAGTTCATAAATGATATCCTCCGTGACATGCTACAGTCTTGTGTGGTGGTGTACTTGGACGATATATTGATCCATTCTGCTAATTTAACCCAGCACATCCAGGATGTTTCGGAAGTATTGATGCGATTACGCAAGAACAAATTGTTCTGCAAACTAGAAAAATGTGAATTTCATCGCTCCCAAGTACCATTCTTGGGTTTTGTGATATCCAATGATGGCATAGCAATGGACCAAGAGAAGTTGGCAGCGGTTCTACAATGGCCACGACCCAAGGGGTTAAAAGCTATCCAAAGGTTCTTGGGCTTTGCCAACTATTATAGAAAGTTTATTCAGAACTTTTCTACCATCACAAAACCGCTCTCTCTCTGACCTTACGCATAAGGGGGCAAATCCCTCTCAATGGTCCCAGGCAGCTGAAATGGCCTTTGAAACCCTAAAAAAGGCATTTGCATCTGCTCCTATACTGTCCCACCCTAATCCCACCCTGCCGTTTACTCTTGAGGTTGATGCCTCCGAGGTTGGGGTAGGGGCAGTTCTCTCCCAACGCCCCAAGGAGGGGGGTAACCTGAGGCTGTGTGGGTTCTTCTCTAAAAAACTATCTAGTGCCCAAAGCCATTATGAAATTGGTGATAGGGAACTGTTGGCTATCATCTTGGCATTAAAAGAATGGCGACATCTTCTGGAGGGCACTAGAGCACCAGTGTTGATCCTCACAGACCATAAAAACTTGATTTACCTATCCGAGGCAAAACGACTGTCTTCTCGCCAGGCTTGATGGGCTCTATTTCTGTCCAGATTTAATTTCATAGTCTCTTACTTGCCTGGGTCCAAAAATATTAAGGCGGATGCTCTTTCTAGACAATTCTGCACGGACATTGAGAGAGATGAGGCTCCGGTCCCCATAATTCAGCCAGACAGAATTCTGGCTACTATTCGTACCAGCATCACCTCGCCACTGGGAGAGCAAATATTGGCATCACAAACTCGGGCACCTCCTGAAACCCCAGTTGGCAGGTGTTTTGTGGACGAACCTTTTCGTACCCAATTACTTGAGACCTACCACTCATCTAAGGCAGCTGGGCACATCGGCAGAGATCAGTTGGCATGGTCACTATCACGAACATTATGGTGGCCCTCCCTGAAAGCCGACTGCTCTGCATTCACTGCTGCTTGCGCCATCTGTGCCCGTGCCAAAACTCCCAGACATCTCCCAGTAGGCTTGCTCCAACCAGTGCCTAATGGTGATCGTCCTTGGTCCCATATTTCTATTGATTTTTTGGGAGAGCTGCCGAGTTCCAAGGGCTATACGTTTATCTTGATGGTGGTAGATAGATTCTCTAAGATGGCTCATTTTGTGCCCCTCTCTGGCCTTCCCTCGGCCCAGGAATTGGCATCAATTTTTGCCAGAGAAGTATTCCGCTTGCACGGGGTGCCCAGAGTAATTGTGTCAGACCGGGGGAGTCAATTCGTGTCGAGATTCTGGAGGGCATTCTGTGGCCAGATGGGCATTCAATTATCCTTCTCCTCCGCCTACCATCCCCAGACCAACGGGGCCGCTGAGCGTGCCAATCAGGGACTGGAGCAGTTTTTACGCTGCTTTGTGACTGATCATCATGATAACTTGGCTGACCTGTTGCCGTGGGCAGAGTTCGCCAGGAACTGCACGGTTAATTCATCATCTGGGAGCTCTCCATTCCTTGTTAATTATGGGTTCCAGCCCTGTCTACTCCCAGACTCATTTCAGTCCCAGCAGATTCCGGCTCTGGATGAGCATATGGAGCAGCTCCGCTCCACTTGGGCACAGGTACAAAGGTCCCTCAGTCAGTCCTTCCACAGACATCAGCGGCATGCCAATCGCAAACGGCTGCCAGCGGTCTCCTTCCAGGTTGGGGATAGGGTATGGCTCTCCTCCAAGAATCTCAACCTGCAGGTGCCCTCAAACAAACTGGCCCCCCGGTTCATTGGGCCATTCAAGATTATACGCAAGATCGATCCTGTGGCATACGCTTTGGAACTTCCTAATACTATGCGTATTCACAATGTGTTCCATGTGTCACTATTAAAGCCCTTGGTTTGCAATCGTTATACTACCACTCCGGTGGTTCCTGGGCCGGTGGATGTGCAGGGCCAAGAGGAATACGAAGTTCAGAGCATTATTGACTCAAGGAGATTTAGAGGCAAGTTGCAATATTTGGTCCATTGGAAGGGATATGGGACTGAGGAGCGCTCTTGGGTCGACCACAAAGACCTCCATGCTCCACGGTTGTTGTGCAACTTTCACTCTAAATACCCTCAGAAACCAAGACCCTCCGGCAGGGGAGGGGGTCTTTGAGAGGGGGGTACTATCACGGTTCCCGTACTACACTGTCAGTCAGGGTTGTGCTATCTGTGCATTGGAGGATGCTGATTGGCCCGCCCAGGATGTTCCTTTATACTCTGGGGCTTGGGCACTTGTGATTTGCCCTTTCGTGGTGTTCCAGTATCTGCGCCTTGTTGCTGTGTTCCAGTTCTCCAGTGTACCGACCCGGCTTGTCTGACTCTTCTGTTGATCCTACTCCGTGTTTGACCCAGCTCTGGCTGACGACCCTGCTCCGTGATTGTTCCGGTTCTGGCTGATGATCCCGCTCCGTGTATGACCCGGCTCTGGCTGACGACCCTGCTCCGTGATTGATCCGATTCTGGCTGATGATCCTGCTCCGTGTACGACCCGGCTCCGGTAGACGACCTTACTCCGTGATTGATCCTGTTCTTCGGCTGCTGTTCCTGCTGTGCTCCGGTTCCGGTTATCGCCTGTTCCAGTCTGCTGTTCCGGTGTACCTGCACGGCCCGGTCGCGTCCGCGACATTCTGATCACTTGGTGTCTCGCTATTACTCTCACTACTCTAGCTGAGATTAAGGTTGCTTTGCCATTCCTAGTACGTTGCTGTGTTCCGGTACAGAACCTGTTAACTCCTGCAGTACTTCGTAGTCTCAGTCTTGTGCCTCAGTTCTTGCCAAGCATACACTTATCAGTTAAGAGCCACTCCTTCTGTACCTCTGAAACGCTTCATTACCTTCTGCAGAGCGTTGCCGGTCCGGTGTTCGGTGTGCACAGTGACCGCGCCTGTGGGCATTGCTATCCGTTCGCTCTTGCTGGGAAAGTTCCGTACGGCACCGGAGGGGTGTCCTGGCTCTACTGACGTACAGAGGTTACGCTATCCATCTGCACTATCCAGTGCTTGGCTCTCAGTGCTTGTGCATTCGATACCACTATTTGACATCCAAGAGGTGTCAGGGCACTATCCATTGGGTACATGCAGAGTTAACTTCCATTCTCAGTTAAGGGCGGCTCAGGTTCTTGTACTTCAGTTTGGCAATAGCACTTCTTCATATTCCACGGTGGTGGTATTTACTCAGCTCTGGCACTTGTGCCTTCCGTTTCCATTTGAGAGTAAATCTAGTACAGACACCTTGCTCCAGCTTTGTGATTCAAGAACTGTGTTCCAGAGACTGCTACTTAGTTCCAGCTTTGTGATTCAAGAACTATTACCCAGAGACTGCTATATATCCTGGGCATTGGCCAAACTAGGACTGAGTTCTCCTCTTGCACTTGTTAACCCTTTGGGGTCATTTACTATCTATCCATTGTCCAGTATTATTTGCTGTATTGCATTCACTCTGTTCGTGTTTGCTATTTCTGCTATTCCTGTACTGGCCCCTAGGGGCATTGTATTACTCCTTAATTCAATAAACTGTGTTTTTACTTTAGGCAACACTGACTGGCACAGGCTCAGGCTCGGGAGGTAGCATAACTGAAGCCAACACGGATAGGCACAGGCTCAGTCTCGGGAGATAGCGTAACTGAAGGCAATACAGATAGGCACAGGCTCAGGCTTGGGTAAATGAGGTAACCGCAGGCTAAACTGACAAGCACAGGCTCAGGCTGGGGTAACCGAGCAATAGGAGGCGCTACTGACACGGACTGGCTAGGCACTAGCCTCGGAGGCTAGGATAATGGGAGGCTACGAATAGTACACTGCCACAGCCTGGATCGGTAAAGCAAGTGTAGTCAGTGAAGCCCAGAAAGCGATAAGAGCCACAGCCTGGATCGATACACAGAGAGTGATAGTAAGCCACAGCCTGGATCGGTACACAGAGACCACTAGTCAGCCACAGCCTGGATCGGTACACAACGAGCGGTAGTCAGCCACAGCCTGGATCGGAACACAGTCATACACAACCAGGGTCGGCAACAAAGCGTAGTCAGACACAGCCAGGGTCGGTACACAGAGTGAATCAGCACGGACAGAATTGGAATCCACATAGCGGTAGTCAGGCAGTCCGGGTCGGCAACTGGAACTAGGCAACGGTGACAAGAGCAAGGTCAGGCAAAACCAAATCATACACGGAACAGGAAACACAGCAACTAACGCCAGATACAGGAACACCACGAAAGGGCGCCAAAGGAATGACAGGACTGAGTTTAAGGAGGCTCACGCTAGGCGGAGCAGAACCCAGAGGCCAATAAGAGTCCAGCAGGAAAGAGGCAGGAAGTAGTAATGTCGCCAGAACGGGAATCACTGGCACCGTGATACCGGATCCCTAGAACGCTAGGGAGATCAGAGGCAACTCACAGACCGGATACTGGCAAGAAACTGGATCCCTAGAACGCTAGGGAGTAGCAGCAACAGTAACTACTCACCACTCAGTCTCCCAGGTATACTAGGGAGTAGCAGGGCAGATGTTAAGTGCTGTAGCTGAAGTTGCTGAGTGGTTATGAGAGCGAGAGTAACGGAGCTTTATGTAATGCCCACAGAAGGGTCAGAAGCCAGAATGCCACATGGAGGTAGTCAGACAGGCCTAGTCAGCAACGTAAGTGGGTTCACAACCAAGCCAGTTTGGTACACACAGAGATAGGCAGCCAGTCCTAGTCAGAAACGGAAGCGGGTTCTCAGCCAAAGCCAGTTCAGTACACATAGAGGTAGTCAGCCAGTCCTAGTCAGCAACGGAAACGGAATCAACACAGGAACAAAAGAAGTGTAGTCAGGCGAGCCGGATCATACATGGAGCAGGAACATGCAGCAACACTACAGGAAAGGGCGCTGAAAGAATGACAGGGCCAGGTATAAAAGGGCTAGCCCTAGGCGGATTCAGAACCCAATGGCCACTAAGAACCGAGTGAAACCCGGAAGTAGCAATGTTGCCATGCAAAAAGGATCACGGGCACCATGATAAGGTGTCTGGAAAGGGCTGATGAGAAAACCTTTGGATAGTTCTTTGTGTATGAGTAGGGTGACTGTGTCTGGGTCAGTTAAGACACTTTGTAAGTTGAGGCATTGTATTGATGAGGCTGGGCAAGCTGTGATTATGTACTGAAAGAGTTGTTGATTTGGGTGTTTGAGGTGTTTATTGCTGGGGGTGACACGTGGGCAGATGGTTTGTGCATGGGCTTTATGGCAGGTGAAGCAAACGTGGGATAGTCTGCAGGCACTGAAAAAACAGCCTTTGGTGTTGAAACTGTTGCAGATTGGAGTATTGCCGTGGTAGTGTATCAGTCTTCCTTGTTTGACTCTGGGTTGGTTGGTGGATTGGTATGAAGTGGATAGGGTGGAATTGGAGTTGGGGTTGAACTGAGGTCAAGTGAACTGGTTTGTAGGTGGATAGGATGGACAAAGGCTGGGTTAATGGAATGGCAGACAGCATGTTTGGCAGACTGGCGCTTTTAGGCCTGCAAATATTCTGCAGAATAACTCCTAGTCCATTTGGCTCCAGTCTGTCATGAAATAAAATTGAGAAAGTGCGGCTGTTGATTTTGCTGTGAATGCTTTATGGCAATCGAAAAATAGGTCCCCCTGTATTTGTATGCTAGGGCAACCAAGGTGTAGAGGTAATGGTCCAACTCCTGGCGTCTATTGGGGAAGACGGAGCAAAGTATGTCAAGGTGTGTGCTAAATGCCAGCACAAACTTGGCCAGAGACAGCTTTTTGGATAAGCGAGGGTCCCTGGCTTTGAGGATGACTGACACCTCACCACACGTGACTGTCTTCTGCTCTGCAGGGTCCTGTGATGCCAGGAGAAGGGCCACCAGGTTCCCCTCTATGATTTCCCTGTGGAGGTGGGCAGGAACTAAATGTGCAGGAGTGATGCGGGGAGAGGAGTTGAGGATGTACCTGGCTGGGGGAATCTGTGAGTGAAGGTGATGACTGGTGAGGTAGTGTGGCGTTGTCTAGGGTGACGACTCTGGACTGGATGTCATTAACTTTTGAATGTAGATCGGTGAGGAGTCTGGTGATAGCTGACAGGTGTTCCAGTGTCAGAGGATGAGAATTTATTGTTGGGGGTGATGCTTCTCTTGGTGCTAATGATTGGTTTGTGGGAGTGGAGAATGACAAGGGGCTTGGGGAGAATTAGAGGTGGAAAAGTTCGGCTTTGCAGGCAGTTGATGAGAATGGGATGTTTCTCCAGTTTAATTCTGCAGTTATTTTTGCCACGGTCCATTCTCTGTAGGTGGGGCTACGTGGCCTCTGAGTATCTGTGTTGTTCATGTCTGGTTCTGGTTGTGGGGTATATTTGGTTCTTGGCTTTCCATGATCTGTTGGGAAGATAAATGCTAATTATGCTTTTGTGTTGTTTGTTATTTAGCTTGTTAGGAGAGCATGAGTTTACCTTGGACTCTTGGTTAGTTAGTGATTTGGAACTGTGACCATGTACCAGTGGTTGTGAAAATGATTTAGCTTGACCTTCGGCCCTGTGTGGGGTAAGTAGAGAAGAGTGTTCCTTCGGCCACTGCTGTGGGGTAAGGTGGGTGTGTGTAACCTTCGGCCCCTAGGGGGTAAGGTGGTATGTAACGGTCTTAGGCCCCTTGTAAGGGGATAGGTGGTGTTGTGTGACCTTCGGCTTCTGCGGTGAGGTAAGGTGATTGTGTTTGACCCTTCGGCCCCTGGGAGGGGTGAGGTAGTATGTCACGTTTTTTGGCCCCTTCGTATGGGGTTAGGGAAAAATGTGTGACCTTCGGCCCCTGCTGTTTTAGAAAGTATTGTGATCAGTAATGATGGGAAGGAGAAAGACTGACTTAGTTACGGGTGATATATTGTGAGGATATTGTGAGGTTCTGTTTATTGTTGGTTTTGATTTGGACTTACTGGTTACGTATTTCTGGATGATTTGGATGTTAGCGGTTTTCTTGTTCTCCTGGTTTGGTAATAGTTCAGGGCTAAAAGGATCTTAGGTAGAGAGAGTGATATATTGAAAACTGTGCATTCTGAGGGGAAACAGATATAATGTGACATGGTGTTTATTAGGAATTTGTGGTGTAAGATAACCCTCTTATGGTTAATGAGTCTTTATGTTGGATAATGAATGACAAGATTTTGGAAATATGAATTGGGGGAATTTCACTATTTGGTAGTGAACCTTGTAGCTGTTTGTACATGGTGTAATAAAACATATTGTGGTGTAGTTTAGTTATTGACCGCTAGATGTCGATGATGTACTGTTTGTGAGTAAGTTGTCTTAGTGCACATGACTGGGAGTAGTATGATGAATTTTCCAGTTATGTAGCAGGTAATCTTATTGGAGATGAAGCTGGATGACAAAAAGGGGGTGACTGGGGGGCTTGGTAGGTGATTTGGAGTTTGAGAATGGGTATTTGGACTTGGAAAGGAGAACATGTTTGTGGAACTTACTTATATAACCCTGGTAAGTCGCGTGATGGTCTTGCTAGCTTCTACTGACTTGGTTATAGTGATTTAGTTGTTATTGTTCCAATCTTACTATATTGTGGTCTAAGATCCTGGATTTATTGTGGTACAAGGTTTGCATCTTTAACTGTGGTGATGGAATGGTGGTTCGTTTATTGAACAATAGTGGTTTATCACCTGAAAGCTATCTATTGGGTGACCGGGAGAGGCATTAATGAAAGTGTTTGCAACGGAGTGTGATTGGGTGCTGATTACTGTGATGTCCAAAAACAGGTTTGTGCTGCTTGAAAATCTTATTCAGACTGGTGTAGCTCAGTTGATAATCGAACCCAGATGGAGTGGATTGGGTTGGTCTTTATAATGCTACCAGCCCCTTCCACATATGCAGGCCTAGCCTAACACTTATCCTTTTTTTTAGCTCTTTATCTTGTTTTCTTTATTTACACATATATTTGTAGGTCTTTTCTCACACTTACAGGGATAGTAGCAGCTTTATTAAAAATAATAACCCATTTATGCTGTACAGTTAATTTCTAGCGCCTTAGTGTTTATCTTTTGTTTTGGGTGGTCACTGCTGCCTAAATGTTTCCTTACTTGTATACTGTTTATCATGTCAGACTTGTCTTAGAACACTATGTCAAGCAAGGCCTTTTTTCTAGTTGGCTCCTCTACTAGTTGGGACATAAAATTAATCATTAATCATACTTAAAATATAATTTCCCTTTGTTGTGCTGGATGTCATATTGCCTCAGTCAATTTCAGGATAGTTTAAATCTCCCATTATAATTACCTTTCCTGAGCTAGAAGCCTTTTCCATTTGTAGTAACAGTAGGACTTCCTCAAACTCCCCAATGTTAGGTAGGTTGTAGCAAATCCCCGTTAACATATCTTATTACATGCATGTGTGCCCCCAGTGTGTATTTCACCCCACAGGGCCTCTATATTTTCATTGGACCCTTCATTTATATCTTCCCTTATACTATGTTAAGGCATGCTTTATATATTGGCATACCCCTTCCCATTTTATTAAACCTATCCCTCCTAAAAAGTGAATAACCCTCCAGATTGACTGCTAAGTCATATGTATCCTGTTTCCAGGTTTCAGACACACCAATTAGATCATACTGCTCATACCAGTCAGGCTAAGAGCATTTACATGCATACATTTAATCTTTTTGCCATTCTGAAAAATGTCATTCTTTGTAAAATGCATTTGCCTTTCCAGGCTGTAACATTGGCACCTCCCTATTAGATAAATTACCCAATTCCCCTCTCCACCCTTATGTCCCTTCTCCAAATCCATTTCCTCAATTATCCTACCTATCTTGTGTTGTGTCACCCCCTTTCCTAGTTTAAAGTCTCCTCCAACCCTATAACCATCCTAACACCTAGCATCATGGCCCCCTCCCGCTGAGGTGCAATCCATCTTGACTATAAAGACTGTCCTTAAGGGACAGTGCTCTGGGAACCCAAACCCCTCCTGCTTACACCGATTCTTTAGTCCCGCATTTAACTCCCTAATCTCCCATTGCCTTTTTGATGTAGCATGTGGCACAGCTAGTATTTCAGAAAATACTACCTTAGTCCTCTGCTAAGCTTATATCCTAAAACCCTGAAATCTTTCTTAACAAACCTCCATTTTCCACTGACTTTGTCATTGTACCAACATGTACCATGAAAGCCGGGCCATGCCTGGCCCCTCCGAACAATCTATCAGCCCGATCTGCCATATGTCTATTTTATTGTAGAGATACTGGCGACAGATTACCCTGTCTGTCTTCCTAATAATAGAATCCTCTACCACCACCATCTGTCTAGGTCTGCCTGAGTCCCGGATCCCATCAGTGCTAGAAGGTCTGTTCTCCTAGCTGTTAGAAAGAACAGTCCTCACCAGCAAAGGCATTCCTGTGCCAACATCTCCAACATCATCACTCAATGTAGCATATCTGTTAAGGTTAGTAAATACAGGAGTGTCCTCACAATTACTCTGCCCCCTTGCTATGTCTAACCCATTTGGCTACCTGCTCTTTCTTTGTGCAGTCTCTACCCCCAGAACTACCTACTACCGGTTTCCTTCTGCTCAGTCAGCAGACCCCTCTCAAGCTTGTGGCCATCTCCATCAATGTTGCAACTTGCCTCTCCAGATCTCTAATTCGAGCTTCAGAGAGACTACTTTCTTACATCTGCCATAGAAGTATGCACCCTGGAATGGTTGTTCCAAGGGTGCAGACATTTGTCAGCTTGTGCACTGAATTAAATGGACAGTCATGCTACCACTCATATTATGCCAGTTACCACAAGTTAAAAGGCAGTCAAAAAAAATATCTGCACAATAAGGTTAATAAATATACGTTTCCTTGTGTAATCCCCTGTATATGAATCACCTTGTATTTAAATTCCCAACACTTACCACACCTCAGCACTTATTTGAATCCCCCAGTTATTTAAATTCCCAACACTAACCACACTGATGCAAGAGTCACACGTTCAATTATTCACTGTCCCTCGGTTTTATATAGCAGAAAGCCACCAAATTACAACCCAGTAAACAACCACTCCCACCACAACAGACTGCAATCAATCCCTTGTACAACTTCAAAGGGAGGGAAAAAAAGGCTTTTTGTTTTTAACCTCTCTCTTTCCACACTACACAACACAAAAAATACACTTATTCAATTTCTTCAGCAAAAATCCCAAATTTGCTTATTTCAGCTCACAGCGTACAGCTTACAGAACTCACTCTCTCTCTCTGCTTTATATAGCAGAAAGCCACCAATTACAACCGAGCAAAAAACCATTCCCACCATACCAGACTGCAAAGGGGGGAGGAGGCTTTAATTTTTACCCTATCCCTTATCACATTACACAACACAAAAAAAATCACCTATTCCAATGCAGCAGCAACAGGAGTGTCAGGAAAGTTATCAGGCTGTCCTAATGTCCAGACCCTAAAGTAGCTGAATAGCAGTGCTGGAGAGCATAGTTCGGAAACGTTGTCTGTTGCACCTATATCTTGCTGCAGCCAAAGCAGGATACAGGTGCTGGCCGCGAAGCCAGATGTATGATCCCAGTTCAGCCGGGCCCTGACCAGTATGGGATAAAATGAACACCGGTATTGGTCTTGGACAAAGGACCCAGTGGGGACCGCAGATACAGATCCTCTAAGCTCACAATAAACAGAAAAGGTCCACAAAAGACAGCAGGCTGGAACTGAGTAAGGTTCAAAGGCAAAGCAATAAGGAATAGCCCTTAATAGGTAGCATATTGGGACTGCTCAGAGTTCGAATAGAACATAGTAGGAATACCTCTTGCTATGCACTGGTGTAAGAGTCGGAAGGTAGTATAACCCAAAAGGGAGATAGGACCAAAGATGTTGAAGATATAAATCTATGACTAGGAGTCGCAAAGTCTCCTACAAGGAAGAAGGGTAAAAATCTGAGAATGGGAATCGAAGGAAGTCCAACTACTATGAAAATCTGGAAGCGGTTCAGAATGAATATGACAAGGATCAACTGAACTCAAATCACCCCAGAGATAGATGAAAGTGGAGCACGACCACCACCAAGTGATCGACTCACACTAGTTTGAATACCACACCACTCATATCCAAAATAATACAGGACAAACAAAATCAGGGTAACAGATAGACAAGAAAGATACATATACACACCCCTGCTTACTCAGGACCAAAGCTATTAGTCGAACACCCCTGAACTCTAAAAGATGGGACCGCAGACAGATGCTGCGCACCCAGCGTAGATTTGCCCTGCCTTGGGAACACACTTTTGGGCTGAATAAGCCAGAGGTAGCCTTAGCAGAAGCAAAGGTCTAAGTTGGTGTTAACTAGTGGGGGTGTATGAAGGAAATACTATAATAGAGCCTGTCGCTAGGTCGAAGGGAACACATATATAACAGGTAATATA
The DNA here is from genome assembly GCA_037306005.1 of Rhinophrynus dorsalis. NCBI lineage: Eukaryota > Metazoa > Chordata > Amphibia > Anura > Rhinophrynidae > Rhinophrynus > Rhinophrynus dorsalis. The sequence goes on from CM074719.1 coordinate 252,169,500, forward strand.
GTGAGCACGATATTTCCCCAGGGCCCAGAGGCCCAAGATATGAAAGTATCTGATGATGTGAAATGAATCAAGTCAAAGAATAGCCAGAAAAAGCCAAAGTCACCAGGAGCATATGGGGTACAAGAGATAAGTAAAATCCATAGCCAGCAAACATAAGCCAGGGAATAAACAACCAGGAGGACAATCCAAAGAGGACACAAGTAAAGGTTGAAGATGCAATGAAATCTGGTCAAACAACAAAAGAACTGGAGTAATCAGGCCAGGAGGTTACAGGGGTCTAAGGCCTTAGGTTACAGGGGCCTAAGGCACCTGGCTAGCATTTATAAACCCTAGCCTTGCCAATAGGGAGGAGGAGAGAAGTGGATGGAAGGGGAGACATGCCAAAATAGGTGCAAAAAGGAGAATCCTGACAGAGACAGGAAAAATAGAACAGGAGAATCCTGACAAGGAGCAGATACATCAGCCAGAACATCCTATTTCCATTCTGAAGAAGGGTGATTCATGAGTTTCATGAATGGCATATATCCATCATTTGTGGTGGTGGGGGTGATGATAGCACTGGTCGCTTCGGCATACCTCTATGGGACTTGCTCCCTGAGTATGGGATGGTAACTGATACAAAGGTACACTGCTCCTAGGAATGGTCCCACTGCATGTGAAATGATTTCAGTGTACTTGTTGGATAATTACATTCTGGGCAGAAACGATGACCCCATGGACTATTGGCAAACAAAATAATGGGCATGGCTAGCACTGACATTTACTGCAGTGGGAAACCTTTGTTGCCTACAAGCAAGCTTTGCGCCTTAGTGTGTTTTTAGTACAGCTGGTTATATTGTAAATGACCGTAGGGCACAGCTATCAAGCAGCAATGTGGGAGACTAACATTCTTAAAAATTAACCAAGACATAATACCATCTGGGTATCATGTAGCAGAAGTGGACAAAACCATACATGACAGGGTAAGCCAGGCCATGTGTTATTAACAGCAGCATAGAGAATGAGGAGAATGATGAGGATGATGGATGTGTAGGGTTGCTATCAACTACCACTGTGGGGTCACTGCTATGAACACTGTTAATGTGTTTCAATAATATGATACTAATGGTAGCATACATTAGACTCAGACATGATACATTTCATAATTGCTGTAGGAATTATGTGGAGTATATATATTTCTATACATACAAAATGTGAGAGGCTTCTGAGGATGAACAAACAGCCCAACAAGGCTGAAACATACTTCTGGTGTTAGCTGGTATTCCAGTCCGGGGGGGGGGGGTCCTGTAACCATGGGCGTCCATAGAATTTTTTCCAGGGGGAGGCAAAGCCATAATATGCTCCAGGCCC